>CM053030.1:143419201-143452719 GCA_028564925.1 Lithobates sylvaticus
CCACAGGGAAACATGCACAGCAGAGGTTATCAATGACAGGTTGTGTGCTGGAGCTCCCCTCCCCCATCCCTGTCCATTTTTTGCAGATAGCAGAGGAACTAGACAGCAGAGAGAAGTGACACCCAGTGCTTTGGATTTAGACTTTGTTAATTTTTCATGTCAGAAGTTTACAACCACTTTAGGTATATACCCAGGCATTACCAAAATTTACCCTCAAGACCTCTCTCCCGTTCTAGAGCAGGTCCCATCTATTTTGACCAAGTTTCTGTAGTGAGAAGCAGCTTTTTTTACTTCCTGTGACATCATCACCAGGCTTGTAAAATGCCTGCAGGGGAAGCTGCTGGGAGGCCATTTCTTATATTAGTAGACTTGCACCCCATTCCACCCCATGTTTCCATGATGCATCTCTTTTTTTTTTTTTACAGTACACATGATGCATCTCTTTAAATGGGACACAACATGGGAAAATGTGCATACATTAGAAAATTGTAAAATTTATAATAGAGTTAAATGTCAATAAGGACTGTTGTTTGGTGAGAACCAACACTGAAAGAAATAAATGATCTCCATCATATGCTAACATGGCTAACATGTACTAGTAGCAGTATTTGAACTGCCTCCTAAGTTACTTTGATGCTAGCATACATTTTGGTCCACAATCCATCATTAAGTAGGGTGCCATGGTTTTCTCTACACGAAGAGCATGGTCCTTAACCAAAAGGTGTTCCAAGTTTTCCCTATGCTGGTCGGGTAGGTAAAATCCCTGATTTGGGCATGGTCTAATTTGTAAATAAAATTAAAAACTGCTTAAGTTTAATTTAAGAAGGTAAGTAATGAGAAGATACAGCAAAAGTGGCATTTCATTTCTTAGGCTGGGTTCACACTTAGTGCAGACGTGCATCCCTGTTCTCCATTTCAGGGATGAAGCAGGCACACATTTTTGCCTGAATTCAGACCTGAAACAGAACCAGGGGGCACAGGACCCCTGTGCAATATGGAGGGTAAGTATTAGAGCCTCTATTTTATTTTTAACAATTAACCACTTCCCGACCGCCCCATGTATATATACGTCAACAGAATGGCACGTACAGGCAGAATCACGTACCTGTACGTGACATTCTTCCGGCGGTTGGGGGGTCCGATCGGACCCCCCTCCGCCGGCGGGGACGGTCGGGATGGCTTCAGAAGCGATGCGGGACGAGGTAACGGCCAGTCGTTTCTGGCCACCCCCTCCCGATCGCTCTGGCCAATGAGATTCTTCCGCTTCCTTCCCCTTCCTGTGTAATTGTAAACACAGGCAAGGGGAAGTGATGTCACGCTCCTCGTGTCGTTCTTTCTGACCGGGACGCCGAGCGGAGAAGACATCAGGTTAGTGCACCAACACTACACTGACACCAGGCACACATAGGCACATATTTCACCCCCCTGTCACCCCCTGATCACCCCCCAGATCACCCCCTGCCCCCCCAGTCACAGTGTCACTGATTGCAGTGATCATTTATTTTACTGATCACTGCATTTAGTGTCAGTGTGACTGCAATAACTGTCAGGGCAGTTAGTTTTAGGCCCCTTTAGGTCCAAGGTAGCCCCCGACCCCCCCCGCCCCGGGGGGGGGTTTAACCCCTTGATTGCCCCCTAGGTAACCCTTTCACCCCCTTTTGCCAGTGTCACTAAGCGATCGTTTTTTTGATCGCTCTATTAGTGTCACTGGTGCCGCTAGGTAGCCAGTTTTTTTTTTAGGTAACCGCCAGGTTTATATAGGATTATAAATAGGTTTATAGTTCAGGTACCCCCATATTACAACCTAAATAAAGGTTTTAACCCCTTGATTGCCCCTAGAGTTAACTCTTTCACCAGTGATCACAGTATAAGTGTCACTGGTTAGCCAGTTAGTTATTTAGTTATTTAGGTCCCCCGTCAGGTTTTTATATAGTGTCAGGTACCCCCATATATTACCTAATAAAGGTTTTAACCCCCTGATTGCCCCTAGTTAACCCTTTCACCAGTGATCACCGTATAACTGTTACGGGTGACGCTGGTTAGTTAGCTTGTTTTTTTATACTGTCAGGGCACCCGCCATTTATTACCCAACTATCGGTTTAACCCCCTGATCGCCCGGCGGGTGATATCAATTAGGTGTTAGGGTCAAATAAGGTCTGCGTCGCCCCAGGTTAGTGCCAGTACCGCAAACACCCACGCGCAAAGCATACACCTCCCTTAGTGGTATAGTATCTGAACAGATCAATATCTGATCTGATCAGATCTATACTAGCGTCCCAGCAGTTTAGGGTTCCAAAAAACGCATTGTTAGCGGGATCAGCCCAGATACCTGCTAGCACCTGCGTTTTCCCCCTCCGCCCAGCCCAGCCCAGCCCACCCAAGTGCAGTATCGATCGATCACTGTCACTTCCAAAACACTAAGCACACATAACTGCAGCGTTCGCAGAGTCAGGCCTGATCCCTGCGATCGCTAACAGTTTTTTTGGTAGCGTTTTGATTCAGTTGCCAGCAGCCTAGGAGCTTTTTTTCCTGTGAATCTCACTAGTGTACTACTAAATTTAGAGCCCAAAATGGCAAATCGCAAGTACACTAGTGAACAGGCCTACTTGTTTCTGAGTATGTCAGATAGTGAAGAGGAGGTCACTCATCTGTCAGAATCAGGCTCAGAATACGATCCAGTAGACGACAGCGGCTCCATGACAGATAGCTCTGGCGACGAAGGTGAGGTCCCTGCTAAGGTCAGGCGTACCCGATCCCGATCTTCTGATGTTGTTGAGGTGCAGGAACCGCAGGTCTCTCGTATGGAGCAGAGAAGTACTAGCGCCGCTATTCCTTCTGGTGAACTGGCAAGCACCAGCGGCCTAGTACACCCTGGACGTAGTCAAACCAGCACTGCAGTAACACTTGGTGACGTGGCGAGTCCCATAAGTGCAGTTGAAGCTGGCGAGGTGGCAAGCACAAGTAGTGTCCCGCTGCCACCAAGAAGAAGACAAAGGCAGGTCCGTCGATCCCATAGTGTCCTTCCTGCAGAATTCGCCAATCCTGATTGGGTGCCCACCACTTCTGCAGGACCCGTACTTCCCCCATTCACTGGCCAACCCGGTATTCAGGTGGAAACAGCTGATTTTAAGCCATCCGATTTTTATTCGCTGTTTTTCACGGAAGATCTCTATAGATCTATTGTGGACCAAAGTAATATATACGCTGGTCAATACATCGCCGCTAATCCCCAAGTGCCTTCCCTTGCCAGAGATTGGAAACCAATTACGGTTTCCGAATTTAAGACCTTTCTGGGCCTTTCCCTCAACATGGGCATACACAAATTCCCGACGCTGAGGTCTTATTGGTCCACCTCACCGCACCACCAAATGCCCGTGTTCTCTTGCTCCATGTCCAGGGCACGATACGAGATGATTTTGCGGTTCATGCACTTCAGTGACAATGAACTTTGTCGTCCTCGTGGAGACCCTGAATTTGATCGGCTCTACAAAATTCGGCCCCTCATAAACCACTTCAACCAATGTTTTGCAGCATTGTTTACGCCCAATCAAGTTGTCTGCATTGACGAGTCCCTGATTAAGTTTTCTGGCCGCTTGTCTTTCAAACAGTTCCTTCCCAGCAAGCGTGCCAGATACGGGGTCAAGCTCTACAAGCTCTGTGACAGGGCAACAGGCTATACGTGGAGCTTTTCGGTTTATGAGGGAAAAGATAGTTACGTAGAGCCGGAGAACTGTCCAGATTACATAGGGAGCGCTGGCAAGATAGTGTGGAACTTGGCGTCACCCTTATTCGGAAAGGGGTACCACTTGTACGTGGACAATTATTACACGAGCGTGCCACTGTTTAGTCACTTGTTTGATCAGCAGATTGGAGCATGTGGCACCGTGCGACCTAATCGCCGGGGCTTTCCCCAGCGGCTTGTAGATTCCCGTCTTAGGCTGGGGGAGAGAGCCTGCTTGAAGTGTAATAACTTGCTCGCTGTGAAGTGGAGGGATAATAAGAATGTTTTCCTTCTTACCTCCCTTCATGCAGACACGACAGTCCAAATTCGTACGGCGGCTGGTGTTGTGACGAAACCCCTCTGTGTCCACGAATACAACCTTAATATGGGGGGGGTGGACCTCAACGACCAGTTGTTGGCGCCGTACCTAGTTGCCCGTAAGGCTAGACGCTGGTACAAAAAAGTGTCTATTTATTTATTCCAATTGGCTTTGCTGAATGCTCATGTGCTATACGGAGCTTCAGGCGGGACGTTACCCTTCCTTGAATTCCAGGGAGCGGTTGTCATGGAACTCCTGTATCCAGGCGATTCCACACCTCACCATCCCCTACCAAATGCAGTAAGCCGGCTGCATGAGAGGCATTACCCTTATGTCCTCCCGAGTACCCCTACCCAACGAGCCCCCCAAAAAAGATGTCGTGTCTGCAGCAAGCACGGATGTAGGCGTGACAGCCGTTATTATTGTCCACGCTGTCCTGACAATCCTGGTCTCTGCGTTGGTGAATGTTTTGAACGCTACCACGAACTAGTGAGGTTTTAGCGTAGGGTACAGCATTTCACAGGCTAGGATACACTTTCACAGGGTCTCAAGAATGCCATCGCATTTTGAGACCCGACCGTTGCAGTTAAAATTATAGTTGCAGGGTCTCAAGAATGCCATCGCATTTTGAGACCCGACCGTTACAGTTAAAATTATAGTTATAGTTAAAAAAAAAAAAAGTGTAAAAAAAAAAAAAAAAAAAAAAGTAAAAAAAAAAAAAAAAAACCCCAAAAAAAAAATATAAAATAAAAAACCAAAAATAGTTGTCGTTTTATTGTTACTCTCTCTCTCTCTCTCTCTCTATTGTTGCTCTTTTTTACTCTATTCTGCAATGTTTTATTATGTTTTATCATGCTTGCTTTTCAGGTATGTTTTATTGTTAACCATTTTTTTTTGTTTTCAGGTGCGCCATTCAGTTGCAGCGCGGATTTATTTATCTTGACAGCAACAGCGTTTGCTCCCACGATACATAAAGCCGCGACTCCAACACTGTAGGAGGTGATTTCACCACCACAGTTAAAAAAAAAGAGCATATATGCCGAAGCATGGGGGCAGCAGAGGGCGGAGGAGCGATTTTGCTCCTAATGCCACGTACATACGGTCGAAAAAAGTAAGACCATGTGTACGTGGCATAACTTTTTTGCGGGAGGATGCCCCCATGCTTCGGCATATATATATTTTAGGCACCGGTTGCGTTAACAAAATGTTTTATTTTTTACTATGTTTTTTTTTTTTTGGTATTTGCTTTGCAGGTATGGTATGGTAAGGTCTTACTGTTATACTGTAATGTTACTTAGTTTTAATGTTAACCATTATTTGCTTAGCAGGTACGCCATTCAGTTGCAGCGTGGATTTATTTATCTTGACAGCAACAGCGTTTGCTCCCACGATACATAAAGCCGCGACTCCAACGCTGTAGGAGGTGATTTCACCACCACAGTTAAAAAAAAGAGCATATATGCCGAAGCATGGGGGCAGCAGAGGGCGGAGGAGCGATTTTGATCCTAATGCCACGTACATACGGTCGAAAAAAGTGCGACCATGTGTACGTGGCATAACTTTTTTTGCGGGAGGATGCCCCCATGCTTCGGCATATATAAATGGTGCATGTATGCCCATCATTAGAAGTGGGTGGATGAAGGGAGGTATTCTAATGGTGGGCATACCCACCGCGCCATTGGGAAATTGGGAAAGCATTTTATCACACCGATCTTGGTGTGGTCAGATGCTTTGAGGGCAGAGGAAAGATCTAGGGTCTAATAGACCCCAATTTTTTCAAAAAAAGAGTACCCGTCACTGCCTATTGCTATCATAGGGGATATTTACATTCCCTGCGATAACAATAAAAATGACAACTAAGAAAAAAAAATGGAAGGAACAGTTTAAAAATAAAATAAAAAAGCTAAATAAAAAGAAAAAAAAAAAAAAAAAAAAAAAAAGCACCCCTGCCCCCCCTTTTCTTGCGCAAAGGCGAACACAAGCGTCGGTCTGGCGTCATATGTAAACAGCAATTGCACCATGCATGTGAGGTATCACCGCGAAGGTCAGATCGAGGGCAGTAATTTTAGCAGTAGACCTCCTCCGTGAATCTAATGTGGTAACCTGTAAAGGCTTTTAAAGGCTTTTAAAAATGTATGTAGTTTGTCGCCACTGTGTGTTTGTGCGCAATTTTAAAGCATGTCGTGTTTGGTATCCATGTACTCGGCCTAAGATCATATTTTTTATTTCATCAAAAATTTGAGCAATATAGTGTGTTTAAGTGCATTAAAATAAAAAAAAGTGTATTTTTTCCACAAAAAATGCGTTTGAAAAATCGCTGCGCAAATACTGTGTGGAAAAAAAAAATGCAACACCCACCATTTTAATCTGTAGGGCCTTTGCTTTAACAATATATATAGTGTTTGGGGGTTCAACGTAATTTTCTTGCAAAAAAAAAAATATGTTTTCATGTAAACAAAAAGTGTCAGAAAGGGCTTTATCTTCAAGTGGTTAGAAGAGTGGGTGACGTGTGACATAGGCTTCTAAATGTTGTGCATAAAATGCCAGGACAGTTCAAACCCCCCCCAAATGACCCCATTTTGGAAAGTAGACACCCCAAGCTATTTGCTGAGAGCAATGTTGAGCCCATTAAATATTTTTTTTTTTGGTCCCAAGAGATTGAATAATGAAAAAAAAAAAATAATATTTTTTTTTACAAAAAGTTGTCACTAAATGATATATTGCTCAAACATGCCATGGGCATATGTGGAGATACACCCCAAAATACATTCTGTTGCTTCTCCTGAGTACGGGGATACCACATGTGTGGGACTTTTTGGGAGCCTAGCCGCGTACGGGACCCCAAAATCCAAGCACCGCCTTCAGGCTTTCTAAGGGTGTAATTTTTTTATTTCACTCCTCACTGCCAATCACAGTTTCGGAGGCCATGGAATGCCCAGATGGCACAAACCACCCCCAAATGACCCCATTTTGGAAAGTAGACACCCCAAGCTATTTGCTGAGAGGTATGGTGAGTATTTTGCAGATCTCGCTTTTTGTCACAATGTTTTGAAAATTGAAAAAAGAAAAAAAAAAAAATTTTTTTTTCTTTACTTTCTTCATTTTCAAAAACACATGAGAGCTGTAAAATACTCACCATGCCTCTCAACAAATAGCTTGGGGTGTCTACTTTCCAAAATGGGGTCATTTGGGGGGGTTTTGTGCTACTTTGGCATTTTATGGCCTTCGAAACTGTGATAGGTAGTGAGGAGTGAAATCAAAAATTTGCACCCTTAGAAATCCTGAAGGCGGTGCTTGGGTTTCGGGGCCCCGTACGCGGCTAGGCTCCCAAAAAGTCCCACACATGTGGTATCCCCATACTCAGGAGAAGCAGCAAAATGTATTTTGGGGTGCAATTCCACATATAACCATGGCATGTGTGAGCAATATATCATTTAGTGACAACTTTTTGAATACATTTTTTTTATTTATTTTTTTTGTCTTTATTCAATCACTTGGGACTAAAAAAAAAAAATATTCAACGGGCTCAACATGCCTCTCAGCAAATAGCTTGGGGTGTCTACTTTCCAAAATGGGGTCATTTGGGGGGGTTTTGTGCCATCTTGGCATTTTATGGTCTTCAAAACTGTGATAGGTAGTGATAGGTAGTGAGGAGTGAAATCAAAAATTTATGCCCTTAGAAATCCTGAAAGCGTTGCTTGGTTTTCGGGGTCCCGTATGCAGATAGGCTCCCAAAAAGTCCCACACATGTGGTATCCCCGTACTCAGGAGAAGCAGCAGAATGTATTTTGGGGTGTAATTCCACATATGCCCATGGCATGTGTGGGCAATATATCATTTAGTGACAACTTTGGGCAAAAAAAAAAAAAAAGTTTGTAATATTCCCGCAACTTGTGGCAAAATATAAAATATTCCATGTACTCAACATGCCTCTCAGCAAATAGCTTGGGGTGTCTACTTTCCAAAATGGGGTCATTTTGGGGGGTTTTGTGCAATTTTGGCATTTTATGGCCTTCGAAACTGTGATAGGTAGTGAGGAGTGAAATCAAAGATTTGCACCCTTAGAAACCCTGAAGGCGTTGATTGGGTTTCGTGGCCCCGTGCGCGGCTAGGCTCCCAAAAAGTCCCACACATGTGGTATCCCCGTACTCAGGAGAAGTGGCAAAATGTATTTTGGGGTGCAATTATACATATAACCATGGCATGTGTGAGCAATATATCATTTAGTGACAACTTTTTGAATAATTTTTTTTTTTTTTTTTTTTTGTCTTTATTCAATCACTTGGGACTAAAAAAAAAAAATATTCAATGGGCTCAACATGCCTCTCAGCAAATAGCTTGGGGTGTCTACTTTCCAAAATGGGGTCATTTGGGGGGGTTTTGTGCCATCTTGGCATTTTATGGCCTTCAAAACTGTGATAGGTAGTGATAGGTAGTGAGGAGTGAAATCAAAAATTTATGCCCTTAGAAATCCTGAAGGCGGTGCTTGGTTTTCGGGGTCCCGTATGCGGATAGGCTCCCAAAAAGTCCCACACATGTGGTATCCCCGTACTAAGGAGAAGCAGCAGAATGTATTTTGGGGTGTAATTCCACATATGCCCATGGCATGTGTGGGCAATATATCATTTAGTGACAACTTTGGGCAAAAAAAAAAAAAAAGTTTGTAATATTCCCGCAACTTGTGGCAAAATATAAAATATTCCATGTACTCAACATGCCTCTCAGCAAATAGCTTGGGGTGTCTACTTTCCAAAATGGGGTCATTTGGGGGGGTTTTGTGCTATTTTGGCATTTTATGGCCTTCAAAACTGTGATAGGTAGTGAGGAGTGAAATCAAAGATTTGCACCCTTAGAAACCCTGAAGGCGTTGATTGGGTTTCGTGGCCCCGTGCGCGGCTAGGCTCCCAAAAAGTCCCACACATGTGGTATCCCCATACTCGGGAGAAGCAGCAAAATGTATTTTGGGGTGCATCTCCACATATAACCATGGCATGTGTGAGCAATATATCATTTAGTGACAACTTTTTGAAAAAAAAAAAAAAAAATCTTTTTTATTTTTGTCTTTATTCAATCACTTGGGACTAAAAAAAAAAAAATATTCAATGGGCTCAACATGCCTCTCAGCAAATAGCTTGGGGTGTCTACTTTCCAAAATGGGGTCATTTGGGGGGTTTTGTACTTCTCTGCCATTTTAGCACCTCAAGAAATGAAATAGGCAGTCATAAATTAAAAGCGGTGTAAATTCCAGAAAATGTACTCTAGTTTGTAGACGCTATAACTTTTGCGCAAACCAATAAATATACGCTTATTGGCATTTTTTTTACTAAAGACATGTGGCTGAATTCATTTTGGCCCAAATGTTTGACTAAAATTGAGTTTATTAGATTTTTTTTATAACAAAAAGTAGAAAATCTCTTTTTTTTTCAAAATTTTCGCTCTTTTTCCGTTTATATCGCAAAAAATAAAAATCACAGAGGCAATCAAATACCATCAAAAGAAAGCTCTATTTGTGGGAAGAAAAGGACGCAAATTTCGTTTGGTTACAAAATTGCATGACCGCGCAATTACCAGTTAAAGTAGTGCAGTGCGAAATTGAAAAAAGACCTCTGGTCCTTTGGCTGCCAAATGGTCGGGGCTGAAGTGGTTAAATAGAGTGGGGAAGTAATACAATTTCTCAGGCTCTTTTTTTTTTTCTGACTTTAGTAAATCTACCCCACAGACTGAAAGAAAATAGAGGCTCTACTTACCCTCCATATTCTAAAGAAATAAAAGCTTTGGCTGGGCCTTCATTTTTGATTCATTTCAATTTATTTTGCCAACTAAAACACAAATTTGACACATCTAACTAATATTTTTCAGGGGGAAAAAAAGACAAACCTTTGAATACCCTTATATATACAATTATTTTTTAGTGTCACATTGCCATAGTCCGCGAGTCAAAGTGTTAACATATAGACATAATCTACAAACAAACAATATCCCAATTTACATAGCACCACAAATTAAAATATGAATTTTCATTCACAGTTCTTCTCTATAGTACACAATGTAATACAATCTTCATATCCGTACTCTAACCTATAAAAACATTTAAATGTTTTTTTATTATTATTTATTGGTAATGTGTTATATTATGAAAAACTACCTTTCCATTTCAACCTGCAGCCACTGTAATTTTCAAAATGTCAATGCAGTATGGCATCCTGAATGTTTCCTGTACTTGTGTTTGTAATGTCACCCAGTAATGTAATTTCTGGGATTGCTTCACTGATTTTCTCAGAAGTAAGGAGTATGTTGCCCCTGCAATAGGAGTGAGTGTGGGAAGAGGAGAAGAAGAAGGGAGATAGAAAAGGAGTGATCAATGTACACAATCTTACCTCACACACTGACATTAATCCTGCTCTTCTTTGTCTGTTTTCCCTGCTCCGCCAAAAGAAAAAAAAAAAAGAATAGATTAGAATATCATCAAAAAGTTAACTTGTTTTAGTAATTCAATTCAAAAATTGAAACTCAAATATTTTATATAGATGCATTACACACAGAGTTATATATTTCAAGCATTCCTTTCTTTTAATTTTGAGGATTATGGCTTACAGCTAGTAAAAACACAACATTTTGCATCTCAGAAATGTTGGCTTAGTGAAATACATGTCCATTTACAGTATAGTATGCACTCAATACTTAGTTGGGGCTCCTTTTGTATGAATTACTGCATCAATGCGGCGTGGTATGGAGGCGATCAGCCTGTGGCACTGCTGAGGGGTTATGGAAGCCCAGGTTGTTTTCATAGTGGCATTCAGCTTGTCTTCATTGTTGGGTCTGGTGTCTCTCATCTTCCACTTGACAATACCCCACAGATTCTCTATGGGGTTAAGGCAAAAAGTTATAGCAAATTCTTTATATCTCTCTGTACCCCTTCCAAAGCAGGGGGCAATGGGTTCATTCATTCTCTAAGAATGCAACTTCTTGCTCTTCTACAAACCTGCAATGTTCTCCAAAATGGGCATGTAATGTTCTGCCCTCTTTTTTTAGAAAGGTTTGTAGAAGAGAGTGTCACAAAAAACAGTGTCCCTAGACACTTTGCCATCACACTTAAAGTTGATGTAAACCCCAAATTTTTTATTTTTATTTTTTTGATGTCATAATGTAGAGAATACGATTTCCTTTCATTTGAGCCCAGTCTTGTCACACAGATTTACTCGAGGCCTGAGGAATCCTCTTTTATTGTTCAGTTAGAGAAATCTTGACAAAGTCTTGAAAACTTTGTCAAAAATGCCCCCTTGCTGTGAGTGACAGGTGATTTACATATCTCATGCACTAGCCTGAGACAGGTTATCATCAGATCACTGGATGTTCTACTCTGCCCAGCTCTGACTACATACATGTCCCCTAAATCACTTGTCTGTTTATAGTCTGCTGACTGTTCACTGCATCCCATGATGAGAAACATCCAGCCAAACACAGTAAAGCTGGGAGAGCTGGAGGGGAGTGGGGATGTGAATTGTGAAAGCTAGTGCATGATATGTAAATCACCTGTCACTCACAGCAAGGGGGCATTTTTGACAAAGTTTTCAAGACTTTGTCAAGATTTCTCTAACTGAACAATAAAAGAGGATTTCTCAGGCCTCAAGTAAATCTGTGTGGCAAGACTGGGCTCAAATGAAAGGAAATCTTATTCTCTATATTATGACATCAAAAAAAATCCAATGGTTTACATCCACTTTAAAGAATCCTCTATTAATCTTAAAATTTGGGTTATAGAGTCCATACCTGGTCATTTCCACCTCGCTGAATGCTTCAAGCGTTTACACGAGAGGGAAACCTTTTGGATTTACACTTTAGATTCACTCACTCCTTATGGCCTCATCAAGGAGAAAACGGTAATCTAAACTTTCAATTGTTTCAATTGTTTCCCATTTCAGTTTTTCAGATACTCCATATAATATAACACATATTCATAGTTTATACAGTAAGACTATATCTATATCTATATATATCTATATATATATCTATATATATATATATATATCTATATATATCTATATATATATTCTATATGTAGAAATATGTATGCATTCCCTCTAGTGGTTATCTATCTCATTAAGTTTATAACTGTCACTTAAAAATCAAATAGTCAGCTTATAGGATACCGCATCCTTTTTATGAATTTTGTATCTTTTAGAAGGGTTTCCCTATGAATTGTTTCCAAAAAAATGGTTTTCTTTCATGCCCATATCATTTTAAAACAACGCATTTTCATAAGTTCAGTTTTATTTGGCAATATCAATTGTGGTTGTCATGAGGATTGCTATTTAATTGCTGTTTAACCACATTTTGTTAATCTTTTAATTATTATTATTATTTTATATTGTACATTTTTTTTCTATTTGTTATTATTATTGGCCCACAACAACATGTCATGCTCATATAGTAATACATTTTAATTTAATATGTCTTTGTTGCAATATTATACCATGCTGGTATGTATGCACACAATGATGAATTGGCTGAAGAGACAACTTCATACTAATTCCACACTGTCCATCAAGTAACCTGGCTACTCCTCCTGAGCCCAGGCGCTGTCTCGGTACTTCTGTGTACAATGGCTGTCATTACAAATAGAGGCTGATTGCAGGTCCCCCATCGGGTTTTGAGAAAGGAGCAGTGGATGACTCCAAAATACATTAGTCACGCCCCCTCCTGCCCCAGGTGCTGACATCACTCCCAGCCATAGGTGCGCTGCGTTCCATAGACCCAGGAGGTACCTGACTACTGATAACACAGTGATTTCCGCCGGTCCCCCATGGCAGTAGAGCAATGAATCCTCAGGATTCCATACTTCCCCATGTTCTGGGACCATCCCAACCCCTGGCGGGTTTGACAAGTGCTTTCCTATTTTTTATGTAAGTTGCCATTTGTCTCACATAAACTTGTTGGTTATATGACATGCTGCACTTGTTTTTGACTGTTGCAGAGATTTCTTCACATCTTAGGAGCTGCCTTTACGAGTGCTGTCTTTTTGCCCCTCATGATTAATATTACTTGAGCTACTCTACTTGCTTTCCCTCATGGACTCAGTTATCACCCATGTTTTGCGCCATCTACTATAGACTGCTTTTTGCTGTTATTAGAAAAATGTGGACCCATTCTGTATTACTTCATTCTGACTGTCCCTTTGGTGCTGTCTCCCAACAGCTAAACAAAACTTGGGTTTTTCAAGAATGCTTTAACCACAGATCTTGGATGCATAACTTAATACTTGCTTACAAAAATTATTAACTGAGGGACAATACCAAAAATAGTGTGCTAATGTGGCCTTATTTTCTCCACATTTTGGACATCTATGGTTGAGTCCTGTCATTGGGTCATAACCTTGAATTGATAAATATGCTTGATGCATTATCTTATATTGCGTCTCTCGCCATACTTCATGTATTATGATTTTACAAACCTTTCGGCATCCCTGGAGTATTTTTGTTATCCACCTGAAATTCCTGGGACCATTTTCAGATATTAGATCTACCTAGATCAAAAGCTCTAAGCCAGGGGTCTCAGACTGGCCACGCTCCAGCTGTTGCAGAACTACAAGTCCCACGAGGCATTGCAAGCCTGACAGTTACAAGCATGACTCCCACAGGCAGAGGCATGATGGGACTTGTAGTTCCGCAACAGCCGAAGGGCCGTCAGTTTGAGACCCCTGCTCTAAGCCTAGTCAAATATGGATATAGATAAATAAATCAGCTGTTTCTACTGGAGTGTCCAAAAAGGAGGTAGACATTCCCCATATAGGATACGATGTAATACTCTTCTAGTAAGAAGACACCTGCCTAAAATAGTAATAATCCAATGAGGGAATATGAAATTTTGGCTTAAAGCCTGAAAAGTACATGGATTCCCTGTGTCCATATCAAACAATTGATGTAAATGTGTTAAACCCTGATTTGCCCATCTGCAAAAAGCTATATGTAGTTCCCCTGCAGGAATGCTGGATTACTTCTAATAGGGGATATTTGGTGCAATATGGAGATTTATGAGATTTATATTTTCCCACTTCTCTCCACGCCACCATCCGTATCTCTTATGAAGATATTTTGGCTATTTAATGAAGGCAATTCCACAGGTGGACAATGCAAAAGGTCTGTTTAATTCCAGGGTTCTATCATATTTGATTCCAACTCCTTATATGAAAACCTAGATCTACGCACTATCCAATCTATGGCATGTCTCAAATACCAATATTTGCAGCCTATCAGATAAAGGTTCCCTAGAAAACTTACAGTTTTGTAACCTTTTTTTTGGGGGGGGGGGGGGGGGGGCGGGTACCTAGCTTTGTCAGGTATCCGCTACCACTTCCACTGTGATCGCCTAGGCGATTCCTCTGGAAGTTCTCCCCCTCCCTCCCCTTCCCCAACATGTCCCAGGAGGCTGTGGGACCATTCACACAGCACAGCATGGATCACGCATGCATAGTGAAGCCGCAAGGAGCCAGAAACCTGAAGACCAGCAAAGAACCAAGCTGGGTGAGGATGGCACAGAACCCTTGGACAGGAAAGTGTCTCTTTATTACGAGTTAGCAGCTACAGTATTTGTACTTGCTGGCTTTTAATTTTTTCAAAAACAACTGAAGAAATCCTTTAGGGAATATATATTTGTATGCTCTCTGAGCTGCTCTAAAATGGCTACTCCCTGTTAAACATTCAATTAAAAAAAAATGTATTTGGTATATGTCCCCAGGATCAGTGACTGCCCCCCATGTCCTTTCTTTGTAATCCCTTACCCGTTAGCTTAGAAAATAGTCATGACCAAAAAGGAACATTCATCCAATTCTGAACTCTGGTAATGTTTCAGAACATTTACTGAACTGAACCCAGATAAACTTGGCTCATCACTAAGCATAATCCAAACAAATGACCTACTCCAAGATGAATGTATAAATAAAGGATATAAAAAGTAGATTATGAAAATAAGCAGGGCCGGTGATAAGGGGTATCATCTGTCCTTCTGTATGGGGCCCAGACACATGGGGGGGCCTGGACAGCAGAGGGAATCAGATGTGGGCAGGACAGGGATTATGATTGGTGTAGCAGTGGTTAAATTATAGGAGCGATGCCCTGTGTGTCTGTCCCTGCACAGCAGCTGAAAGCTAGTTTCTCCCCCACCCTCCCTCAAGCTTTTAGCTGCTGCTGCAGGGAGAGTCACAGGGCAGCATTCCTGTAATTGCACCCCCAACACACTGATCATGCTTTCTGTTCTGCCCACATCTTTCATGATCATCAGCTTCTCTCCCCTGCCGGTGGGCAGATGTGAAGGATTGTCAGTATAGAGAGAGCAGGGGAAGGGGTCAGTAAATGTGTAATTTACCAGCCCCTTCATTTTTTGAATGAACATAGTGAGTCATTGGTATCAATCACTCACTTTGTCATTCATAACTGAAGCTTAGTAAACTGGTTACTAAGAGAAACGTTTTTTCAAACATTTCTTTGTCTTTTTTCATTTATATAACAAAAACAAAGAAAAAATTCAATGGTGTTCTATTTGTCTAAAAGAAATGATAAAAAATTAATTTAGGTATGGCTTTGCATGCCTGTCATTCAAAGTGTGACAGTGCTGAAAACTGCAAAAATAGCCTGTGCAGGAAGGGGGTGAAACAGACTGGTCTTGAGGTGGTTAAATAGGAAAGTTGTTTATCTGTACTTGACATAAAATAAATAACACATTCCAACTGTATTTTCAGCAGTTCAGCTTTAAAACTACAACGGAGAAGACCATCAAGAAGACTATCACTGCTACAGTTTTAATCAGATGCATTCCACTACATGGAGTTTAAGTTGTAAAAGTGCAATATGCTCTATTTTTAATCTTAAACCAATTGATCCTCAATAATTTTGACAGATTATGTCCTTTAAGTCTTTTTTAGCATGTGGATTATTGTGGGATCCAATGAGAGAACCATCAAAGGATTGTGGGTGGACTAAGTTTAGGTTTTATTCAACTACATCTATTTACACAGATGTTCTGATTTTATTCTTTCACTTATCAAACACTCATGTATATCACTGATTTGGTATTACATTGGTGCATTTATGTGCTTGTTATTGTTTTTAAGAAATAATGAATTGTTGTTGGTGTTTAGCTCAAGTGAGAACAATTTAGATATTAGGCACCATATATATATACACACATACAGTTGATATATATATATATATATATATATATATATATATATATATATATATATATATATATGTACTGTATGTGTGTATATATATATATGGTGCCTTGAAAAAGTATTCATACCCCTTGACATTTTCCACATTTTGTCATATTACAACCAAAAACATAGCCCCCCCCCCCCACAATACTTTGTAGAACCACCTTACGCTAAAAATAACAGCTGCAAGTCTTTTTGAGTATGTCTGTACCAGCTTGGCACATCTAGAGAGTGAAATGTTTGCCCATTTTTCTTTGCAAAATAGCTCAGGCTTTGTCAGATTGGACGGAGAGCGTCTGTGAATAGCAATTTTGAAGTCATGCCACAGATTCTCAATTGGATTTATGTCTGGACTTTGACTGGGCCATTCCAACACATGACTATGATTTGATCTAAGCCATTCCATTGTAGCTCTGGCTGTATCTTTAAGGTCATTGTCCAGCTCAAAGGTAAACCTCCTCCCCAGTCCTGAAGTCTTTTGCAGGCTCTAACAGGTTTTCTTTCAAGATTACCCTGTATTTGACTTTCTCCCTCTTCCCATCAACTCTGACCAGCAGAAGAAAAGCATCCCCACAACATGATGCTGCCACCACCATGGTTCATAGTGGGGATGGTTTGTTCAGGGTGATGTGCAGTGTTTTTTTTTTTTCGGCCACACATAGCGTTTTGCTTTGAGGCCAAAAAGTTCACTTCTGGTCTCATCTGACCAGAGCACCTTCTTCCACATGTTCGCTTTGTCCCCCACATGGCTTCTCACAAACTGCAAACGGGCTTCTTATGGCTTTCTTCTTACCACCCTTCCATAAAGGCCAGATTTTTGGAGTGCACAACTAATAGTTGTCCTGTGGACAGATTCTCCCACATGAGCTGTGAATCTCTGCAGCTCCTCCAGAGTTACCATGGGCCTCTTGGCTGCTTCTCTGATAAATGCTCTCCTTGCCTGGCCTGTCAGTTGATGTAGACAGCCATGTCTTGGTAGGTTTGCAGTTGTGCCATACTCTTTCCATTTTCGGATGATGGATTGAACAGTGCTGTTCAAAGCTTGGGATTTTTTTTATAACCTAACCCTGCTTTAAACTTCTCCACAACTTTATCCCTGACCTGTCTGGTGTGTTCCTTGTCCTTCACAATGCTATTTGTTTACTAAGGTTCTCTAACAAATATCTGAGGGCTTCATAGAACAGATGTATTTATACTGAGATTAAATTACATGCAGGTGGACTCTATTTACTAATTGGGTGACTTCTGAAGGCAATTGGTCCCACTATATTATTTTTTTTTTTTTTAACAGAGGAGTTTATTAGACAAATCAGCATTACAGTACAAAGTAGTATAGTAAGTTCGTCCCACTAGATTTTTGGTTGTAACATGACAAAATTTGAAAATTTCAAGGGGTAGGAATACTTTTTCAAGGCACTAGTTTATATATATATATATATATATATATATATATATATATATATATATATATATATATATATATATATATATATATATATATATATATATATATATATATATATATATATATATATATATATACACACAGTATCTCACAAAAGTGAGTACACCCCTCAGACTTTTGTAAATATTTTACTATATCTTTTCATGTGACAAAACTGAAGACATTACACTTTTCTACAATGTAAAGTAGTGAGTGTACAGTGTACATTTTCTGTCCCCTCAAAATAACTCAACACACAGCCATTAAAGTCTAAACCGCTGGCAACAAAAGTAAGTACACCCCAAAGTGAAAATTTCCAAATTGGCCCAAAGTGTCAATATTTTGTGTGGCCACCATTATTTTCCAGCACTGCCTTAACCCTCCTGGGCATGGAGTTCACTAGAGCTTCACAGGTTGCCACTGGTGTCCTCTTCCACTGTCCTCTTCCACTCCTCCATGACGACATTACGGAGCTGGTGGATGTTAGAGACCTTGCGCTCCGCCACCTTCCATTTGAGGATGCCCCACAGATGCTCAATATTGTTTAGGTCTTGAGACATGCTTGGCCAGTCGATCACCTTTACCCTCAGCTTCTTTAGCAAGGCAATGGTCGTCTTGGAGGTGTGTTTGTGGTCATTATCATGTTGAAATACTGCCCTGTGGCCCAGTCTCCCAAGGGTGGGGATCATGCTCTGCTTCAGTATGTCACAATACATGGGCATTACAGGCATGCATGGTTCCCTCAATGAACTGTAGCTCCACAGTGATGGTAGCACTCATGCAGCCCCAAACCATGACACTCCCACCACCATGCTTGACTGTAGGCAAGACACACTTGTCTTTGTACTCCTCACCTGGTTGCCGCCACACACGCTTGAAACCATCTAAAGCAAATAAGTTTATCTTGGTCTCATCAGACCATAGGACATGGTTCCAGTAATCCATGTCCTTAGTCTGCTTGTCTTCAGCAAACTGTTTGCGGGCTTTCTCGTGCATCATCTTTAGAAGAGGCTTACTTCTGGGACAACAGCCATGCAGACCAATTTGATGCAGTGTGCGGCGTATGGTCTAAGAACTGACAGGCTGACCCCCCCACCCCTTCAACCTCTGCAGCAGTGCTGGCAGCACTCATACATCTATTTCCCGTAGACAACCTCTGGCTATGACGCTGAGCACGTGCACTCAACATCTTTGGTCAACCATGGCGAGGCCTGTTCAGAGTGAAACCTGTCCTGTTAAACCGCTGTATGGTCTTGGCCACCGTGCTGCAGCTCAGTTTCAAGGTCTTGGCAATCTTCTTATAGCCTAGGCCATCTTCATGTAGAGCAACGAATCTTTTTTTCAGATCCTCAGAGAGCTCTTTGCCATGAGGTGCCATGTTGAACTTCAAGTGACCAGTATGAGAGAGTGAAAGCGATAACACCAAATTTAACACACCATTCACACCTGAGACCTTCTAACACTAATGAGTCACATGACACCGGGGAGAGAAAATAGCTAATTGGGCCCAATTTGGACATTTTCACTTAGGGGTGTACTCACTTTTGTTGCCAGAAGTTTAGACATAAATGGCTGTGTGTTGAGTTATTTTGAGGGGATAGCAAATGTACACTGTTATACAAGCTGTACATTCACTACTTTACATTGTAGCAAAGTGTAATTTCTTCAGTGTTGTCACATGAAAAGGTATAACTAAAAATTTGCAAAAATGTGAGGGGTGTACTCACTTTTGTGAGATACTGTATATATAACAACTATATATAAGAGAAATATTTCATAAATTCTGCCAGTTTACAAAAATGTATTTGGGCAATTATTCCACCTATTTTAACATATTAGGACAGAGATTGGAATAATCAAAATATAATCTATCTTACAGATAAATGTAAATTGATAAGGACATTCTACCATTTTATTGTGCTCAAAATAGGTATTTATTTACTTTCGAAGTGTATGTAAGGCAAACTTTTTTTTTTCATTTTGGATAGACTAGGGAAAGTAATGTGGGGGAACTGCTGTCTATGTTGGGGAGATTTGCCCTTCTTTTTGTCTGGGTGATTATTGTTCTTGTACTTTAGTTCCGGATAGAGGGGAGCTGGATTATAACATCTGTCAGTTTTCATTGCTATCTGAGCCCCCATTAGGGAGATTCACCCTCTCTATTTGTCCTGTTTACCATTATCATTGAAAGTGAAAGTAAAAAAAAAAAAATCTTAACTTGGGATTGTCCCCAGAAAAGTAATGGGAGGGGAAATCTTCCAATGGTGACCTGGGGGTCCCCAAGGAATTCCCTTAATTTGCAGGGCTATACTCTCACGTCCTGTTTGGCTATGGGGCAGGTCGTGGAGGTAATTCTCTCCAATGGGACAAAGATGGCATAAATAAACCTCACAGGGGTTATAACCCCCCCCCCCCCGCATCTAAAATGAAAAAAATAAATGTTCTGCCTATAGCTCTACTTTAAGTATGAAAGTATGGACTATAGCAAAAATTCACATAGTGTATATTTTTACAGTTCTAGCAGAATGCATTAAGTACTGCTTTTCTCTTTTTTATTTGTTAACACGTTTTTCTATTTTTTTTTATACTTCACTTTTGTGTGTTTCTATCATTGTTTTACTAGGGTGTCATTGATTTTTGTATTTTGTGCATTCTTATATCACAGAATGCATTGCTTTTCTGTGTGAAGCTCCTGAATATGGAATGCATATCAGCTTATACGTCTGCAGGCAAAGCAGCTTACTGTGCTATTTTCTGAGCCAACCAGCCTTTGATCAGACCCTTTCATTTGTTGTTTATTTTCTTCCCATTATCGGAAATCTTTAAAGCTGCAGATTAACTTCTAAATATTGACAAGGCTTAATCTGTTTACACATAGATGATGCATATGTAAATAACAAAATAATAGTACTTTCTGTTCTAACTCGTTTTAAAGTGTATTGAAATTATTTTTGATCAATATACATGTAGTCTTGCTTGTAAAACAATCTTAGTACAGTAAAGCATGTTACATATAGCATACATCTTCACAGTGAGCAGTTTCTGTCTGTTAAAGAAGTGTTGCCAAGGCAGAGGTACATTTTAAATTAAGTATGATGTAATACACAGGCACTCTGATTAAAAAAGTCACTTGGTCAATAGGAAGTGTTGGCAATCTGCAGCACACCACCTGGATGATTGTTGAGATATTTCCCTATACAGCTTATTTAGACCAACTGGGAACATCACAACACTCTGTCCACAGTGTTCTTGCAAGCAATGGGTCCAATCTACTAAATAATTAGCATAGATGTGCTCACATACAGGGACAAACAATCAAAGGGTAGTTTTATAATATTTGCCAAGTGCACACAATGTTCACACACTGTAGATGACAACCAACGAATAGATAATTCACTAAGAAATGTTAAATGCATACCAGTTAAGAGTACAGTACCTAGAATATAAATAGGATTTTTTTCTAATGTTTTTAGTAAACAATTCTTTATGTGCTTTTCATGTAGAAACTTGAGCAAATTATGTGCACACTGCATCGTGTCCCCCGTCGTCCAACGAGCATGCACGTGTGCCTGCTAGAGCTGTTTAAAGGGCCAACGTACAGCTACGCGGATTCGCGGGAACGTGACGACCTGCTGCAGTATAATGACGGTGGCTGGTCGGCAAGTGGTTAAACCTAAAGGAAATACACACTTTGCCAGCTAAAGTCTTTATTCCAGTCAAAAAATGTTTTTTTATTAGGATAGTGTTGGGATCATGACTTTCTGTCATGGTCCCAATTCTCTATGTGGCCCCAACAGAGAGATTTGGCTTCACTTCCTGTTTCTGTAGAGCCGATACAAGAAATGGAGGGAGCAAGTGTCATTAAAGGGGAAAGGTACAAGCAGCATTAAAAACATTGTCAGGCTATCTATCTATTGCTCAGTCCACTAAATATATTTCTTTTGTTTTTTTTTTCAATACCCATTATTGATCTAACAGGAAGTACATTAGAACCTTTAAGGCTCAATGCTTACTGGAGAACTCTATGTCAACAGTAAGCCAGTAAAGCCTGTTTTCACCTTTGCAGGCAATTAGGAGGCAAACTTAAGGGTCGTACACACGGGCTAAATATCTGGTGGTATTGGCCAGTTCAATAAAAAACAGTCAACATTCAGCCCATGTGTACGGCAGCCAGTGTGACAGAAGCTGGCCGAACATCCAGCTTATATCGAGGGGTATAACCAAAAATGTTCTGCCAATCGGCACCTGATCAGCACTGACTGGTGTGTTCTGACAGGGGGACTGTCCCCCCACTTGAACACAATAGCTCAGTGGGAGCGATCGCTGTACTAACATCAGATAGTTAGTATAAGATCTCCTGAGCTCTTCAGTTTTTTTGATTCAGCCTGCTGGGTTGAACGAAAAAAAAAAAAAAAAAAACTCACAGTGCATGCTAGGCTTAATGAACAATTTTTTCAATGCATTAACTTACAGTATAACCCAAGTCTTGAGATCTTTAACTCATTGTTAGAACAGACAGTGTGCATATTTAGTTTACAATTGTCAATGAAGATCTGTGAAAAAAATTATTAGACCCCCGCACTTATGGTGAAAAATGAAAAATGAGGAGCTGCAGTCTCTATCAATAAATTCACCCTAAGGTAAATCTAGAAGAAATGTGAAAAAGAGGGGATAGGTATGGTGCTGCTCTTATTAAGAGGTGACCTACAACCTCTAAATACTCGAGAGGTGTCACAGGTGCATTTAGTGCAAAAAGTGACTAAAAGTGCAAAAAAATTATATTTGTATATTCACAAAAATCCACAAAAAATCCTACTGTGTAAACTTCCTAACCGCTTATATATAATGCATATACAACACAATCCTGTGCAAAACCTGCAATTCAAAGTGACATTTCTGTGCAAAAAAATCCAACATTTATGACTGGTGTATATTGTTGCTGTGAAACTGGGTTCAGAAATATACCATATGCCATCCTTAAACCCTGGTGTGTAAAAAATGTGACAATGTGCTCCTTCAAATTCTTCTGTGCTTCTTGGAAAACAGTGCCCCATAAGAAATGCACTCACCGCTATTATTCACCCCACAAGAAGGTATTTCACCTTCAGGCTGGCTTCACACTGGGGCGGTGCGGGGCGGCGACGGTAAAGCAGCGCTATATTTAGCGCTGCTTTACCATCGTTTTACCCGCGGTATGCGGCCGCTAGCGGGGTGGTTTTAACCCCCGCTAGCGGCCGCAAAAGGGTTAAAAACCTCCGCAAAGCGCCGCTGCAGCGGCGGTTTGCGGGCGGTATCCCCGCGGTTTCCCATTGATTTCAATGGGAAGGAGCAGTATAGGAGCGGTAAATACACCGCTCCTTCACCGCTCCAAAGATGCTGCTAGCAGGACTGTTGCGGTCCTGCTAGCGCACCGCTCCAGTGTGAAAGCCCGCCGGCTTTCACACTGGAGTGAATGGGGCGGTTTTTTCAGGCGGTATACAGGCGCTATTTTTAGCGCTGTACCGCCTGAAAACCGCCCCAGTGTGAAAGGGGCCTCACAGTATGAGCCACTGTGTAGCCTGTGTAGTGGGAGGAAACTTTCTGCCCTGTGTTCTCCAAGTGCCTCCTTGTCTGCGATGTAAGTGGTCTCCTCACTGTTAACCTCTTAGATGTTGCCCACATGTAGAGAGGAAAGAGACTCCATAGTGTGATACCGTACAAATATCCAAAAATGTATTAATAAAATTGATGGGTACTCACATTTAATAAAAATAATTAAAAGCGAAAACAGTGTTTAAAAACAGGAAACCATAGCGATCTGCGATCCACAGCTCAAAACCGGAAGTGATACAATGACACTGTAAAGTCCCGGGGGACTTTACAACGTCATTGAATCACTTCAGGTGATACTTCCGGTGATAATTTCCGGTGATACAATGTGAATTGTGCACAATTCAGTTCTTTGGTTGATAAACAACTTTGATCATTTGTATGAAACTTTATGATTATTGGTGGGTATTTTTTTTTTTTTATTGTATATTAATTGAATTTTTCCATGAGAAAAATAAAACATTCCAAACAGGAAAGGACGGTGCGTTTTGGAACAGAAAAATTATCAGAAAAGACGACAACAGAAAAGAAGTATACTATACCTGTGTTATTGTATGTTATAGAACTGCAGAATGGTTCAGAAGAGGGGGGGGAGGGGAGGGGAAGTGTGGATCAAAAGAGAAAGCTTAACAAAAAGGAAACATTGTATCTCACCAATAAGAATTTTTGCTCTCTAGATCTGCAATCAGTAAAAATCCTCAGAGTACCCAAACTGTAGGACTAGGGTACTCTAAGGCGACTTGATTAAGGCAAAAAAAAAGGGGGGGGGGTTGGGAAAGACACCATGGATAGGAGACTATAACAGTATGGTTTCTATGAGGGATAAACTAACAGAATCACTTAAACATGCGTTAATCAGAGGGGGTTAAGGGTATGGCCCCTGGGTTAAGCTCAGAGTGATCCCATTAATCTCAAATTAGTGAAAATTGAGGAAGTGAATCATGGATTACTGCAGTAATATTTTCCATTCAACGGATCTGTTCCAGGATTTGCAGAACCTGTGGGAGTGTGGGTGGGAAAGTAGATAGCCATCTGAAAATGGAAGTAGTGTTTAAATGGGAGAAATGAGTAGAAGAGATGTTTTGGGATCTGGTGTTTTCGTTGTAATTCAGTGAAAGGTAATAGGGTACAGGTGATGGGGTGAACTATGTTGCGGAGTTGGAAAATTCCAGCTTGCGTCCAGGGATACATTTGGGTGTAGGATAAACTATCCGGAATATCAGGATTAAAAGTACATTTAGTAGGGGTGGACATGGGGAGGAGAGGGAGAATTGGCGAGAGCATCTTTTCTATATTGATAGTCTGAACAGCTTCGGATGTAAACAGAGGCTCCGAAGTTGGGCAATAGAGGTAGGCAGGGTGGACCAAATCATGGAACAGGGATGTACCAGGCTTGTTATACTCATTTCTAACTCTGACCATCTACTGGAAGCCATTCTGGCGGACCAAGCAATAATCAGTTTAAGGTGTGTAGCATAAGCATAATCATACTTGATAAGGTCTGGGGCTCCAGCGCCGCCCCTAGAACATGGGGCTAATGTTACCGACTTGGCTATATGGTGTACTTTATTGTGCCAGATAAGATTTAGGAAGAGTCTCTGTGTAGCTTTGAGTTGTGACATTGGGATGGGAATTGGCAAAGTTTCAAACAAGTAGAGGAGTCTTGGCATTTTAAGGACATTGATCCGACCTGATACGGAGATAGGTGTCCCATTGACGCAAACATCCGTCAATATCCCAGAAGAGAGGGGGAAAATGAACCTGGTAGAGAATTTGATATGAGGAAGTTAAATGTATCCCCAAGTATTTAAGGGCAAGTGAACACCAATGGTAAGAATAATTCTGTTGTAGTATGGCCAGGGTGGAGGGGGGGGGGGGGGGTGTTTTGCTTGTGTTAGTTTTATACCCTGAAATTGCGCACAATTTTTCTAATACATTTTGGAGATTTGGGAGGGAGATATGAGGACTGGTTAATGTCAATAAGATGTCGTCTGCGAACAGAGAGAGTTTATACTCTCTCTGTCTTAGTATGACCCCTCGGATGTCAGGATATGTGCGAACAGCTTCAGCCAAAGGTTTCAAACATAATATAAAGAGCAGAGGGGATAATGGACACCCCTGTCTGGTGCCATTGCTCAATGGGAACGATAGCGGGAGAAATGAGGATAACTTGACCTGGGAAGTGGGTTGGGAGTATAAGGCATGTAACGCTGCCATGAAGGGGCCTTTAAAACCGTATTTGGTAAGAATGGCAAACATAAAAGGCCAGCTAAGCATCCAGGCTCAGAATTAGGGCCGGATGTGTCGTCCTATTGAGCGGGTCAATGAGGTCAATGGTGCATCTTGTGTTGTCGCCTGCATGACGAGCTGGGACAAATCCCACTTGGTCCTCGTGTATAAGCTTAGGGATTATAAGGGAGAGTCTGTTGGCTAATATTTTGGTAAAAATCTTGTAATCAGAGTTGAGTAGGGCTATGGGTCTATAGTTGTCAGGGAGGGAGGAGTCTTTGCCGGGTTTGGGGATCACTGAGATGTAAGCGTGGAGAAAATGAGGGTGGGGAGAGGTTCCCTTTAGTAAGGAGGTAAAGAGGGATATTAAATGTGTGCTTAGGATCGGGAGAAATGTTTTGTAGTATGAATAAGGTAAGCCATCTGGGCCTGGGGATTTATGGGTTGGGAGGTTCTTGACTACTTCTGCTAGCTCTTCAGGTGTGATCACAGAGTTTAGAGAGGGATTTGAAAAAGGAATCAAATTTTTCTTGCGTAAAGAGGTGATTGGGATCTGTATTTAGACAATTGTATAGTTTATGGTAAAATTCTCCGAAGACTTTGGACATGGTAAGAGGGCAATAGGTATGTGTACTGTTAGCTTGCATAAGAAAGTCCGGAGATGAGTGGAAGGGGCAAGGTTTTAATTTATTCACTAGCATTCTGTGGGGTTTGTTAGAGTATTCATAAAACTTCTGCTTAGACCAAAGAAGAGATTTATCAATTTTTTTCATGTCTATGGGTCGAAGCTGGTTTCGCAAAAAAATAATGGTTCGGAGTCTGGTCACCGCGGGGGAAGATATCAGGACCACTTTGGCCTTACCGAGTTTGATTAAGAGAGAAGAGTGCTGGAAGGCCGCATCTTTTTTCAAGCGGGAGCCTATGGAAAAACATTGGCCCCGAAAGACAGTCTTGTGGGCTTCCCACAAGGTGGGGGACTCAGGAACCGTGTTCTCATTAAGTTGGAAAAATGCAGGCATTAGATAGGTTTTCTCTAGCCTCCGGGTTATGGAGCAGAGATTCGTTGAGCCGCCAGTGGCATGTTCTAGGCAAGGCAGAGGACAGGGCAATCTCTAAGTGTACAAAAGGGTGGTGATTTGGCTACCTCAATTGATGCACATACTCCATAATTCTCCGGTATGGATATCAAGAAAATGGTTTAATAAAAAAGAGAGTCTTTTTAGGGAATTGATATGGAAAGGGGGACAAGCCAGGATACGGTTGCGCACATTGCAGCTACCGATGGGGGAAGGGGGATCTGCACTGCCCAACCCTGACTATTATTTAGCATCACAGTTACAGCAGCTATCGGGATGTGGTGGCCAAAATGGAGGTACACCCAATGAAAAAACAGGAGCTCTGCATGATACAATAATAGAGACTTTGGAGGCTGACTCCTTTAGGAATAAATACCCAACAATAAAAATGATCATTAAAGTATGGAAAACAGCAAAAAAATGTATGAAATATAAAGGGTTTAATATATATACCCCCATTTGGAACAATAGTAATCTACAGGAAATTAGCTTAATAGGAAAGATTGGAGAGTGGGAAAAACAGGGAATTAAAAGGCTGAGACAACTTTATGTAGGTAATATGTTTAAAGAATTTGCTGTGCTGAAAAGGGAATTTAATATCCCCCAAAACACACTCTATCTCTTTTCAGGTAGGTCATGCCTTAGAAGCCCAATTTAGAAATCAACCCCTAGAATGGAGTGAGCTTCCGTTGTTACAATGTATACTTGGGACAGGTCATACTAAAGGCCTAATCTCAGAAATATATAGGCAGATAAGTAAGGGGGTTAATGGAGAGGAGAAACTAGAGTCGGTAAAAGAAAAATGGGAACAGGATATAGGGGTAATACCCCAGGAGCAGTGGAAGAAAATATTGGAGCTAAGCCCCCTTGTATCAGTTTCCCCTTCACAGAAGATCTTGCATTTAATGTTATTGAATAGAGCGTACTACATTCCAAAATAACTATTTAAGTTTGGAAAAAGACCAGATGATAGCTGCCCCAGGTTCCGGGGGTCTGGGGACTTACTCCATATGATGTGGAGATGCCCCAAACTCTTCCGGTACTGGGAAGGAGTGATCAAAATCTTGAAGGAAACATTTAAAATCAGGCTGGAAAAGAAAGATATGCATACTGGGATATAGGCAAGAGCAGGGAGAAATTAAGAGTACTACAGTAGCTATATTGAGGAGTATATTTCAAGCCAGGAAAACTATAGCAGTGAGATGGCAATCAAAGGTTCTGCCTACGGTAAAAAACTGGAGAGATACAGTAAATGAAACCCTCCCTTAAGAGAGAGCCGATTACGTAAAGAGATGCAACTTAAAGGAGTTTAATAGGATGTGGAGACCTTGGATGGAAGGAAAACACAAAAATTTGTTAGGAAAAGAAAATGGGGTACTGGTAGGGGAGGGAAGGAGGGGAGGTAGGGGAAATAAGATATATAGTAAAAATGTATGGGAAGAACTAAAAAGGAGGTATCTCCTTGTCTTGTTGACTTGTCTTTCTTAAGAGGCTTTCTCTTTTCTTCCCATGCGGGGACAAGCGTTGTGGAAGGTAAAAATTTAAGAATGTTAGTATAAATATTGTTTGATGTAATAAGAGGTTTTTATAACTTTGTTAAAAATATTTGAAAAAATCAATAAAGAATAAAAAAAAAAAGGAAAAAAAAGAGTGGTCAGACCAAGTTATGGGGTCGATCTCCAAGGAAACCGTGGATGTCAGCAGAGTAGAGGAGACAAAAAAGTGGTCTAGTCTGGAATAAAGCTTATGGATGTTGGAATAAAATGTGTACTGTTTTTGTTTGGGGTGTTTAATTCTCCAAATGTCAAGGAGATTATGTGTCCTAATGAGTTTGTGGAAAGATGTCGAGAGGTGGTGGGCTGTGGAGGCTGTTGTGGTGGGGAAAGGTAAGTGTCTATCTTTATCAGCAGACATGGTCATATTAAAGTCACCTCCTATGATAGTAAAAGGTTGAGAAACTTTGTCTAATTCTTCAAACATAGTAGAGAGAAATTTAATTTGACCACAGTTGGGGGCATAGACATTCACTAAGGTTAGGGAGTGAGTGAGGAAAGAACAGTTCAAGATAGCAAATCTGCCCTGGAGGTCCAAAAAAGAGGATTTGATTTTCAGTGGGCAAGAATGCTTTATTAAGATCGCCACTCCTGCTTTCCCAGAAGGATCAGAAGCCGAAAAGGTAGTTGGGAAATGTTTACTAGAAAATTTGAAGGACCCCTCAGGGCGGAAATGTGTCTCCAGCACCATTATCACATCAGCCCCTGAAGATTTAAACTCTTTCAAAGCCAACCATATCTTTTGAACTGAGTTTAAGCCTTTAACATTGCATATAAAGAACTTTAATGCCATGTTAATTGAATCCATTGGAAGAGCAATTGAAATATAGAATAGAACATAGTGGGTAAGGAGTTCCATGGTGTGTGGAATAGGGGGGGAGGAAAATTTTAAATAAGCTGCAAAACAGAAACATACATACATTATTTTCACATGAGGAAAGTAACAACAGATCAGAAAAAAAGACCTGAAAAAATAAGGAAAATGAAAAACAAACAAAAAAAATTGTCAAAAATAAACCTGGAGGGTGTGTGGCCACCAGGAAGCCAGGGCCGAAGCCTCAGACTAAGGAGAGATGCATGGGATCTCCAAAGATGGGGGGGAGGTGGGTGTACTCCGGAATGAGATGTCCTGGAATATGAAATGTTAATAAACAAACAAAAACAGAAGAAGCAACATCAAAAAACAAAAATGGGAAAGTCTGCTACCAGGGAGAGATAAAAACAACGAACGGTACAGCCCATGGGTGTGGGGTAGAGAAAAAAGCCTCCATTGTGGAGGCACTGGCCATGTAGAGAAAGAAGAATGTCAGGGGGCCAGGTGGTTTCAGGAGACAAAACCAAATTGTGGGATTGTGGTCATCAGGTTGGAAACCTGAACAAAGGGCACCTCTGGAGAATGAAGGAGGTCTTGTGATGTTTCTGCCTCACAGGGGTCCAGATGCAACTTGGAGCTTGGAGGTGGTTTAGGTGTAGCAGGAAGTGGTGCCATGTCTTCTTCAGGGAGGAGTGGAAGACCCAGGTTACGTAGGAAGGCATCACTTTCTTTGAGGTCTCGCAGGGAGTATTGTATGCCATCTCGAGAGTCTCGTGGGTTTGCCCCTGCTGGGGATTAGGGGGACAGTAATCTGTGAGCTCTTTCTAGTCGCCCCCCAATATCGGGTATATTGGGGGCCACCACATTGAAGAGGCTTAGCAGATAGGGGCCGATTTCCTGATCATCCACTGTTTCTGGGATGCCTCTGATCCGCAGGTTCTGTCTGCGCTCCCTATTTTCCAAATCTTCTTGCTGAGCTTGGAGCTGAGTGACAGTGTGCTTAATGGTGGCATTGTCCTCTTCTAGAACCTGGACATATTGAACAAGCTCATCAAATTTTGTTTCTAGGGTGTCTGTGCGTTCCCCTAGTTGTGTCATTTCACTTCTTAGTTCTTGAGCTAGCTTCCCCACCTCTTGAGCCATATTGTGGTGAGGGCTTGGAACAAAGTGTGTAATTTGGCATCCAACATTTCAGCTGTTAGGGGGGTAAATGAACCCTGGGATTGTGTGGGGGGGAGACGTAAAAGTACTTGCCTCGGATGCACGGTGTTCTGGTGGGTATGGCGCATCGTTCTTATTACTTGAGGCCGGGGATGCAGGCCTAAACGGAAAGCGATCCATGGTGTGGGAGGATTGCGGCCTGGAGAGCGAGGAGTAGCCGTGCCTTTGGTCTCCTATCTTGCCCATGGGATACACTATCACAGCGGGAGTGCAGGGAGAGGACTCCCGTGGCTAATGGAGCTACGTAGCGGGGAGCGGGAGTCCCAGAGAGCCAACGAGGGACGGAGCCGATGCCTCACTCGTCCGCCATATATAGAAGCCGTGCATGCCCCTGGTGTGTATTTTTTCATATAGCATGTGAGGGAATGATTATATATTGTATATAATTGAATAGTTGGGTCCAGTGCTGCGCTGTTGGAAAATTTGCATTCACCTTGGACATCAGTGTTGCACCTGTGCAATCTGTAAAAGGTAAAAAGGACCCCTGTGTCATCTTTTAAAAAATGTTTTACAGCAGCAGAGAAGAATTATGGCATCAGAAAGTTGGCATGTGTTGTTGGTGATTAAGCTGATCTTCTTGAGGGATCTCCACATTGTCTGACTAATTTTACTGAACACAAAAATCTTCAATTTTCTCGATAGCTCAATCTTATGCAAGCCAGCTGGTTCCTTTTCATGCTTTAACTTTTTCATCACATTCAAACCCAGTTGCAGCAATACCTGAACTGGCACACTCACCCGCTTATTCAGTTTACCCAAGGAAAATGTCCTCTAAAATGGAGCACATTGTTCCTCCTGCTCCAAAGCTGGCAGTGACCTCAATCACAAAAACCCCAATTTCTTAAATTCCAAGTTCTCCAGAGGCAAGTTATAGTAGCTGTTGAAAAGGCTTCTAATACAAGATTTATTCTCAATAAAAATGTATTGTGAAAAAAAAGAAAAGGCTGGACCTTGGCGTCTGATATGTTTGCTCCTCACAGAAATTCTATAGCCTCTTCCCTTCAAAATCAAGCCTTTGATGAGAATTCCAGAAACGTGGGGAGTAATATCTGTTACTTACCTTCCACATTCCAGCATGGCACCTATAAGCTATGCCTAGAGTGGGGCAACCACATTATGTGAACCATCGCATTACAGTTTTCACTTCTTAAAATAGAAATTCAACCAAAAGGGGAAGTTCTGCCTTATGTCCTCCTCCCCCTCCTCTATCACATTTGGAACATTACACATTAAACATGCTTGCACAGGGGACCGAAAGGCTGGTAAAGAACCGGCATGGTTGAGGACAAAGCTGGATCCCTGGACAGGTAAATGTTCTTTTAGGCCTCTTTTACACGGACAGCTGTTCTGCCCCTGTTAAAAGCATGTTTTGTTATTTTGAAATTCCAAGACTCCAGGCAAAACAATTTTTGCAGTGGTACATTGCGATTAGCTGCGTTTACTTGCGTTTACATGGGGCTGTGTTTATCTTTGTTGTTACATTCCTGTTGTTTTTCTTTCCTTGTTGCCGCTGCTATCTGCAGGTGAAATAGTACACTGTGATTACCTGCAGTTATGTGCAGATAGCTGCAGATAGCTGCAGATAGCTGCAATAAATCGGTTCTGGACACAGTCAAATTCAATTTTTCGAAGTGTGTGAATGGGGCCATAGGAAAGCAGAATTTTGTGAGTTTAGCTGCGGTAGATAACTTGATCTATCTGCAGCTAAAAGCTGAATTCTATCCGCCTGTGTGAAAGGGGCCTTTTTATGCTGAACAGGGATCAAAATCTTCAACACCATCTGCCTTCCATATATAATGCCATTTTAACATCTCTACCCCCCAATTTGACAATTCATAATGTAAATTTAGGAATTAACACCTATGAAGACTTCCTGGCACCAAGGATGAAATTATGTAACTAGAACTGGTTCCACAATTTTCTTACCTCCCATTCAGTTCTTGAATAATCAACATCTACACATTCAATTGTCATTGCAAGTATCTGGGTTACCTGTGCAGTAAATACTGCTATACCTGTAAATGCTGGGGTATCTTCCTGACACATTGGAACTAAAGAAGTGCCTTGGAGAAGCTGTTTTACAGCTTAAACATTATAGAACAATTCCAGTTTAAAGTGACTAATCACAAGTAGCTACATCCCTTTAAATTAAGGAAATGCACTTTTTGTAGTGCTTTCATGCCTCAAAATACTAGAAATCATGTGGAGAGATATAATTGTTTGTTCTAGTGAGGGGCCACTTTTCTTTCTTGGCATGTTATAGCTGATAAGACAGAATCAGGAAAAACATATTTCCCATGATGCATTAAAAGCATTTCAATGTGTTTATTTGTTTAAGTCTTGCAGTTAGACAGCATACTGTAAATAACAGCGTAAGTTCTTGGCTACAAATTAGCTAAAAAAATTAACTGTCATTGTCTCATAGTCTCACACTGTCTTCACAGACCCAGTGAAGTATACTTTAAATATAGCCTAATATTATAGAGCCGCTTATTCCAAACAACATTCAGCTGTTTTAGACTATGTGGCCATCAGTGTAGTGTTTGGACATTATGGCTTCTTTGGACTGGGATTTGGGATTTGAGACTTTAGGGTTGCTTTACTAATAACAAATACGCTTTGGATTAAATGAAGGTTAGCTGCACTGTAAGTTTATTTGTTAAAAAAATACATTAAACATGCCTCTGCTGTGTTCTCCAGCTTCAAACTGCAGGCCATGTGATCACTGTCAGCTCCACAGCAATGCATGGACCTTCCAGTGGGTGTGTCCAGTGTTGGGGTAGTATGTTAGAGCCAGAATTTACATTGGCCCAGAGTTTCTGTTTCCATGGCAATGGAACACAATCACGCCCAGCAGCAAATGTCACTCTGTCAATCCCATCTGAGTGGGCCTTCTCACTGACCATGTAAGATACAGGCACACTGTGCTCTTGCACAGCACGCCTGTATCTTTGGCGTGATGACACAAGACCTAAATTGATCAGCTGCCGTGCTACTATGGTCAGTTTACTTGTAGGAGGAGCAGCTCAGGCAGGATCAACCAGGTATATTAAAGCATCGGCAGCAGGAAATACAGTGCACACATAAGAAATCACATTTATTTAACCTAAAGAGACAATGCAATGTTTTTTTATTTTTGACTTTGCAGACACTTTAAACTTCACTTCACAAAGAATACTCAATCCCATGCAAGGAATATTAAGAAAAAAAAAACTAAATATTTGTTTGCACATGATTGGATGGAAGTCAGCAGTGCTTAACCTCATTTGCTAATAGTCTATTTTCCTTTAGAAAATCAAACCTAGATTAACTATAAGGGTTATGATGAGAAGAAATGAATG
>CM053030.1:144653183-145133183 GCA_028564925.1 Lithobates sylvaticus
AAGCATTTTATATTGCAATCAATATGAACTGCCAATTAGTTTGGCTAAGTTGTCTGCACAGTGTCTTGTCATTCAAGCAATACATTTCACTTAATGCAGTATTTTTTTTTTAACTAAAATTTCTATTCTTGCATAAAACAAAATCAGTTAATTGATCAGTTAATAAATCATTTGTAAATCACATATGATAATTTGCTACTAAATAAATATTAAAGGGAATCTGTCACAAATCCAATTTAATACTAAAGCCAATGCTGATCTCAGAACAGCTAAATGGATATACTATACTGTAGCTGTTCTCTTAAGAATGTGCCACTAACTAACTAGCTCTAGGGCAGTGGATCTTAACATTTTTCAGCATCAGTACTAGAGATGTTACTTCCCTTGAACTTGGCATGGGAGTCAGGGAATGGTTGCTTTTATTGATCTTCAACTTCAAAGAGGTACCCCCACCTAGTACAGTTATTTTTTTGTGATCACTATTTTTATTTGCCTGAATGATTGCTGAGCAATCCAGGTAGTTATGATCCATACATTTTTTGAGATTTTGATGATTTGATAAATATGTGTGGATATATTCAGATAAATAAAGAAAACATTGCCAATTCATCTGCTAAGCAATGCTGTGATTAACTGTGACAATTTAATACAGGTAAACTAACAGAACACATCTGCCATAATTAATAAGATGACGTGGGAAGTGCAGTAACCTATAGTAAGTTATCAATGAATCAGATTTAAAGCGTTTGTTAACCCAAAAAAAAAAAAAACTGATTCTGTTTCTTTAAAGCATGTTACACAGCACAGTGCTTGTGCTGTGTAATTTGGCACCCTCCTGTAACACCTGTAATACCTGGCTGATCCTGCCTAGCTATACCCTCCCCTCTGCAAACAGACCATGATAATCATGCTTGCTAAGCCCCTAACATCGTGGTCCGTTTGCTTGCCTCCGTCACCCGCAGCCTGCTCTTCTGTGTCTCCTCTGTCCTCCTTCCCCCCTCCCCTCTCTGCATGTCAGTGCCCGCTCCCCCACTCTTGCTGCTCTCATATTTCATTAAAAAACATCCCATCTGCGCTCTAATATACCAGTAAATGTCCCTGTGTCTGTGTTGGGTAAAAAATATACTTATCTGTATGTATAATAGTGTGGCTCCTATCGCTTAGCTGACTCGGCTTTTACTCTCTCCTCTCCTCCCCGGCTGACGTCAGCGGGGGCACTCGGCCCCGCCCACTGGAGCTGTAAGTCGGAAAGAGAGGAGACTCAAAGAGGCAGCTGAGTGTTGGGAGCCGTGCTGTTATATATATAGATAAGATAAGCATATTCTTTTACCTTACACAGGAACATGGTCATTTACTGGTTTAATACAGTGCGGATAGAATGTTTTTATATAAGTGGGTTAACAACCACTTTAAGTTTAGTGTTGTTGGTCAGTAAACAGGTGATTTATAATTATATGTGAGTTACTGACCATTACATTCTGCATATTTGAAGATCTTTGGTAAATCACCCTAAGCCCCCGTACACACGGTCAGAAATTCCGACCACAAAATCCGTCTGATTTTTTCCGATGGATTTTGTCTGAAACTGGTGTTGCATACACACGGTCGGACAAAGTTGTCGAAAAATCCGATCATTCCGAACGTGGTGAGGTTCGTTGCGTACGACGGAACTACGTAGAGGCTAGTAGCCAATAGCTTTGGTCTCGTAATTTGATCTGAGCATGCGGGGCACTTTGTCCGTCGGAATTCTCGACACGATCGGAAAAAGTCAGATCAGATTTTTTTGTCTGAAAATTTGAAATCCTGCTCTCACATTTTTTCCGTTGGAAATTCAGATGAAAAAAGCCTGCTAGAGCCCACACATGATCGAATTTTTTGATAAGATATTCCGATCTGACTTTTTCCATCGGAATATCCGACCGCGTGTACGGGGCATAACAGAGATCCCGCAAGTCCTAGATGGATGAGCTATTGTGGCTCTTGATTTCAGAGAATATGCCCTTTAATAGCTCATCAAGTACTGTGCTATATACTGAACTAAAATTCATTGTTACAAAGCAGAGGAAAGGTTTGGCATTTTACAGAACATGTTATTAGAAAAAACTAACATTTCATATACCTAAATGGCCCATGAGTTGATCTGTTATAGCTAGCCATCATAAAAACACTACATATATATATATATATATATATATATATATATATATAATCATTTCTTTGTGGGGGAGAGTACCCTTGGGGCTATATACAGTATCTCACAAAAGTGATTACACCCCTCACATTTTTTGTAAATATTTTATTATATCTTTTCATGTGACAACACTGAAGAAATCACAGTTTGCTAGAAAATCAAAGGATTTAAGGAAAAGGAAATGAAAGAATTTTGAGTTTTCCTTTGTGATGGATTTAAGTAGCCAATACAAAGATCTTGAAGATATTATTAAAAAGTATCGGTCTATTCTGTATTAGGGAGTATTAGGGGCCATATTACCTAAATAGTCACAAATAATTTATCGTAAGGCAGTCTGATTCACCTTTACAGCAATTCCAAGCTGTCAAGATTCCCCCAAGCTGCCCAATGGTTTGGGGATTTGAAATCCCTGCTGGTTTCTCTCCTCTCTGTATAGTGCTATTAGTACAGACCAGAAACAAGAAACAGAAATCCATTCGGACTTTGCAGGCAGTAAGTAAAGAGGTATTAGAAGTGTAAAATAACAATGAGTTTTATTCAAGATATTAAAACATTGAGGAATATCACAAATACAAAAATTAAGAACAATCGAAGTAAGCTCTAAGCTCATATGGGAACCCAGGGTAGGTCTCATGTATGTAAGGGCCAAACCAGATGGGGTTCACGCTGCAATTCCCAACATGTTTCGGAATATGAAATGAATTCCTTCACCAGGGGAAGATGAGAACAAAGTACCGTTGTAGTGTATGTCACAAAGAATGGTGATTTGTCCCTTAGATAAGTGCCCTCTCACATTATTTATAATCAGATTGGGGAACATACCTGTCTCAGACCCACTCACTCGTGTAGAGCAAAAGCCATCCACAAATTGTTGGTCTTCCTGCTTTCATGTGATCCTGGTAAGCTGCAGTGTGCACAGTTTGTGCATTGTTTGTCTGACAGTAATTTCACCCAATCCAACGGTACATGGGATAACCCCCCTGCCATTGGCATTCCACCTATGATCATTAATGTAAGAGGGCACATATCTATGGGACAAATTCTTTGTGACATAGCCATACACTACGACTGTACTTTGTTCTCATCTCTCCCTGATGAAAGAATTTGTTTCATATTGCAAAACATGTTGGGAATCACTACGTGAACCCTATCTGGTTTGGTCCTTACATACATGAGACCTACTCCAGGTTCCCATATGAGCTTAGAGTATTGTACTTCGATAACTGTATGGTGACCTTCAATTGTTGCTAATTTTTTTTTTTATCTGTGATATGCATCACTGTTTTAATATCTTGAATAAAACTCATTGTTATTTTATACTTCCATTACCTCTTTACTTACTGCCTGCAAAGTCCCAGTGGGGTTCTGTTTCTTGTTCCATATTTAGATAGGGATGTAGCAGTTGGTCTTTGGACGTCTACAGCACTGAGCTAAATCTTCCTTATCTAAGTACAGACCAAATGGTTTATAACTGCTCAGTTCTGTCCTTGTGTAGTGATGAAAGCGGAAGTAAACCCATCGATTTAACAGTCTAAAAAAAAAAGGCATGCCGTGAATGCTAACTGCACATTGGCTGTGCTCTCAACCAAACAGTCAAACCATCCAATGGCTGGTGTCATAACGGATCACATGTGCAGCACTGTGGCAGTTGAAGATTAAACAGAGGCAAAGATGGCAGCTTCCTTGGCTGAAAACGATAGGAGGGTTTACTTCCGCTTGAAGTGATGGTTAGGCTCTTTGGGGTCCAAGGATTCCTTGTTCTTTACATTGCATATAGTTCTTAATGACAATGGCTGTATGTTTGGGGTTGTCGTCCTGCTGCAGAAATAATTTGGGGCCAATCACATACCTCCCTGATGGTATGACATAATGGATGAGTATCAGCCTGTATTTCTCAGCACTGAGGACACCATTGATCCTGAACAAATCTCCAACTCAGTTTCTTAGCCTTACTTCTTCATCAGAGGAATTGCTTTTTGCTGCAAGTCTTCCATAAAAACTACTTCTGTCCAGATTTCACCTGGACAGTAGATAGGTGTACCTGGGTCCCTATGGTGTCCGCCAGTTCTGTGCTGATGGCACTGCTAGACATCTTCCAATGTTGAAGGGAAGTAAGCATTATGTTTATTTCATCTGCTGCATTGTTACCTTGGCCAACCACTGCTTCTATGGTCCTCAACGTTGCACCTCTCCATACTTATAGAGGCTGCTCTTCTAAATAATGTATCTGTGATTTTTAACTTTATTTATGTAATAAAATGTATTTATATATTTTATATTTTGGAAAAAAATTGTTGTATGTGTCTATGTCTATGGGGTAGCGAGAAAGTCCACGTATATTATTTCTTTAATCAGATCTCTAGAGATAGGATGTGGTATCCCCTGTCCTTCTGTTTTTTTATTTTTATTTGGCGCTAGCCAAGGTCTGGATACTCCTTTGAGATAGCAGCATAATGTTTTGCAGTATGTCAAACACCCTTAACCAAAGGATGGCCATTAGATAAGCTATCTCAAGACATGGGTAAATCCAGTATGGCTTTGAATTCCCTTGACTATAAATGGAATCCAAGTAGACCACATTATTAAATTGGGTTTTTCAATCTTGGAGTTATGCTGTAAGGTGTTCCACTCAGATAAGGCAACACAACCCTCCCATCCACACCTCAATGGAAGAAATTGTGTTTGATTTCAGGTGCCTCAAAATCACTACTCTGACAGCAGCATTAACCACTTCCCGACCGCCCCATGTAGATATACGTCGGCAGAATGGCACGTACAGGCAGAATCACGTACCTGTACGTGCCATTCTTCAGGCGCGTGGGGGGTCCGATCGGACCCCCCCCGGCCGGCGGGGACGGTCGGGATCGCTTCAGGAGCGATCCGGGATGAGGGGACGGCCAGTGGTTTCTGGCCACCCCCTCGCGATCGCTCCTGGCGAATCAGATGCTTCCTCTGTCTGTGTCAATCAAAACACAGGCAGAGGAAGTGATGTCACGCTCGGTGCGCCGGTCTATGTGACCGGAACGCCGAGCTGTCAACATGTACAGGTTAGTGCACCAACAGTACACTGACACCAGTACACATAGGCACACAAAACACCCCCCTGTCACCCCCAGATCACCCCCCAGATCATCCCCTCCCCCCCCAGTCACAGTGTCACTAATTGCAGTGATCATTTTTTTACTGATCACTGCATTTAGTGTCAGTGTGACTGTAATAACTGTCAGTGCAGTTAGTTTTAGGTCCAAGGTAGCCCCCTACCCCCCCCTAATAAAGGTTTAACCCCTTGATTGCCCCCCAGGTAACCCTTTCACCCCCTTTTGCCAGTGTCACTAAGCGATCGTTTTTCTGATCGCTGTATTAGTGTCACTGCTGTCGCTAGGTAACCATTTTTTTTTTTTTAGGTAACCGCCATGTTTATATAGGTTCATAAATAGGTTTATAGGTCAGGTACCCCCATATTACAACCTAAATAAAGGTTTTAACCCCTTGATTGCCCCTAGAGTTAACCCTTTCACCAGTGATCACTGTATAACTGTCACTGGTGACGCTGGTTAGCCAGTTAGTTATTTCGTTATTTAGGTTCCCCGTCAGGTTTTTATATAGCGTCAGGTACCCCCATATATTACCTAATAAAGGTTTTAACCCCCTGATTGCCCCTAGTTAACCCTTTCACCCCCTTTTGCCAGTGTCACTAAGCGATCGTTTTTCTGATCGCTGCATTAGTGTCGCTAGATAACCAGTTTTTTTTCGTATTACTGTTACGGGTGACGCTGGTTAGTTAGCTTGTTTTTTATACTGTCAGGGCACCCGCCATTTATTACCCAATAACGGTTTAACCCCCTGATCGCCCGGCGGGTGATATCAATTAGGTTTTAGGGTCAAATAAGGTCTGCGTCGCCCCAGGTTAGTGCCAGTACCGCAAACACCCACGCGCAAAGCATACACCTCCCTTAGTGGCACAGTATCTGAACAGATCAATATCTGATCTGATCAGATCTATACTAGCGTCCCAGCAGTTTAGGGTTCCAAAAAAAACCGCATTGTTAGCGGGATCAGCCCAGATACCTGCTAGCACCTGCGTTTTCCCCCTCCGCCCAGCCCAGCCCACCCAAGTGCAGTATCGATCGATCACTGTCACTTACAAAACACTAAGCACACATAACTGCAGCGTTCGCAGAGTCAGGCCTGATCCCTGCGATCGCTAACATTTTTTTTGTGGTAGCGTTTTGATTCAGTCGCTTCAGTCAGGAGCTTTTTTACCTGTGAATCTCAAAAAAATAAAAAAAAATAAAATAGTTGTCGTTTTATTGTTCTCTCTCTCACTCTATTCTCTCTCTATTGTTGCTCTTTTTTTACTCCATTCTATTCTGCAATGTTTTATTATGTTTTATCATGTTTTATCATGCTTGCTTTTCAGGTATGTAATTTTGTTTACTGTGTTTTAGTGTTAAGCATTTTTTTGTTTTCAGGTGCGCCATTCAGTTGCAACGCGGATTTATTTATCTTGACAGCAACAGCGTTTGCTCCCACGATACATAAAGCCGCGACTCCAACGCTGTAGGAGGTGATTTCACCACCACAGTTAAAAAAAAGAGCATATATGCCGAAGCATGGGGGCAGCAGGGGGGGGGAGGAGCGATTGGCTCCTAATGCCACGTACATACGGTCGAAATTCCGACCGTGTGTACACGGCATAACTTTTGCGGGAGGATGCCCCCATGCATCGGCATATATAAATGGTGCATGTATGCCCATCATTAGAAGTGGGTGGATGAAGGGAGGTATTCTAATGGTGGGCATACCCACCAATCAATCTCTTTTTTTCGTTCAGCCAAGAGGCTGCATGAAAAAAAAAAGATTACAATATATGTCCAGTATGTTGCTGGACTTTGAATGGTTATACCAGAATGATGCCTGCAGGTTTAGGTATCATCTTGGTATCATTCTTTTCAGCCAGTGATCGGCTTTCATGTAAAAGCAATTCTAGCGGGTAATTAGCCTCTAGACTGCTTTTACAAGCAGTGGGAGGGAATGTCCCCCCTCCCGGATATAAACCGCGCCATTGGGAAATTGGGAAAGCATTTTATCACACCAATCTTGGTGTGGTCAGATGCTTTGAGGGCAGAGGAAAGATCTAGGGTCTAATAGACCCCAATTTTTTCAAAAAAAGAGTACCTGTCACTGCCTATTGCTATCATAGGGGATATTTACATTCCCTGAGATAACAATAAAAATCATAACAAAGAAAAAAAATGGAAGGAACAGTTTAAAAATAAAATAAAAAAACCTAAATAAATAAAAAAAAAAACAAAAAAAAAAAAAAAAAGCACCCCTGCCCCCCCTTCTCTTGCGCAAAGGCGTACACAAGCGTTGGTCTGGCGTCATATGTAAACAGCAATTGCACCATGCATGTGAGGTATCACCGCGAAGGTCAGATCGAGGGCAGTAATTTTAGCAGTAGACCTCCTCCGTGAATCTAATGTGGTATCATGTAAAGGCTTTTAAAGGCTTTTAAAAATGTATGTAGTTTGTCGCCACTGCGTGTTTGTGCGCAATTTTAAAGCATGTCGTGTTTGGTATCCATGTACTCGGCCTAAGATCATATTTTTTATTTCATCAAAAATTTGAGCAATATAGTGTGTTTTAGTGCATTAAAATAAAAAAAAGTGTATTTTTTCCACAAAAAATGCGTTTGAAAAATCGCTGCGCAAATACTGTGTGGAAAAAAAAAATGCAACACCCACCATTTTAATCTGTAGGGCCTTTGCTTTAACATTATATATAGTGTTTGGGGGTTCAACGTAATTTTCTTGCAAAAAAAAATATGTTTTCATGTAAACAAAAAGTGTCAGAAAGGGCTTTGTCTACAAGTGGTTAGAAGAGTGGGTGACGTGTGACATAGGCTTCTAAATGTTGTGCATAAAATGCCAGGACAGTTCAAACCCCCCCCAAATGACCCCATTTTGGAAAGTAGACACCCCAAGCTATTTGATGAGAGCAATGTTGAGCCCATTAAATATTTTTTTTTTTTTGTCCCAAGAGATTGAATAATGAAAAAAAAATATATATATATTTTTTTTACAAAAAGTTGTCACTAAATGATATATTGCTCAAACATGTCATGGGCATATGTGGAAATACACCCCAAAATACATTCTGTTGCTTCTCCTGAGTACGGGGATACCACATGTGTGGGACTTTTTGGGAGCCTAGCTGCGTACGGAACCCCAAAAACCAATCACCGCCTTCAGGCTTTCTAAGGGTGTAATTTTTTTATTTCACTTCTCACTGCCAATCACAGTTTCGGAGGCCATGGAATGCCCAGATGGCATAAAACCCCCCAAAATGACCCCATTTTGGAAAGTAGACACCCCAAGCTATTTGCTGAGAGGTATGGTGAGTATTTTGCAGATCTCGCTTTTTGTCACAAAGTTTTGAAAATTGAAAAAAAGAAAAAAAAAATGTTTTTTTCTTTACTTTCTTCATTTTCAAAAACAAATGAGAGCTGTAAAATACTCACCATGCCTCTCAACAAATAGCTTGGGGTGTCTACTTTCCAAAATGGGGTCATTTGGGGGGGTTTTGTGCTATTTTGGCATTTTATGGCCTTCGAAACGGTGATAGGTAGTGAGGAGTGAAATCAAAAATTTGCACCCTTAGAAATCCTGAAGGCGGTGCTTGGGTTTCGGGGCCCCGTACGCGGCTAGGCTCCCAAAAAGTCCCACACATGTGGTATCCCCATACTCAGGAGAAGCCGCAAAATGTATTTTGGGGTGCAATTCCACATATAACTATGGCATGTGTGAGCAATATATCATTTAGTGACAACTTTTTGAAAAAAAAAAAAATCTTTTTTATTTTTGTCTTTATTCAATCACTTGGGACTAAAAAAAAAAATATTCAATGGGCTCAACATGCCTCTCAGCAAATAGCTTGGGGTGTCTAATTTCCAAAATGGGGTCATTTGGGGGGGGGTTTTGTACTTCTCTGCCATTTTAGCACCTCAAGAAATGAAATAGGCAGTCATAAATTAAAAGCGGTGTAAATTCCAGAAAATGTACTCTAGTTTGTAGACGCTATAACTTTTGCGCAAACCAATAAATATACGCTTATTGGCATTTTTTTTACTAAAGACATGTGGCTGAATACATTTTGGCCCAAATGTTTGACTAAAATTGAGTTTATTAGATTTTTTTTATAACAAAAAGTAGAAAATCTCTTTTTTTTTCAAAATTTTCGCTCTTTTTCCGTTTATATCGCAAAAAATAAAAATCACAGAGGCAATCAAATACCATCAAAAGAAAGCTCTATTTGTGGGAAGAAAAGGACGCAAATTTCGTTTGGTTACAAAATTGCATGACCGCACAATTACCAGTTAAAGTAGTGCAGTGCGAAATTGAAAAAAGACCTCTGGTCCTTTGGCTGCCAAATGGTCCGGGGCTGAAGTGGTTAAAAAAAGCTGGCCAGGGAAAGGGTGATATCTGTAAAGTGATCATATATGCAAATCATTTTTTAATAGTGGACTTTTTTAGTTATACATATGTATTTAGTTGATCAGCAATGTATACAGATAATGACAGTTAACCAACAGTTAACCAACGTTAATTATAGATTGGCATACATCATCAAAACTATAGAAATAGAAGTATATAGACAATATCACATAGAAAGTCATAAACTCTCCCTGCCCTAATTTAAATAACTGGTCAACTTATACACTATTAAAACAAACAACATAGCAATTCCACACATCATTTAGGTATAACAGAAGGAAAAACTACCGAAACATGTATTGCACAGAGAGTCAACTAAGGCCCTGTGGTGGCTGGGCATGCTAAAAGACTTATTTTAATGAAATATAAGAAACTAAAGACCAAACAAGAAAGACAGATAAAAGGAAAGAGAAAACCAAAAAGTTAATACTCTTTATTGTCCCACTCTCCAGCCCTTCTGCAAATTGTCTCCTGTTACAGCCAAATATTAGAAATTTTGACTAATCAGTCCATTTTTCTGTACCCCCCGTCCCTATGTTTTCATCCATAGTTGAGTTGCTTAGCCTTGTTTTCATGTAAGAGGTATAACTTTTTGGCTACAATTCTTCCATGAAGTCAACTTCTAGTCAGACTTCTCAGGATAGTAAATGGCTGTACTTGAGTCCCACTGGTTTCTGCCAGTTATGTGCTAATGCCACTTTTGAATATCTTCTGATGTCGAAGGGAAGTAAGCATCATGTGTCTTTCACCTGCTGCATGACGTTTCCTTGGCCCGACCACTTGTGTCTACGGTCCTCAACATTGCCTAATCAATGGTGTCCTCAATGCTGAGAAATACAGGCAGATACTGATACTTCTCCATCATGTTATATGTTTATGGAGGTGTGTAATTGGACCTAAATGTATTCTGCAGCAGTACAATGACCCCAGACATACAGCCAACATCATTAGGAACAATCTTCAGTGTAAAGAAGAACAAGGAGTCCTGAAAGTGATGGTTTGGCCCCACGGATCCCTAATCTCAACATTATCAAAGTCTGTCAGGGAATACATGAAGACTACATGCAGCCTACAACCACAGAAGATTTGCGGTTACTTTTCCAAGATGTTTGGAACAACCTAACTGCCGAGATCCTTCAAACTGTGTGCAAGTGTACCTAGAAGGATTTATGCTGTTTTGAAGGAAGAGGATAGTCACACCAAATGCTGATTTTATTTAGATTTTTCTTCTGTCTGCTCACTTTGAATTTTGTAAATTGATTTAAAAAAAAAAAAACAGTTAAAATATATATTTATATATGCTGTAAGCAGTCTTACATTACAGCATTTCTTCACACCTGCCTAATACTTCTGCACAGAACTGTATATTACACTAATTTATAAACCCACAACAACCCTTAAAGAAGCATGCATAAGATGGTAAATGGCCACAGATGTGTTGGATGGCTGAGCAGGTTGAGAATGCAATGGGACTGGAGGTACAGTGACAGGAGTGAGAGAGGCCCAAAGTTGATCCAAATGAGGGTGTAGAAATGTAAGATTACCTGGACTTGACCAGGTTCTTGGGTATTGACACTTTAAGAGAGTCGCCTCTTTGGATGGAGTTTGTAGGAAGGATTCATGGTTTGAAGAAAATGTATTTATATGCACTGAAAGAAGGACTGTCCAGATGCTGCAGGAGCTTACTGTGTGGAGATACAGGGTGCATATGGAGCACTATATGACATGGGGAACACTGGTGTGTGCTTGGAAGCAAACAGGTGAACAGGGGAACACTTGGAGTATCAGGGTGCATGGTGTTGCTCTTGGAATCCTTAGATGATATGGGGGACACAGGGGCACATTTAGAGACATGGAGTTCACAGGAGTATATGTGGAATGGCATCAAGGGGCAGACTGGGACCTATTGTACTAGAAGTTACACAAGCATACTGGGACATATAAGGGAGCCCAGGGAGGCACTTAAAGTCACAGCATGCACATGAATGCACTGGAGCCACTACATGATATAGTAGTGCGCTGGGGCAGATTTGGAGATAAAGGGTTGCACAGGGGCACACTAGAGTCATATGGGTGCACTTGGTGACACTGAGTAGGGATGGGCCCAGTGTTCGATTCGAACCCATGTTCGAATCGAACATTGGGCGTTCGTCCGTTTGACGAAACCAGAACTCTGTGAGCCGTTCGCATCAAATTTGTGTGATACGAACGGCCCACAATGCACTGCGCCAGTCGCAGTGCATTGCTGGCTGATGATTGGCCAAGCATGCACTGTGACCCCGCATGCATGGCCAATCACAGTGCCGGCAGTGAGGAGAGCCATAATTGGCCACAGGCAGGATGCCTATGGCCAATTATAGCTCAGGGGGTTTAGTACACGCCCCACACTATATAAGGCCGCCATCGTGGCGGCCTTGTGTAGTGTGTTGCGGCGGTCAGGGAGAGAGCTAGATAGGCAGGGACAGAGTGAGATATACTCAGGCTTTTGCAGGAGTTAGTGTGTATTTTGTGCCTCCAGCACAGCCCAGTATACACCTGTATCTACCCATATTAGCTGGTGTTCTCTGATACAGCCATCTGCAGGAGTTAGTGTGTCTTCTGTGCCTCCAGCACAATATACACCTGTATCTACCCATATTAGCTGGTGTTCTCTGATACAGCCATCTGCAGGAGTTAGTGTGTCTTCTGTGCCTCCAGCACAATATACACCTGTATCTACCCATATTAGCTGGTGTTCTCTGATACAGCCATCTGCAGGAGTTAGTGTGTCTTCTGTGCCTCCAGAACAGCCCAGTATACACCTGTATCTACCCATATTAGCTGGTATTCTCTGATACAGCCATCTGCAGGAGTTAGTGTGTCTTCTGTGCCTCCAGCTCAATATACACCTGTATTTACCCATATTAGCTGGTGTTCTCTGATACAGCCATCTGCAGGAGTTAGTGTTTTTTTTGTGCCTCCAGCACAATATACACCTGTATCTACCCATATTAGCTGGTGTTCTCTGCTACAGCCATCTGCAGGAGTTAGTGTGTCTTCTGTGCCTCCAGCACAGCCCAGTATACACCCGTATCTACCCATATTTGCTGGTGTTCTCTGATACAGCCATCTGCAGGAGTTAGTGGGTGTTGTGTGCCTCCAGCACAATATACACTACCCAATTGCTGGTTTTCCCATCTCCCTGCAGGCCATTTCAATGTCTGGAAGGCCAACAAGGATCTACCCATATTAGCTGGTGTTCTCTGCTACAGCCATCTGCAGGAGTTAGTGTGTCTTCTGTGCCTCCAGCACAGCCCAGTATACACCCGTATCTACCCATATTTGCTGGTGTTCTCTGATACAGCCATCTGCAGGAGTTAGTGGGTGTTGTGTGCCTCCAGCACAATATACACTACCCAATTGCTGGTTTTCCCATCTCCCTGCAGGCCATTTCAATGTCTGGAAGGCCAACAAGGATAGGCAGACAGTCACGGTTAATAAATGTCTATATGATACGTACTCAGAGGCGCCCCTTTCCTTGTCTTTTTCTGTCACCATTTGAGGAGGCCACAAGGATGGTGAGCAGTGACAGTGCATGCATCAGTGACACTGTACCTCTTGTCCACCTGTTGGAGCATACGCTGCGTGGAATAATGGACAGGGCACTTGAGGCAGAACAGAGGCAGTAAAGAGGAGGACTTCCTTGCCTCTCAAGGCCCCCTTTATCCAGACAGTGTTCCTTCTCTCCCACCCATCACATAGGAAGAGGATGAGGAGGAGGATTGTGTCAGCATGGAGGTGGAGCCTGGTACTCAGCATCAGCAGTAGGGATGGGCTCGGTGTTCGATTCAAACCCATGTTCGAATCGAACATCGGGCATTTGCCCGTTCGGCGAGCCCAGAACTATTTGGGCTGTTCGCATCAAATTTGTGTGATGCGAACGCCCCGCAATGCACTGCGCCAGTCACTGTGCATTGCTGGCTGATGATTGGCCAAGCATGCACTGTGACCCCGTATGCTTGGCCAATCATAGAGCCAGCGGTGAGGAGAGCAATAATTGGCCACAGGCAGGATGCCTGTGGCCAATTATAGCTCAGGGGGTTTAGTACACGCCCCACATTATATAAGGCCGCCGCGCCAGCGGCCTCGTATATTGTGTTCCAGTGTCAGTGATATTATGTGCTGCTGACTGCTGACATTATCTGCTGTGATTCTGGGGATTAGTGTGTGCGTGCTGTTAGTACAGCATTGCAGTATCACATCTGGGGGGTGTCTATAGTATGCCTGTGAAGGGGCGCATGTTTCCTGTGCTTAGAACTGTCCCTGCACAAAGTGTCATTTTTGCAGGAAAAAAAGCTATTTAAAATCACTCGTGGCTAATGAATTGACGGCTCCCGTAACACAGAGAACAGTCATTCATTGAAAGTCATTGATAAAAAAAAAGTCATTGATAAAAAACAAAAAAAACAAAAAAAAAAAGCGTGGGGGTCCCCCCAAATTCAATTACCAGGCCCTTCAGGTCTGCTATGGATATTAAGGGGAACCCCGGCCAAAAAAAATAAAATGGCGTGGGGTCCCCCTCAAAATCCATACCAGACCCTTGAGGTCTGGGATGGATTTTAATGGGAACCCCGGCCAAAAAAATAAAAAAATAAATGGCGTGGGGTCCCCCTCAAAATCCATACCAGACCCTTATATGAGCACGCAAACTGACAGGCCGCAGGAAAAGAGGGGGGGATTAGAGCGGCCCCCCCTCCCTCCTGAACCGTACCAGGCCACATGCCCTTAACATTGGGAGGGTGCTTTGGGGTCCCCCCCAAAGCACCTTGTCCCCATGTTGATGAGGACAAGGGCCTCTTCCCTCACAACCCTGGCCATTGGTTGTGGGGGTCTGCGAGCTGGGGGCAAGGGGACCAAGGGGGCAAGGGGACCCCCAGATCCCACCCCCCCCTGTGTGAAATGGTAAGGGGGTACAAAAGTACCCCTACCATTTCACCAAAAAAGTGTCAAAAATGGTAAAAATGACAGGAGACGGTCTTTGACAATTCCTTTATTAAAATCTTCTTTCTTCTGGTCTTCCTTCTTCCTTTCTTCATCCTTCGGTTTCTTCATCTTCTCCTTCCGGCATCTTCTTCCATCTTCTTCTTCCTCCGATCCACTTCTTCTTGCTCTGGTCTTCTCGTCCGGCATCTTCTTCCATGGCGTCAGTGTCTCTTCTGGGCCGCTCCGCGCAATGGGAGGCTCCCGCTGTGTGAGGCTTCGCTGCATCTGACAGGTCTTTTATAACGGAGGGCGGGGCCACCTGGTAACCCCGCCCCCTCTGACGCACGGGGACGTCATGGGGAATTCCCTATGGCTTTCCCCATGACGTCAGAGGGGTGGCCCCGCCCTCCGATATAAAAGACCTGTCAGACACAGCGAAGCCTCACACAGCGGGAGCCTCCCATTGCGCGGATCGGCCCAGAAGAGACACCGACCCTATGGAAGAAGACCAGACCAAGAAGAAGCATATCGGAGGAAGAAGAAGATGGAAGAAGAAGATGGAAGAAGATGCCGGAAGGAGAAGATGAAGAAACCGAAGGATGAAGAAAGGAAGAAGGAAGACCAGAAGAAAGAAGATTTTAATAAAGGAATTGTCAAAGACCGTCTCCTGTAATTTTTACAATTTTTGTCACTTTTTTTGTGAAATGGTAGGGGTACAAAGTACCCCCTTACCATTTCACACAGGGGGCGGTGGGATCTGGGGGTCCCCTTGTTAAAGGGGGCTTCCAGATTCTGATAAGCCCCCCGCCCGCAGACCCCCACAACCAATGGCCAGGGTTGTGGGGACGAGGCCCTTGTCCTCATCAACATGGGGAAAAGGTGCTTTGGGGGGGACCCCAAAGCACCCTCCCAATGTTGAGGACATGTGGCCTGGTACAGTTCAGGAGGGAGGGGGGGCGCTCTCGTCCCCCCCTCTTTTCCTGCGACCTGCCAGGTTGCGTGCTCGGATAAGGGTCTGGTATGGATTTTGAGGGGGACCCCACACCATTTCTTTTTGGCCGGGGTTCCCCTTACAATCCATCCCAGACCTCAAGGGTCTGGTAATTGAATTTAATTGAATTTGGGGGGACCCCCACGCTTTTAAAAAAAAAAAATATATATTTTTTAACAATGACTTTTTTTTTATCAATGACTTTCAATGAATGACTGTTCTCTGTGTTACGGGAGCCGTCAATTCATTAGCCGCGAGTGATTTTAAATAGCTTTTTTTCCTGCAAAAATGACACTTTGTGCAGGGACAGTTTTAAGTACGGGAAACATCCGCCCCTTCACAGGCATACTATAGACACCCCCCAGGTACGAAATTTAAAGGAATATTACACTTGTATTGTTTCACTTTAAGCATTATTAAAATCACTGCTTCTGAAAAAACTTCTGTTTTTAAAAAAAAATTTGCATCTATACATGTCCCCTGGGGCAGGACCCAGGTCCCCAAACACTTTTTATGACAATAACATGCATATTAGCCTTTAAAATTAGCACTTTTGATTGTAATCCATCCATTGTAATTAATAGGGTTCTAATGTTCGCACGAACTTTAGGTCCGTTCGCGGGTTGTTCGGCTCATTCCTAATCAGCAGCAGCAGCAGTCTTTTAGGGATGATTTACAGTCCCAAGAAACTTGTGGACTTGTACGTGGCTGGGAGGAGGTGGCTGTGGATCATGTCGTCCTTAGTGACCCTCAGGACTCCGGACCAAATGCCTCAGCTAACCTACGCTGCATGGCCTCCCTGATCCTGCAAAGCCTGCGGAAGGATCCTCGTATTCTTCGGATCAAGGAGAGGGACTATTACTGGCTGGCCACTCTCCTTGATCCATGGTACAAAGGTAAGGTTACGGACCAGAGGATGAGACATCTCTGGGAGGCCTTGCAGAAAGGTCTGTGCAACGCGTTCCCAGAGACTGGGAGGTTACAATCTCCTGGTCCTGGACAATGAGTTGCTGAGGCTTCGGTCAGTAGCAGAAGGAGCAGTGGAGAAGGTGACCGATGCGTTCAGACAATTTTTTAGTCCGCAGCCCCAAGGTATGATCGGTTCCAGCAACCATCACCAACATCTGATATACATGGTGCAGGAATACCTAGGGGCAAGGTCAGACTTGGACACCTTTCCCACTGAAAATCCTCTGGCTTACTGGGTCTTGAGGATGGATCACTGGCCAGAGCTTGCACAGTATGCAATTGAGCTACTGGCCTGTCCTGCATCCAGCTTTCTTTCGGAACGCACATCCAGTGCTGCTGGAGGCTTTGTCACCGATCACAGGGTGCGCCTGTCCACCGACTCGGTTGATCGACTGACCTTCATAAAGATGAATCAGTCTTGGATCACCACCAGCTATCAGGCACCTGAAGCTGATGTAACAGAATAATAATTTATTTTTAAATGTCACATCCCTTCAAGACTGCCTATGCTGATGCTGAGTGACTGTCCTGTTATGTTGACTGACTATCCTCTTCCTCCTTAATGATCCTGATGATAGCTTGGAAGAACATTTTTGTTTCTGGGTGCCACCACCAGTGGCTAAGGCCCAATTTTTCAGCCCCTGTTAAACAGGGGCGTGTAATTACAATTTTTTATGCAATGCTTTGCAGCAGGGCTCATTCCTGCACTCCAACTAGAGTATATGTGAGGGGTTGCAGTGTTGTGGCACCAGCACCAGTGCCTAAGGCCCAATTTTTCAGCCCCTGTTTAACAGGGGCGTGTAATTACAATTTTTGATGCAATACTTTGCAACAGGTCTCATTGCTGTGCTCCAAGTACAGTATCTGTGAGGGGTTGCAGTGTTGTGGCACCAGCACCAGTGCCTAAGGCCCAATTTTTCAGCCCCTGTTTAACAGGGGTGTGTAATTACAAATCTTGATCTAATAATTCACAGCAGGGCCCATTCCTGCGCCCACCAAGAGAAACTGTGAGGGCTTACAGTGTTGTGGCAACACCATCCACCATCACCACCACCAAAGGCCCAATTTTTCTGCCCCTGTTCAACAGGGACATGCAATTACAATTCTTAAAATAATAATTCACAGCAGGGCCCATTCCTGCGCCCACCAAGAGTAACTGTGAGGGCTTACAGTGTTGTAGCACCAGCACCACCACCAAAGGCCCAATTTTTCCTACCACTGTTCAACAATGGCATGTAATTACAATTCCTGATATAATAGTTCACAGCAGGGCGTTCCAGCACCCACCAAGAGTAACTGTGAGGGCTTACAGTGTTGTGGCAACACCAACATCTAAGGGGCAAATTTCTGCAGAGTATATACGGCAGGCCCCTACTTTCAAAAATCCAACTTACAATACGACTCCTACTTGCAAACGGAAGGAGACAACAGGAAGTAAAAGGAAATCTACCCCTAGGAAGGGAAATTCTATCCTGTAAGAGTTAATATGAGAAAAAGGTGTCTCCTCTCTACTGATGCTTTATCACCAATCCTTGTTTCAATAAAAAAAACACTTTTCCAAAAACATTTGTCATTGGGACGGACAGTGAGGTGAAATGTTCTGAACAGGTGCATAGACAGCAAAACAAATGTTACAGGGGTGATAACCCTTCCATATGTTCTCCAAAATGCTTAAAAATAGATTTTTTGGCTGCAGCTATGCTTAAAAATGTACCTGTTACAAATTACAAACAGATTCTACTTAAAGCCGAGTTCCACCCTAAAGTGGAACTTCCACTTATTGGATTCCTCCCCCCCCTCCGGTGCCACAATTGGCACCTTTCAGGGGGGAGGGGGGTGCAGATACCTGTATAATACAGGTATCTGCACCCACTTCTGTATAGCTGCCCCGCCCCTATCCGGAGCTGCCCCGCCCCTATCCAGGGGCTGCCCCGTTGTGTCTTGGGAAACACAGTTCCCAGGACACAGAGGGAACCAAAAGAGACGCGCAGCGCGACTCGCGCATGCGCAGTAGGGAACCGGGCAGTGAAGACGTTGCGTCTTCACTTCCTGATTCCCTGACAGAGGATGGCGGCGGGGCAGCGAGAGACGAGCGGTCTCTCGTCACATTCTGCCTACACCGCTGGAACCAGGAACAGGTAAGTGTCCCATTATTAAAAGTCAGCAGCTGCACTATTTGTAGCTGCTGACTTTTTTTTTGTGCGGGTGCAGCTCCGCTTTAAGAACAAACCTACAGTCCCTGTCATGTTTGCACTGCCTGTATACTGCTGTTCAGAGTATATAGGGTTTTAGGTATAGGGTTTTATTTTGGGTGCAGGGTTCCCCTTAATATCCATACAAGACCCACAGGGGCTGGTAATAGGCTGGGGTAGGGGGGGGGGGTGATGGGGTAGCCATGCCACTTTTCTCAAAGATTTTCATCCATATTGCCAGGACAAGACATTACATTAAAGCCGCAAGCAGATTTAAATGGCTTTTTTTCCTTTACAAATGTCATTTTGTGCAGGGACAGTTCTACACACGGGAAACACATGCCACTTCACAGGCATAATTTAGACACCCCCCAGGTATGATATTTAAAGGAATATTTCACTTTTTTTTTCACTTTATGCATCATTAAAATGACTGCTCCAGAAAAAATGGCCTTTTTTAAAACTTCTTTTTGCGTTGATACATGTCCCCTGAGGCAGAACCCGGGTCCCCAAACACTTTTTAGGACAATAACATGCATATTAGCCATTATAATTAGCACTTTAGATTTCGAACGTTCACGTCCATTGTAATTAATAGGGTTCTAACGTTCGTGCGAACTTTCGGTCCGTTCGCAGGTTCTGGTGCGAACCAAACCAGGGGGTGTTCAGCTCATCCCTAAGACTAAGTACAAAGACACAAAGGAAGGTCACAGGAGACATGGGGTAGAGGTAGGAACTGCAACAGTGGGGCTAAGTCAAAGCATAACTGTATGTTACTTAAACATATAGCCGTCCATTGTAGCAGGGCCTGGACTTGAACATGGGACCTTTGCTGTGTCTGAAAAAGGCCACCTGAGATGCTGTAAAGCACCTTGTCTGATCCATTGGACAACCCTGCCTTGTGCCTTGACTTCTGCTGAATCTTGAACTCTTTTCTCCTTCCATGGTATACCAGATTTAAGCCATGTCTCTGCACGTCCTGTTTGCCAGGTTATTGTGCTCTCTTCAGCCAGTATCTCGCTCTCGTCTTCCCTGCTGCCATCCATAATTTGTTACCACTCGTTATTGACCCTTGGCTTGTTCTTTGATTACGCTTCTGCCTGATCCCAACCTGCAACTACTCATTACTGACCTTTGGCTTGTTTACTGACTATGCTTTAGTCCTTACCTGCTTATCTGCTACTGGACCCCGGCTTGCTCACCTCATGGTGGGCGATCCTGAGGGCTGCGACCTGGTACTAACACGCAGCAAAATCCATCTCCACCATTGGGAGCTCTGGTGAACACCGGTTAGTACTTAGACTCCACACCTCAGATGAGCCCGCATTATCCACCAGGGTGACTGCCTGTGTCCCTCTCCTGTTGGTTGGGGGTAGTCCCGCAACTGGTCTTTGGCTTTGCAATTCAAGAAAGCACCAATCAGAAAATATATATCATGTTTGCCTGTGATGACAGCTCTGCATGAAACCTGAAAGTGCTGGTGTGCTGTAGAGGAGACCAGGCTTTGGACCCCAGGAAAGGAGAATGTGACAACAGTTCTCTATGCTGGAAAGACAGATGTGAGTGCAAAGACATACCTGCTTCTTCTTCATTCATCCAGTGAATCTAAGATTCCTGCATCTCTCCTGCTCCTTCTTTGCCCACCAGTCATTAGTGAGGCAGCTTTGACATAAGGAAACAAACGTCTGCAGCATACCAAGAAGGCCACCTCCCCATAGTGTAGGAGAAGATATGGTAAGTCAGTAAATAGGAAAGAATTAAAATCAAGGGGTAACTAATGCGCTCAAACCGGATAAATAAAATGAGTGGGAAGCAGCCAACATATAAGTGATCTCACACTGTGATATGGATATGTTAACAGGGGGGTATGTGGCGCTAACTACTATGAAGTCTAAGGTAAAACGTATTTTCCAAAAGATGGGTATCTTCAAATGGATGTACACAGCTTTTAATAAATATACTATAGCAAAGATATATAAAAGATATATAAAAACAGCTTCTTAATCTGCACCTCAATAAAAAGCACTATAAATAATGATGAATAGATAAATAGATAGTTGTGCGTAAGTGTATAAAATTGTAAATAACGTGACATAAAAACTGTGATAAAAATAAATCTTCAAAAAGTATGATAAAAAATCTTCAATAAAGGAATATTGGATAATAATCAAGAAATTTCCTTCTGTGAACAAATAAATGAACCAATGAAGTGCACAGTGCAGCGTGCAAAAATGTGGAACGTGAAAATAATCACTAAAGGTGTGTCCAACGAAGACTAGGTGTGGAAACACCTAAAAAAAATTGTGACTTATTAGCCATGAAAGAATGTTCTCCAAAATAAATAGACATGTGACAAATAAAAGGACTCAATCACTAAAAAAGAAGTCCTTAGTAAACAGCAAAAAAATAAAAAATCAGTTGGTGAACTACAAGTCCCAGCTCGCTGTGCAAATTGCTAAAACAAGGGGTGAAGGGGTGAAGGGGTGAAAATACCCACACGGTGCGTGTTTAGAATAGTGAAAAATCTTCTTAGCATGTGCAAACAAACAGTTCCAAAATATCTCTGTGTTCAGTGCTGTTCCATGCAATCAGCAATGCTCCGTGTTTTTTTCAGGGGTGCACCCCACTGTTTCCCCTAGCATTTTACCTCTAATTGCGCCCCCTACAGGCCTAGTTGAGCAGAAAACCGTTGGATGGTAATCCTGGTTGAGCACTCTCTTGCCTGTGTAGCGCCTTCCTATGGATTCCTATGGGCTCTCAAACACCATACTCTGGTTCCCTCATCCAGCGGCACTCCAATTGGGGTAAAGAGCACTCTTAGCTCAGAGGTATCATAAAGGGGGTGAAAAGAAGCGCTCCAATGTGTGGTATAATTTACAATAAATGTATTAATCAAAAATATCCACTCACATTTCAGTTAGATGTAAACCGCATGTAGATACAACAACTTCCGGTCTCGGCCAAAAACCGGAAGTAAACAATGGCACCTGACTTCCTCCCTCACGCGTATCGTCACCGATCATGTGACTTTGTCAAAGTCACGTGATCAGTGACGATACGCGTGAGAGAGGAAGTCAGGTGCCATCGTTTACTTCAGGTAAAGCACTGAGAGTGCTCTTTACCCCAATTGGAGTGCCGCTGGATGAGGGAACCAGAGTATGGTGTTTGAGAGCCCATAGGAATCCATAGGAAGGCGCTACACAGGCAAGAGAGTGATCAACCAGGATACCATCCAACGGTTTTCTGCTCAACTAGGCCTGTAGGGGCCGCAATTAAAGGTGAGAGGCTGGGGGAAACAGTGGGGTGCACCCCTGAAAAAAACACGGAGCACTGCTGATTGCATGGAACAGCACTGAACACAGAGATATTTTGGAACTGTTTGTTTGCACATGCTAGGAAGATTTTTCACTATTCTAAACATGCACTGTGTGGGTATTTTTACCCCTTCATCTTGTTTTTGCAATTTGCACAGCGAGCTGGGACTTGTAGTTCACCAACTGATTTTTAATTTTTTTGCTGTTTACTAAGGACTTCTTTTTTAGTGATTGAGTCGTTTTATTTGTGATATGTCTATTTATTTTGGAGAACATTCTTTCATGGCTAATTAGTCACAATTTTTATTTTTAGGTGTTTCCACACCTAGTCTTTGTTGGACACACCTTTAGTGATTATTTTCACGTTTGCACTTTATTATTATTATTTTTTCCTTCATTGGTTCATTTATTTGTTCACAGAAGTAAATTTCTTGATTATTATCCAATATTCCTTTATTGAAGATTTTTTTATCACACTTTTTGAAGATTTATTTTTATCACCGTTTTTATGTCACATTATTTACAATTTTATACACTTACGCACAACTATCTATTTATCTATTCATCGTTATTTATAGTGCTTTTTATTGAGGTGCAGACTAAGAAGCTGTTTTTATATATATTTTATATATCTTTGCAATAGTATATTTATTATATTTATTATATGCTGTGTACATCCAATTGAAGATACCCATCTTTTGGAAAATACGTTTTACCTTAGACTTCATAGTGGTTAGCGCCACATACCCCCCTGTTAACAGTAAATAGGAAACAATCAGCTGCAGGTTAGTCCCAGAATCAACATGATGGAGAGACAATAGAAAAATATGTCTCTTTCTGCATCTTTCATAGGGCATTTCCTTTCATTTTTTTTTAATAGGAAGGTGCCTACTAGTAATGAGCTTTGAGTTCAGGTCAACAGAGAGTTCATGAATTATGGGTTTTTAATAGTTATCGATTTACAATTAACTTAGTATTAGTTTTATTTACATATATCATTTGGTCACCCCTTTTAGCTGTGACCCTTGACCTTACCATTTGCACACATTCCTTGTCTTATGTTACCATTATTTGGTGAAAATTGTTTTACCTAGTTTCAAGCAGAAGACAAGGGAGCCCACAATAACATATATACAGTATATATAAAAATGCAAATAAATAAATAGGATCTACATATGAAGCCTATCCTTGGCCATAACAAGTATAGGAAACAGGTCCACATTCATGATGCCATTTCTGGTTGGGAGATGACATATACAGGCCTGTGATGTTGTTTTCAAGTGCTATTTGAGCACATGTTGTGCTTTATTTTAGACATGTGCACAACAAAAAAATTTGTTTATTTTCGTTTCCGAAAAAAAATTGTTTATTTTTGTTTTGTTTTTTTCGTTTCCGTTGATTCGTAACGATTCGTACATCCGTAAGTCGTCAGTGTTCGTATTCGTAACGATTCGTACATTCGTAAGTCGTCGGTGTTCGTATTCGTAACAATTCGTACATTCGTAAGAGTTATTTTTTCGTTGATTCGTTTTTCGTTAGTTTAATTTTCGGACGCATTCGTATTTATTCGTACATTCGTAACATTCGTAACATTCGTAGATTCGTAATTGGAGCATAATTCATAATTTTATGTAATGTGTATGCTATTATTACATTTTGATAATTTACGAATCGAAAAAAAAAAAGTTACGAATCGAAAAAAAAAGTTACGAATCGAAAAAAAAGTTACGAATGTACAAATTTTTTTTGTTCAATCCATTCATTACGAATCGAAAAAAAAAAAAAAAAAAAAGTTACGAATCGAAAAAAAAAAGTTACGAATCGGAAAAAAAAGTTACGAATCAAAAAAAAAGTTACGAAATTTTTTTGTTCAATCCATTCGAAGCACGTTAAGCAGCACCATTGTAAGGGACACAGAAAATTACCAATTCAACAAAAAAAAAAAAGTTACGAATGTACGAATTTTTTCGTTCCTTTTCGTTTTTCGGATTTTCTTCATTAGTACATTCGTTGTTTCTAATTAGTTTTTTTCGGATTTTCGTTGTTTTTCAGATTCGTTCGATTCGAATGATTCGTTAATCGGATTCGTACGATTCGAACGATTCGTTATTCGGATTCGTACGTTTCGAACGATTCATTCATTCGTACGAAAACGAACGAACAAAAATAATGAAAAAAAATGAAAAACGAAAAAAACAAAACGAATTGCACATGTCTACTTTATTTTTATGGGGTGTTTTATGTAATTTGTTTATTAAATTGAGTATATACAGAGAGCACTATTTATCCTCCATTTTATTCTTTACATATGCCATGAACTGCTTTGAGGAAAGAGTGATGTGATACTTGTCATCATTTGCCCAAGTACCACTGGTCTTTGAGGATATAGAGCCCCAGCAGGATACACCCTAAAGTGGTTATAGACTTCATGTGATTGGTAGGTGTTGGAAGGAGGTGAGCGTCCATTTTTGAACATTATGGATTTTAACATTTTATGGATGCTTGGGGACATTCGGGGATAAGGATCACATCTTAGAGCATGGTTTTGGCACCTGTTGTACTTTCACTAAATGTGTGTTTTCATGCTATCTGGTCACTTATGACTGAGTGTATACAGAGAGCACTATTTGTTTCCCATTTTTTGCTTTGCATATGCTATCATCTGGCATGAGGAGAGAGAGCTTTGTGGTACCTGCCAACAGCCGTCCATGTGCTACGGGTCATCAAAGATTTGAGCCCCAGCAGGCGACAACTTTGAGTGCTTGTTTGACCTCATTTGGGATGTCATTTAACGAGATGACGTCCATTTTCACATAGGCTGTATGCATGCAAGCTAACACTCAGGCAGAAGATTTGATCTTTATCAACATATTAATTTAAGCACTGGTTAATGGACACACTGACATTTTTTGATTTAGTATTTATTATTTGTTGCGCTGCACCATTTTGTCTTGTTTATTAATAACATAGATTCAAAAGATGTAGGAAGAAGACACAAGCTAGTTGAGTTCATCCAGGGCTTCATCAAAGCTCCTGGGAAAAGAGAGCTGTCTCTTCCAAGAAAAATACATTTTGGACTCCCCTTGACTAGAATGATGCTGTATTTATCTTGTTTATCATCACCTTTAATCCAAACTAAGTACATTTATTTAATTTTTCTGCTACTTGTAAATTATTTGAATTATTGCACTACACCCAGATACTGTATGTGAAAATGGATGACGTGATTGAAAATGGGTCTGTAATGGATTTTAAGATGTGATCCCATGCAAAAAGACAAAAAAAAAAAAACATAGGCCTTTCCCTACGCAAAATCCATACTAAGCTCCTGAGACTGAACATATTACATATTATACTGAGCCCCTCCATTACAGCCTGCTTACTGAGAACTCATTCACATCTGCTAAGCTATCTTAAAAAGGAAACAGCCCCCATACATTCAGTTACATGACTGAAGCAAAAACATGTTTTTTTAACCTTTATTGGTATTATCCTGTGTAGCAAGTCTAGATAAAAATTGTGTAGCTCTGGAGAAGGTGTAAAAAAAAGTCTTTAATCTGCATTCAAAAGCATGAAGATAACCAGAACTGACATCAGGAGATCAGGATATGAACATTTATAAAATGATTACTGTACAGAAAATTTTACAAAAATATGCTTGCATGAAGTGCAAAATAAACTCATTTAAAGTAAATAAGATTATAATAAACTAGTATAAATATGAAAGACACAAGCATGTTTTTTTAGAGAAAATATCAATGCAAACCATACTTTGCTATATGCCAGAATTTATGAACACATATGGCACCACTGTGTGAAAATGTCTGTTGCCAAAGCTGGCAACCAATTGCTTTCATTATAACTGAATTACCAATGACAGCTACTGCTGATAAGGTATTAATTTATGAACATTGCACAACATTATGCCCTCAAGATGTGTACTGGATGCTACCAACGTTGCAATATGTTGTGATTATAAGACATGATAATAATAAAATCATATCATAAAACAACATGCTACCTGTACATTAAAAGTACATCCACTTGAACAATGTATGCTTTTTGATACAATCACATGGATAGTAAAATAATTAGAAGCTTATCTGTAAAAACATATGCTATTACAGAAAATGGGATGGATATCAGTTGAACAACCTATTAACCACTTCAGCCCCGGACCATTTGGCAGCCAAAGGACCAGAGGTCTTTTTTCAATTTCGCACTGCACTACTTTAACTGGTAATTGCGCGGTCATGCAATTTTGTAACCAAACGAAATTTGCGTCCTTTTCTTCCCACAAATAGAGCTTTCTTTTGATGGTATTTGATTGCCTCTGTGATTTTTATTTTTTTTTGCGATATAAACGGAAAAAGAGCGAAAATTTTGAAAAAAAAAGAGATTTTCTACTTTTTGTTATAAAAAAAATCTAATAAACTCAATTTTAGTCAAACATTTGGGCCAAAATGTATTCAGCCACATGTCTTTAGTAAAAAAAATGCCAATAAGCGTATATTTATTGGTTTGCGCAAAAGTTATAGCGTCTACAAACTAGAGTACATTTTCTGGAATTTACACCGCTTTTAATTTATGACTGCCTATTTCATTTCTTGAGGTGCTAAAATGGCAGAGAAGTACAAAACCCCCCCAAATGACCCCATTTTGGAAAGTAGACACCCCAAGCTATTTGCTGAGAGGCATGTTGAGCCCATTGAATATTTTTTTTTTTAGTCCCAAGTGATTGAATAAAGACAAAAATAAAAAAGATTTTTTTTTTTTTCAAAAAGTTGTCACTAAATGATATATTGCTCACACATGCCATAGTTATATGTGGAATTGCACCCCAAAATACATTTTGCTGCTTCTCCTGAGTATGGGGATACCACATGTGTGGGACTTTTTGGGAGCCTAGCCGCGTACGGGGCCCCGAAACCCAAGCACCGCCTTCAGGATTTCTAAGGGTGCAAATTTTTGATTTCACTCCTCACTACCTATCACCGTTTCGAAGGCCATAAAATGCCAAAATAGCACAAAACCCCCCCAAATGACCCCATTTTGGAAAGTAGACACCCCAAGCTATTTGTTGAGAGGCATGGTGAGTATTTTACAGCTCTCATTTGTTTTTGAAAATGAAGAAAGTAAAGAAAAAAAAAAAATTTTTTTCTTTTTTCAATTTTCAAAACTTTGTGACAAAAAGCGAGATCTGCAAAATACTCACAATACCTCTCAGCAAATAGCTTGGGGTGTCTACTTTCCAAAATGGGGTCATTTTGGGGGGTTTTATGCCATCTGGGCATTCCATGGCCTCCGAAACTGTGATTGGCAGTGAGAAGTGAAATAAAAAAATTACACCCTTAGAAAGCCTGAAGGCGGTGATTGGTTTTTGGGGTTCCGTACGCAGCTAGGCTCCCAAAAAGTCCCACACATGTGGTATCCCCGTACTCAGGAGAAGCAACAGAATGTATTTTGGGGTGTATTTCCACATATGCCCATGACATGTTTGAGCAATATATCATTTAGTGACAACTTTTTGTAAAAAAAATATATATATTTTTTTTTTTTTTCATTATTCAATCTCTTGGGACAAAAAAAAAAAATATTTAATGGGCTCAACATTGCTCTCAGCAAATAGCTTGGGGTGTCTACTTTCCAAAATGGGGTCATTTGGGGGGGGTTTGAACTGTCCTGGCATTTTATGCACAACATTTAGAAGCCTATGTCACACGTCACCCACTCTTCTAACCACTTGTAGACAAAGCCCTTTCTGACACTTTTTGTTTACATGAAAACATATTTTTTTTTTGCAAGAAAATTACGTTGAACCCCCAAACACTATATATATTGTTAAAGCAAAGGCCCTACAGATTAAAATGGTGGGTGTTGCATTTTTTTTTTCCACACAGTATTTGCGCAGCGATTTTTCAAACGCATTTTTTGTGGAAAAAATACACTTTTTTTTATTTTAATGCACTAAAACACACTATATTGCTCAAATTTTTGATGAAATAAAAAATATGATCTTAGGCCGAGTACATGGATACCAAACACGACATGCTTTAAAATTGCGCACAAACACGCAGTGGCGACAAACTACATACATTTTTAAAAGCCTTTAAAAGCCTTTACATGATACCACATTAGATTCACGGAGGAGGTCTACTGCTAAAATTACTGCCCTCGATCTGACCTTCGCGGTGATACCTCACATGCATGGTGCAATTGCTGTTTACATATGACGCCAGACCAACGCTTGTGTACGCCTTTGCGCAAGAGAAGGGGGGGCAGGGGTGCTTTTTTTTTTTTTTTTTGTTTTTTTTTTTATTTATTTAGCTTTTTTATTTTATTTTTAAACTGTTCCTTCCATTTTTTTTCTTTGTTATGATTTTTATTGTTATCTCAGGGAATGTAAATATCCCCTATGATAGCAATAGGCAGTGACAGGTACTCTTTTTTTGAAAAAATTGGGGTCTATTAGACCCTAGATCTTTCCTCTGCCCTCAAAGCATCTGACCACACCAAGATTGGTGTGATAAAATGCTTTCCCAATTTCCCAATGGCGCGGTTTATATCCGGGAGGGGGGACATTCCCTCCCACTGCTTGTAAAAGCAGTCTAGAGGCTAATTACCCGCTAGAATTGCTTTTACATGAAAGCCGATCACTGGCTGAAAAGAATGATACCAAGATGATACCTAAACCTGCAGGCATCATTCTGGTATAACCATTCAAAGTCCAGCAACATACTGGACATATATTGTAATCTTTTTTTTTTCATGCAGCCTCTTGGCTGAACGAAAAAAAGAGATTGATTGGTGGGTATGCCCACCATTAGAATACCTCCCTTCATCCACCCACTTCTAATGATGGGCATACATGCACCATTTATATATGCCGATGCATGGGGGCATCCTCCCGCAAAAGTTATGCCGTGTACACACGGTCGGAATTTCGACCGTATGTACGTGGCATTAGGAGCCAATCGCTCCCCCCCCCTGCTGCCCCCATGCTTCGGCATATATGCTCTTTTTTTTTAAATGTGGTGGTGAAATCACCTCCTACAGCGTTGGAGTCGCGGCTTTATGTATCGTGGGAGCAAACGCTGTTGCTGTCAAGATAAATAAATCCGCGTTGCAACTGAATGGCGCACCTGAAAACAAAAAAATGCTCAACACTAAAACACACAGTAAACAAAATTACATACCTGAAAAGCAAGCATGATAAAACATAATAAAACATAATAAAACATAATAAAACATTGCAGAATAGAATGGAGTAAAAAAAGAGCAACAATAGAGAGAGAATAGAGTGAGAGAGAGAACAATAAAACGACAACTATTTTATTTTTTTTTATTTTTTTTGAGATTCACAGGTAAAAAAGCTCCTGACTGAAGCGACTGAATCAAAACGCTACCACAAAAAAAATGTTAGCGATCGCAGGGATCAGGCCTGACTCTGCGAACGCTGCAGTTATGTGTGCTTAGTGTTTTGTAAGTGACAGTGATCGATCGATACTGCACTTGGGTGGGCTGGGCTGGGCGGAGGGGGAAAACGCAGGTGCTAGCAGGTATCTGGGCTGATCCCGCTAACAATGCGTTTTTTTTTGGAACCCTAAACTGCTGGGACGCTAGTATAGATCTGATCAGATCAGATATTGATCTGTTCAGATACTGTGCCACTAAGGGAGGTGTATGCTTTGTGCGTGGGTGTTTGCGGTACTGGCACTAACCTGGGGCGACGCAGACCTTATTTGACCCTAAAACCTAATTGATATCACCCGCCGGGCGATCAGGGGGTTAAACCGTTATTGGGTAATAAATGGCGGGTGCCCTGACAGTATAAAAAACAAGCTAACTAACCAGCGTCACCCGTAACAGTAATACAAAAAAAAAAAACTGGTTACCTAGCGACACTAATGCAGCGATCAGAAAAACGATCGCTTAGTGACACTGGCAAAAGGGGGTGAAAGGGTTAACTAGGGGCAATCAGGGGGTTAAACCTTTATTAGGTAATATATGGGGGTACCTGACGCTATATAAAAACCTGACGGGGAACCTAAATAACGAAATAACTAACTGGCTAACCAGCGTCACCAGTGACAGTTATACAGTGATCACTGGTGAAAGGGTTAACTCTAGGGGCAATCAGGGGGTTAAAACCTTTATTTAGGTTGTAATATGGGGGTACCTGACCTATAAACCTATTTATGAACCTATATAAACATGGCGGTTACCTAAAAAAAAAAAATGGTTACCTAGCGACACTAATGCAGCGATCAGAAAAACGATCGCTTAGTGACACTGGCAAAAGGGGGTGAAAGGGTTAACTAGGGGCAATCAGGGGGTTAAAACCTTTATTAGGTAATATATGGGGGTACCTGACGCTATATAAAAACCTGACGGGGAACCTAAATAACGAAATAACTAACTGGCTAACCAGCGTCACCAGTGACAGTTATACTGTGATCACTGGTGAAAGGGTTAACTCTAGGGGCAATCAGGGGGTTAAAACCTTTATTTAGGTTGTAATATGGGGGTACCTGACCTATAAACCTATTTATGAACCTATATAAACATGGCGGTTACCTAAAAAAAAAAAATGGTTACCTAGCGACAGCAGTGACACTAATACAGCGATCAGAAAAACGATCGCTTAGTGACACTGGCAAAAGGGGGTGAAAGGGTTACCTGGGGGGCAATCAAGGGGTTAAACCTTTATTAGGGGGGGGTGGGGGGCTACCTTGGACCTAAAACTAACTGCCCTGACAGTTATTACAGTCACACTGACACTAAATGCAGTGATCAGTAAAAAAATGATCACTGCAATTAGTGACACTGTGACTGGGGGGGGAGGGGGTGATCTGGGGGGTGATCAGGGGGTGACAGGGGGGTGTTTTGTGTGCCTATGTGTACTGGTGTCAGTGTACTGTTTGTGCACTAACCTTTAGATGTTCACAGCTCGGCGTTCCGGTCACATAGACCGGCGCACCGAGCGTGACATCACTTCCTCTGCCTGTGTTTTTGATTGACACAGACAGAGGAAGCATCTGATTCGCCAGGAGCGATCGCGAGGGGGTGGCCAGAAACCACTGGCCGTCCCCTCATCCCGGATCGCTCCTGAAGCGATCCCGACCGTCCCCGCCGGCCGGGGGGGGTCCGATCGGACCCCCCACCCGCCGGAAGAATGGCACGTACAGGTACGTGGTTCTGCCTGTACGTGCCATTCTGCCGACGTATATATACAGGGGGCGGTCGGCAAGTGGTTAACAGAAGTCATGTATTTCTCATAATCTCTCTCTGCAAACCTCATGCATTGTCAGTAGAAATATATATCATAACACAGGGTCTTTCATAAGCAGAGCAGTGATTGCATCATTACTTGAAGAAACGTATAGATAGCTTACAGAGGGATAGAGGCATCTTAGTAAAGGCTATCAGTTGGTTGTAGGCTTACATAAATGAAGCACCACCCTCTAGCTTAGTGTTCTCCAAACCTACTCTCAAGTCCTGCAGACTATTTTTTTTATAGATATTCCAAAAACTGAACTCCAGGAAACCATTAAAACACTCTTTATTCCAGGTATTAATTTTTAAAGAACTTTTTCCCTAGGTTTAATTAGAGTTAAAGCTATAATAAATGTCAGACTTTATAATATTACAATCCCCTATACAGCGAGGCTTAAGCTGGTCATAGATCGATCAAAATTGTAATCCATCTATGGCCGTTCCTATTTAAGAGGAGTCAATCCAAGGAAAGATGGAAAAATCTCCAAATGGCATCAAATTACAGATTAGACATTCTTATAATATGTCAAAAAAATTCGATTTTATTTCCATCATTTACACTTTCAAAATTACAGAAAACAAAAAAATGGCGTCTGCAAAAGTTTGGGCACCCTGCAGAGTTAATATCTTGTGCTGCCCCCTTTGGCAAGTATCACAGCTTGTAAATGCTTTTTGTAGCCAGCCAAGAGTCTTTCAATTCTTGTTTGAGGTATCTTTGCCCATTCTTCCTTACAAAAGTCTCCAGTTCTTTGAGATTTATGGGCTGTCTGTCACGCACTGCTCTTTTAAGGTCTATCCATAGATTTTCAATAATGTTGAGGTCAGGAGATTGTGAAGGCCATGGCAAAACCTTCAGTTTACACCTCTTGATGTAATCCCCTGTGGATTTTGAGGTGTGTTTAGGATCATTATCCATTTGTAGAAGCCCTCCTCTCTTTAACTTCAGCTTTTTCACAGATGGCATCAAGTTACCATTCAAAATTTGCTGAAATTTTATTGAATCCATTTTTCCTTCTACTCGTGAAATGTTCCCTGTGCCACTGGCTGTAATACAACCCCAAAGCATGATTGATCCACCCCCATGCTTAACAGTTGGACAGAGGTTATTTTCATTAAATTCTGTGCTCTTTCTTCTCCAAACGTACCTTTGCTCATTCCGGCCAAAAAGTTATATTTTAACCTCATTGGTCCACAGAACTTGTTTCCAAAATGCCTCAGGCTTGTCTATATGTTCATTTGCAAAGTTCAAGCGCTGATTTTTGTGGTGAGGACGTAGAAGAGGTTTTCTTCTGATGACTCTTCCATGAAGACCATATTTGTACAAGTATCTCTTTATAGTGGAATAGTGTACCACAACTCCAGTGTCTGCCAGATCTTTCTGGAGGGATTGTGCAGTCAAATGTGGGTTTTGAATTGCTTTTCTCACAATCCTGCGAGCTGTTCTGTCTGATATTTTTCTTGTCTTCCAGATCTTGCTTTAACTTCCACTGTTCCTGATGACTGCCATTTCTTAATTACATTCCGAACAGAGGATATTGACATCTGAAAACGCTTTGCTATCTTCTTATAGCCTTCTCCAGCTTTGTGAGCGTCAACTATTTTCAGTTTCAGTTTTCTAGACAACTGCTTAGAAGAACCCATGGTGCTGATTGTTGGGGCAAGGTCAGATGAGTCTGGCCATTGAAAACCTTTAAGATTGACATCACCTGGTCTTCCCAGACAATTATTGAGAACAATCCATGACACTGGCAGGTCTCAGCTTTGCAAAGGGGGCAGTGCATGCTATAAATTCTGCAGGGTGCCCAAACTTTTGCAGACGCCATTTTTTTGTTTTCTGTAATTTTGAAAGTGTAAATGATGGAAATAAAATCTAACTTTTTTTGACATATTATAAGAATGTCAATCTGTAATTTGATGCCATTTGGAGATTTTTCCATCTTTCCTTGGCTTTGTTATGCACATTAATACACATTTTTACCTGGGGTGCACAAACTTTTGATCCCCACTGTAGCAAGGCATTAGTTTATTGTGCTAAGCTATGTTGACAGTCTAACATCATGAGCATGCTTACAGATGGGAAGAGCTGAAAGGCGAACTCATCAGCATGCTGCTGCATTTTTCTTATTCTCAGAAGATTATGGAGCAGTAAGGTGGCACTTTGTAATGGGAACACATTTAAAGTGAATTTATGTAACCTCCCCTCCATTGATTCAATGGGGAGATTTACTAAAACTGGAGCACTCAGAATCTGACGCAGCTGTGCGTGAAAGCCAATCAGCTTGTAACTTCTTTTTTTTAAATCAGATTTTCTCTTTATTTTTATTTTTTTATACCACAACAACATATACACAAACATAACATTGATATCAAAACACCAAAACAATATACACAGAAAAAAAGGGGGGGGGCAGTTTTACCCTACCTCTTTTCCCACTCCTTCCACTGTCAAGTCAATACACAATCTTTTTGGCCTATAAATAAAAGCTGTTTTTCTTTTTCCATACATATATATTCTGGCAAAGGTAACTTCTAACTCAGTCCTGTATCCATATGGTCAAGCCACGGCTTCCAAATAGCATCAAACCTCTTAGATAAATTCCTCAAATAGAAAACATGCCTCTCATAGGAGATGGATCTATTCAGATCAAACATCCAATTAGATATAGTCAGAGGGCGAGGAAAGGTCCACCTAATGGCAATGTGTCTCCTAGTCACAAAGAGCGCTCGTGCAACTGTAAACCACTTTTTGGTTTAAGCACTGAGCTATCAAGATAGCCCAGTAGACATATTAAAGGATCAAGTGAAATATTCAAATCTAAAAACCCATTAAGTGTACCCACAACCTCTACACAATACCTCTGAAGCTTATAACTTCAGCTTGTTCAATTAAGCTTTGAAAATAAAACCTGGAAGCTGACTGGTTTCTATGCAGAGCTGAACCAGATTTAGCACTCTCCAGTTTTAGTAATTCACCCCCAAAGTCTACAAGTTCCCACACCAGTGCTGACATTTTCTCCCAGTCATCTTCCTGGTTCAGGATCTTCCTTCACCTTGACTGTCCTGCTATGTGAGGTAACACTCACACATACATGGAAGTTCATTCATCCTGGCAGATGCCAAACTAAGCATTGCCAAACTAAGCATTGTGCATTGTCAAGAAGATTATAAACAATTTGTAAAGAATTGTTTCTTGCTCAGTTTTTTTTATTGACAAAGCAATATAATATATACAGTATATCAACTGTAACATGAGGTTTACAACAAGGGATGGGATTCGCACCCACTTTAGGTACAAAAAAACATTAAAGTGGAAGTAAACCCTCCTATCGTTTTCAGCCAAGGAAGCTGCCATCTTTGCCTCTGTTTAATCTTCAACTGCCACAGTGCTGCACATGTGATCCGTTATGACACCAGCCATTGGATGGTTTGACTGTTTGGTTGAGAGCACAGCCAATGTGCAGTTAGCATTCACGACATGCCTTTTTTTTTAGACTGTTAAATCAATGGGTTTACTTCCGCTTTAAAGCAAGATGGACAGTGCAATGACACAATAACATATAAATTGACCTGAGTATTCCACAGTGTCAGATAACAGCAGCACCAAACCCCATCAAGTCCTACCCACAGAGGAATCTTGCTAATAGAATGTTAGAGTGTGATTTGAGCTAACTGGGTCACCTGATAATACCTAAAGAATGTCAACACTCCCAGGGCCCCAGACAGCCTTTTTAAGCAAAGCTCTAAAACGTCTCGGCTGAATGGAGCTGCATTTAATGTATTATATTATTATTGTTAATGCATTTAAGCTGTAAGCAACAAACACAAACTGGAAATATAAAAACACTTAACTTTAAGAGAGCATATTTTCCAAGGATGAGGGCTGCTCTCCAAGACTTAGACTGGAAGGGATTATTAGCTTTGATGAACACAGAACAGAAATAGGAATTCTTCAAAAAGACTGTATGAGAACACACTGCAAAGTATATTCCCATGGGAAATAAGTTGAAAAGGCTAAAAATAAAACCTATGTGGCTCACAGCCAAAGTTACATAGTTACATAGTTAGTCTGGCTGAAAAAAGACACTAGTTCAACCAATGTTGCAGTCCTGATAAAAAACGCAGATCACCGCCACATCGGACACTTTTGACACTTTTTTGGGACCAGTGACATTTATACAGCGATCAGAGCTAAAAATAGCCACAGATTACTGTATAAATGTCACTGGCAGGGGAGGGGTTAACACTAGGGGGTCAAGGGGTTAACTGTGTTCCCTATGTGTGTTTCTAACTGTGGGGGCAATGTGGCTGACTAGAGGAGGAGATAGAACAGTAGGAACACACAATCTGTCTCCTCTCCCCTGACAGAACCGGCATTTGTGTGTTTACACACACAGATCCCAGTTCTTGCTCTGTCATGGGTGCCTGGCTGTCATTGCGCCCACCAGGCATGTGCATCGGCTGCGGGGACACACTGTGGATGCACACTAGTGCCGGCTACAGCGTCTTAAAGAGCCGAAGTACAGCTACAATGGCTTGCGCAGCTGTGCCAACCCCTGCCGCAGTATAACTGAGGCGGCTGGTCGGGAAGTGGTTAAAGTGAATAACTCACCACCAAGTTCATTATATGGACCACATATGTATTTATACATGTGGATCATATCTCCCCTAATATCCTTTTCTGACGAGAGAATACATTCAATTTAGCTAATCGTTCCTCATAGCTGAGCTCCCCCATGCCTCTAATCAGTTTGGTTGCTCTTCTCTGAACTTTCTCCAGTTCTCCAATATCCTTTTTATGAAATGGTGCCCAAAACGGAACTGCATATTCCAGATGAGGTCTTTCAAACACTAATTATTTGTACAGGGACAAAATTATATCTCTCTTTCTCTGCAGTCCATGCCTCTCTTAATACAAGAAAGGATTTTGCTCGCTTTGGAGATTGCAGCTTGGCATTGCATGCCATTATGACATGTGTGATCTACCAGAACACCCAGATCCTTCTCCACCATTCACTGCCCCAGACGTTCTCTCCCTAGTATGTATGATGCATGCATGTTTATAGCCCCCAAGTGCATAACTTTTCATTTATTAACATAAAACCTAATTTGCCATACGGTTGCCCAGTGAAACTTCATTGAGATCAGCTTGTAAGTTGGAGACATCCTGTAAAGACATATTCCACTGCATAGCTTGGTGTCATCTGCAAACACTGAAATGGTTATTTTAATCCCAGCCCCTATATTATCTATAAATATATTAAAATGTAAGAGTCCCAACACTGAACCTTGGGGTACACCACTGATAACCTTAGACCATTCAGAGTATGAACCATGAACCACTACTCTCTGAATTCGGTCTTTTAGCTAGTTTTCTATCCATTTACAAACTGATTTTTCCAAGCCTGTAGATTTTACCTTACACATTAGCCGTGTGCTGAACTGTGTCGAACACTTTGGCAAAATCTAAATATACTACGTTCACAGCTATTCCTTTGTCCAAGGTTTTGCTCACCTCCTCATAAAAAAATCTGATTTGTTTGACAACGTCTGTCTTTTATGAATTAATGGTGTCTGTTACTTAAAATATTTTTTTAACAAGAAAGAACTCATCTACTCTCCAGTATCTTCCCAAATATAGAAGTTAAACTAACGGGTCTATAGTTTCTTGGTAAAGACTTTGATCCATTTTTAAATATAGGCACCACATTGGCCTTCTGCCAATAGAGTGGTATTATTCCAGTCATTATAGAGAGACCCTAAAAAATAGAAACAATGGCTTTGAAATGACAGAGCTCAATTATTTTAGGATCTGTGGGTGTAGGCCATCCTGCCCAGGTGCTTTATTCACCTTTATTCTGTCTAAATATTTCTAGACCATATCGATTTTGAGCCATATTGGTTCATTTGGGGGCTGTGTCAATATCATCCCCATTAAGAACATGAGCTCCCCCATGTTTGTATACATAGAGCTGAAGAAGGTATTTAACCACTTCGCAACCAGGCCAATTCTGACATTTCTCTCCTACATGTAAAATTCATAATTTTTTTTGCTTGAAAATTACATAGAACCCCCAAACATTATATATGTTTTTTTTAGCAAAGACCCTAGAGAATACAATGACGCTCGTCGCAAAAAAAAAAAAAAATTCATGCTTAAAAAAAAACAAAACAGTTAAGTTAGCCCAATTTTTTTTGCATAATGTGAAAGATGAAGATACGCCTAGTAAATAGATACCCAACATGTCACGCTTCAAAATTGCACGCGCTCGTGGAATGGCGCCAAACTTTGGTATTTAAAAATCCCCATAGGCGACGCTTTAACATTTTTTACTGGTTACATTTTTCGAGTTACAGAGGAGGTCTAGGGCTAGAATTATTGCTCTCGCTCTAACGTTCGCGGCGATACCTCACATGTGTAGTTTGAACACCGTTTTCATATGTGGGCGGGGCTTACGTATGCGTTCACTTCTGCGTACGAGCTCACGGGGACAGGGGCGCTTTAAAAAAATTTTTTTTTTTTATTATTGTTAATTTGACTTTTCTTTTTTAAATTTGACAGTTTAAAAAAAAATTAAAAAATTGATTACTTTTATTCCTATTACAAGGAATGTAAACATCCCTTGTAATAGGAATATTACCTGATCAGACCTATTAACAGTGAGATATGGGGTCAATAAGACCCCACATCTCACCTCTAGGCTGGAAAGCCTAAAATAAAAAAAAAAAAAAAAAACGATCACCGCCTCCCAGCGGAGGCGGCGCCGTTATTCGAATGCAGAGGCCGGGCGTGACGTCATCACATCGCGCCCGGCCTCCGAACGATCATAGAGACTCCGGCGACCATCTGGTCCGCCGGAAATCTCTATAGTGATCATCCGGTGCCGGCGGTTCCTGTGTCCGACTCACCGATGGAAGCGGTGAGTCGGTAGAAGCACCGGAGGGCGGCGGGAGGGGGGGCGTCCCCTCCTGCCACCCATAAGAACGATCAAGCGGCGGAACAGCCGCTATGATCGTTCTTATGGTGCAGGGAATCGCCGGCTGAAACCTGCGGTCGGGAAGTGGTTAATAAATATGCATTGTCTTTGTCCCCAATCACCCACTCCAGATTATTTTGTAAAGGGCCTACATGCTCAGACCTGACCTTTTTACTATTAGTATATTTGAAGAATTTTGGGGTGTTTGTCGCATCTTTTGCAATCTGTTGTTCCTTTTAAATTTTTGCTTCCTTTATTTCCTTTTTACATATTCTGTTATATTATTTGTAACACTTAAAAAATGATAGTGTTCCTTCATTTTTATATTTTTTAAAAGCTCTTTTCTTATTTTTTATAGTTTTTTTAACTTTGGATGTAAGCCACATAGGTTTTATTTTTAGCCTTTTAAAATTATTGCCCATGGGAATATACTTTGTCGTGTGTTCATATACAGTCGCTTTGAAGAATTCCCATTTCTGTTCTGTGTTCATCGATGTCAATATTCCCTTCCAGTCTAATGGTGGCCATACACTAGACGAAAAATAGTTTGAAAATCTGTCATTTCGACAGTTCGTTCATTTATCGTCCAGTTAATGGGCACAAATTGAAAACCAGTTTTGATTTTTTTGAGCCCAAAAATCGAAGGAAAAGTTTGGAAAACTTCAGCCGAACAGATGAAAAATTGAAAGGTTAATGTATTTCTCGCCTAAACAGTTTGCACTAGGCATATGTGACAAAAAAAACAAAAAACGAATTAATTTATGTCCCTTGAATGATTTATCGATAGGGTTGAGCGAACCCGAACTGTAAAGTTCGGGTCCGTACCGGACTTTTGGGTGTCCGGGAACCGGACCCGGACCCGAACTATTGGCTGTAAGTTCAGGTTCGGGTCCGGTGTTCGGCGATGTATTGGCGCCTTTTTAACAGCTGCAGGGCAGCCAATCGACGCTAGTTTCACTAGTGTGCCCTTAGAAGCCATCACAGCCATGCCTACTAATGGCATGGCTGTGATTGGGCAGTACAGCATGTGACCCAGCCTCTATATATAGTCCAGACACACAGCACACAGCGTCATTCTGCTATAGACAGGTTCCTGTACTGCTGAGAGAGAGGATTTTAGGAGTTAGTGTGATAAAGTCAGTCAGTCAGTCAGTCCACATTCCTTTAATTTTCTTCTAATTAGTTAGATCAGTGAGCGATCTAGATAGCTAGAGTAGAGTAGGGAGTTTCTTTATTAAGCAAAAGAAAGAGGCAGATAGAATTATTGAAGAGATTCCTAAATCAATTGTACCCTGGCTGGGGTGCAGTGCACAGTCTTTTAACAGTGCCATGAGGCCAGTGCCAGACAAAATATAAAAGTTTTACCTGCAAGCTCAGTGCACCATTAGGACCAACACTGCATATAGTAAGAGATACACCATAGTCTGTGTGTATTCTGCTATTGGAAAAACATTGCAAAAAAATTAAATTTTGCTGTGTTTTTTTTTCCCCCCAATAGCATTTTCTGCGTGTTCATACATACACGCTGTAGACACTATCCGTGTATTCTGATATTGAAAAAACATTGCAAAAAAATTAAATTTTGCTGTGTATTTTTTTTCCCAATAGCATTTTCTGTGTTTTCATAAACGCTTTAGATACTGTCCCTGTATTCTGATATTGGAAAAACATTGCAAAAAAATGTAATTTTGCTGTGTTTTTTTTTTCCCAATAGCATTTTCTGCGTGTTCATACATACACGCTGTAGACACTATCCGTGTATTCTGATATTGGAAAAACATTGCAAAAAATTTTTATTTTGCGGTGTTTTTTTTCTTTCCAATAGCATTTTCTGCGTTTTCATAAACGCTTTAGACACTATCCGTGTATTCTGATATTGGAAAAACATTGCAAAAAAATGTAATTTTGCAGTGTTTTTTTTCTTCCCAATAGCATTTTCTGCGTTTTCATAAATGCTTTAGACTCTATCCGTGTATTCTGATATTGGAAAAAAATTGCAAAAAAATTAAATTTTGCTGTGTTTTTTTTCTTCCCAATAGCATTTTCTGCGTTTTCATAAACGCTTTAGACACTATCCGTGTATTCTGATATTGGAAAAACATTGCAAAAAAATTTAATTTTGTTGTGTTTTTTTTCTTCCCAATAGCATTTTCTGCGTTTTCATAAACGCTTTAGACACTATCCGTGTATTCTGATATTGGAAAAACATTGCAAAAAAATTTAATTTTGCGGTGTGTTTTTTCTTCCCAATAGCATTTTATGCATTTTCATAAATGCTTTAGACACTATCCGTGTATTCTGATATTGGAAAAACATTGCAAAAAAATTTAATTTTGCGGTGTGTTTTTTCTTCCCAATAGCATATTCTGCGTGTTCATAAACGCTTTAGACACTGTACGTGTATTCTGCTATAGACAAAAAACACCCATTTAGGGCGAGATCATACATTTTGAAAATATGAGGAGATCATCAAAAAGGGGACGTGGCCCAGGTCGTGGTGCTGCTGATGGCACTCCTGTTGCAGGGAGAGGACGTGGTCGATCTGTGGCAGCTGCACGCCCTAGTGAAACACCTTCCTCAGGTGCGAGTAGGCGACAGAGCCTGCAGCGGTATTTTGGCACGCCTAATGAGGCTGTACGAATGTTGAGGCCAGGACAAGTACAGGCGATAGTAGATTGGGTTGCTGACAGTGCCTCCGGTTCCTTCACATTGTCTCCCACCCAGTCTCCTGATGAAAGTTCAGAGTTGGCACCTGCAGCCGATGTCCATCAGTCTTTCACCTCACCCCCTTGCAAATAAGCCAATCAGTCTGAGCCCCAAATCATGCAGCAGTCTCTTCTGCTTTTTGATGACTCTGTTAGCAGGGTTTCCCAGGGCCATCCACCTAGCCCTGCCCCAGAAGTGCAAGAGATTGTGTGCACCGATGCCCAACCACTTATGTTTCATGATGAGTACATGGGAGGACCATCACAGCACGTCTCGGATGATGACGAAACACAGGTGCCAACTGCTGCTGCTTTCGCCACTGCACCGACAAGGAGGGCAGGGGTGAAGACTGGGTGGAAGATGATGTGGAGGACGATGAGGTCCTTGACCCCACATGGAATCAACGTCATGCAGGTGACCAGTGTAGTTCGGAGGAAGAGGCGGTGGTCGCACAGAGCCACCAGCACAGCAGAAGAGGGAGCAGGGTGCAAAAGCGGAGCATCCGTCCCCTAGACAGTATGTCTGCTACTGCCCAACGCAGCAAGGGACCGAGCACACCAAAGCCAGGTCCAAGGAGTTCCCTAGCGTGACAGTTCTTCAGACAATGTGCTGATGACAAGACACGAGTGGTTTGCACGCTGTGCAATCAGAGCTTGAAGCGAGGCATAAACGTTCTCAACCTGAGCACAACCTGCATGACCAGGCATCTAAGTGCAAAGCACGAGATGCAGTGGAGTAGACACCTCAAAAACCAAGAAAGGTCCTGCTTCCTCTTCTGCTGCAGCCTCGGCCTCTTCATCCACCTCTGTAGTGACAGTGACACCTGCCAACCCACAAACAGAGGATCTGCCAGCAACACTACCACCTGGGTCACCAACCATCTCCACAATGTCCCATGGAAGCGTTCAGCTCTCTATTTCCCAAACACTGGAGCGGAAGAGGAAGTACCCCCTAGCCACCCGCGATCCCTGGCCCTGAATGCCAGCATTTCAAAATTCCTCGCCTTTGAAATGCTGTCATTCCGTCTGGTGGAGACGCAGAGTTTTAAAAGGCTGATGTCATTGGCTGTCCCACAGTACGTCGTGCCCAGCCGCCACTACTTTTCCAGATGAGCTATCCCTTCCCTGCACAACCAAGTGGGGGACAAAATCAGGTGTGCACTGCGCAACGCCATCTGTGGCAAGGTCCACCTAACTACGGATGCGTGGACCAGTAAGCACGGTCAGGGACGTTACATCTCCCTAACAGCACACTGGGTAAATGTAGTGGCGGCTGGGCCTGAGGCGGATAGCACTTTGGCGCATGTCCTTCCACCACCGAGGATTGCAGGGCACTTCAGTTTGCCTCCTGTTGCTAACTCCTCCTACTCCGCCTCCTCATCCTCTACTGCCTCCTCATCCGGTCAGCGTAACACCTTCACCACCAACTTCAGCACAGCCAGGGCTAAACGACAGCAGGCAGTTTTAAAACTTTCCTGTTTGGGGGAAAAACCCCATACTGCGCAGGAGTTGTGGAGGGACATGGAACAACAGACCGATGAGTGGTTGGTGGCAGTGAGCCTCAAGCCCGGCCTGGTGGTGTTCGATAATGGGCGAAATCTTGTAGCAGCTCTGGGCCTTGCCGGTTTGACGCACATCCCGTGCCTGGCGCATGTGCTGAACTTGGTGGTCCTTAAGAATTACCCCGATATGCCAGAGCTGCTGCAGAAAGTGCGGGCCGTCTGTGCGCACTTTCGGCATTCTCACCCTGCTGCTGCTCGCCTGTCAGCGCTGCAGCGTAACTTCGGCCTTCCCGATCACCGTCTCATATGTGACGTGCCCAAAAGGTGGAACTCCACCTTGCACATGCTTGCTAGACTGTGCGAGCAGCAGCAGGCGATAGTGGAGTGTCAGCTGCAGCACGCACGCGTGAGTCGCTCTGCGGAACAGCACCACTTCACCGCCAATAACTGGGCCTCCATGCGAGACCTGTGTGCCTTGTTGCGCTGTTTCGAGTACTTCACCAACATGGCCAGTGTCGATGACGCCGTTCTCAGCGTTACTATCCCAGTTCTATGCCTCCTTGAAAAAACTCTTCAGGCGATGATGGAAGAGGATGTGGCACAGGATGAGGAGGAGGAGGAGGAGGAAGAGGGTTCATTTCCAAGGCTTTCAGGGCAGTCATTTACAAGTGGCTACGAGGGTGGGTTCCTGCACCAACAAGCGCCAGGTACACAATTGTCTGGCAGCAAGGGCACAGTACTGGAGGATGACGAGGTGGAGGATGAGGAGGAGATGGAGGAGGAGGAACCACGTTCACAGCAGGGTGGCACCCAGACCAGCTCATGTCCATCACTGGTGCATGGCTGGGGGGATACAGAGGACACAGACGATACACCTCCCACAGAGGACAGCTTTTCCTTGCCTCTGGGCAGCCTGGCACACATGAGCGATAACATGCTGCAGTGTCTCCGCAACGACCGCCGAGTTGCCCACATTTTAACTGGTGCTGATTATTGGGTGGCCACCCTGCTGGATCCCCGTTACAAGGACAACGTGCCGTCCTTAATTACCTCACTGGAGCGTGATCGTAAGATGCGCGAGTACAAGCGCAAGCTGGTAGACGCGCTGCTGGTGGCATTCCCACTTGTCAGCGGGGGTACGGTGGAAGCACAAGGCGAAGGCAGAGGAGGAGGAAGAGGTCGCCAACGCAGCCGGGGCACCGCCAGCACCTCGGAAGGCAGGGTTAGCATGGCCGAAATGTGGAAAAGCTTTGTCAGCACGCCACAACAACCAGCACCACCAGCTGAGATGGAACGTCTTAGCAGGAGGCAGCATTTCACCAACATGGTGGAGCAGTATGTGTGCACACGCCTACACGTACTGAATGACGGGTCTGCCCCCTTCAACTTCTGGGTCTCCAAATTGGGCACATGGCCGGAGCTTGCCCTTTACGCCTTGGAGGTGCTGGCCTGCCCTGCCGCCAGTTTATTAATTGAACGTGTATTTAGCACGGCAGGGGGCGTTATCACAGACAAGCGCAGCCGCCTGTCCAGAGCCAATGTGGACAAGCTCACGTTCATTAAAATGAACCAGGCATGGATCCCACAGGACTTGGCCGTACCTTGTGCAGAATAGACACATATACCGGTGTTCTGACGAAAACTGTCTTGCTATCGGATAGTGTCCGGCCACTTACTGCGCAGGCACAGTGCTTGCGCAGTACGGAGGACAAGGAGATTCACAAAATCTCCAAAGATGAACGTCGCCTGCGCAGTGAGTGCAGGTTCAAGCCCGACCATCCAAGTGGACATACGGTAGCATATAGTAACAGGGCCCCTCACGGGCTCGCTTGGCTAGGCTTCAACCTCGGATGATGTGGCTTGAACCTGGAGTCACCTCGCATCGTCTTCGGAGAGTTTCAAAATCCCCTTGTCCTACGTACTGAGCAAGCGCAGTACAGGGCGGACACTATGCGACGGGGGACAGAATTCGACACATCATTCACCACTAGCCTTACCGCCATTGTTGTATTTTTGAACCAGTGTTGGCTACCTCGTCCTCCTCCACCGCCGCTTCCACCTACACCGCCACATCCACCGCCACCTCAACCTCCTACTCCATTTGAATTTCGTCCTCCTAGGTCAAGATTATAATTTTTTCATTTTTTTTTAATTTCCAAGTATTTTATTTTCCCACTATCTTATCCATTAAATTGAATCATTTTTTCCAGAAAGTGTGTATTCTGGGGTTTTCTCACCATAAATGCGGCATCGTGCTGTTGAGTTTCTGAGGTTCTTAATGACTTCCTGTACCTCTTCTGCTGAGAAGGGGGCCTCCAGCATTTTATTTTAATTTTTAATTTTTTTATGTTATTTTAAGTTATTTTCCTATCCACATTTGTTTGCAGATCACTTGCCATGCAGGTGTTCCAACCCGAAAAACTGACCAGAGCTAGAGCTGCCACAATCCAGGCCAGAAGGCCAGGGACTCGACCCTTCAGTGCCAACCCAGTGGTTCTCCATCCCCATCAGAAGGCTTCCCTTTCGGCTACGAACCGCTCCAGGTCACCTTTACGCCAGCAGGCTTTTGCATAGCAACCGCCACCCCTGCTCCACCTCGCCATAGAACAGGGACGGAAGCAAGCGCCACCTCCTGGCAACTGATAAGAACAGATACTACACTTGATCTTAGCCAAAAGGCCGAGAAGCACTAGTGAAACACCTTCCTCAAGTGCGAGTAGGCGACAGAGCCTGCAGCGGTATTTTGGCGCGCCTAATGAGGCTGTACGAATGTTGAGGCCAGGACAAGTACAGGCGATAGTAGATTGGGTTGCTGACAGTGCCTCCGGTTCCTTCACATTGTCTCCCACTCAGTCTCCTGATGAAAGTTAATAATTTTTTCCAGAAAGTGCGTATTCTGGGGTATTCCCACCATATGTGCGGCATTGTGCCGTTGAGTTTCTGAGGTTCTTAATGACTTCCTGTACATCTTCTGCTGAGAAGGGGGCCTCCAGCATTTTTTTTTTTATGTTATTTTAAGTTATTTCCCTATCCACATTTGTTTGCAGATCACTTGCCATGCTCTTAACAACATTTTGTTGCCATTTGCAGCCCTCTAGCCCTTTCCATTACTTTTTTACAGCCATTTTAGTGTTCAAAAGTCCGGGTCTCATTGACTTCAATGGGGTTCGGAGTTGGGGGTCAAGTTCGGGTCAAGTTCGGTCCCGAACCCGGACTTTTTTCCGAAGTTCGGCCAAACCCGCCGAACCCGAACATCCAGGTGTCCGCTCAACTCTATTTATCGATCAAGATTTGTTGATTACATGATGGCAAAATCATTTGCTGTCACGACCATGTGTTCGTTTTTCGAAAACTCATTTGAATGATTTTTCGACAGTCTTGAAGCGCAGACCTCATCTTTGGAAAATGTACTCTCTTAAAGTTAAGTTTTTTTATCTTTCCGGTATGTGCTTGTTGCTTACAGCTAACATTAAATGAAATCATGTTATGGTCACTGCTACCCAGATGTTCTTTTGTATGAACATTAGTAATAAGCTCTGCATGGTTTTAGATTAAGTGTTGGAATAAAACACAAATAGTGCCACAATGTGATTAATAGTGCCACAATATAATTAATGCCACAATGTAATTACTAGTCCATAACAGATATCAATCCGTATAATTCCAAAGGAATTGGACTCTTCAGAAGATGTAACGATTACTCTATTCACCCTACATTTCAGAACATGGGGACAAGGTGCTTTGGGGTCACACATGTTGAGGACTGGTAATGGACTGGGGGGGGACCCCATGCCGTTTTTTTTAATGAGTTTTATCTATATTGCCAAGACCCGACAATTCATTACAGCCGCTGATAAACATGATCTCACGGTGAATCTGCCAGAGAGACCACTTTTATCTGAAAGTGGACCGCCCTCTGAAGAAGAGGATACCGGTGTTATGGTAGCTAGCTGCTGCCATAACAACGATAACCCTTTTCAAAGTACTGACGTATAACGACAGCGGGCGATCCGTAAGTAGTTAAATACCTTCTTTAGCTCTGTGTATACAAAGGAGCATGGGGGAGCTCAGGTCCATAATGGGGTTGGTATTGACAAAGCACTAAATGATCCACAATGGCTCAAAAGTGATTAGACAGAAAACATTTGTTTTGTTTCATTTTGGATGGCTTTGTTATGTTAATAAATTTCATTTTGTTGATTTGTTTTGGAAATGATTTAATGTAATTTATTCATTTTCTAACGAATTCCAAATTTTCATCTTTGGATCGGTTGAAAAATGATCGACTGGTTCTAATTCTGTGTGAAGAAAAGCTGATTGTTAGGTAGCGGGCTGGGAAGCTGGCTGCCGTGTCCTTAACAATTGATGACTCATGAGCTGTCAGCGGGCTTCCAGTAATAGGAAATTCAGAAAAAACAGCATGGCCCCCCACCCCAATCCATACCAGGCCACTTTGGGTCTGGTATAGATTTTAAGGAAATTCCCATGCCAAATTCTTTTTTTTTTAATTGCTTGGGGTCCCCCCCCCCCCAGAATCAATACCAGACCCTTGTCCAAGCATGCAGCCCGGCATTCCAACCACAAAGCACTGTTTAATTGGGCAAGTATGTGGCAGATGAGGTTTAATGTTGAAAAATGTAAAGTTATGCATTTGGGGGCTAAGCACATGCATGCATCTTACATACTAGGAGTACAACTGGGGGAATCAATGGTGGAGAAGGATCTGTGTGTTTTAGTAGATCATAAGCTTAATAATAGCATGCAATACCAAGCTGCGGTTTTCAAAGCGAGTAAAGTCCTTTCTTATTAAGAGAGGTATAGACTCCAGAGAGAGAGATATAAATTATCCCCTGTACAAATCATTAGTAAGACCTCATCTCGAATATGCAGTTCAGTTTTGGGTACCAGTTCACAAAAATGATATTGGGGAACTGGAGAAAGTGCAGAGAAGGGCAACCAAACTGATAAAAGGGATGGAGGAGCTCAGTTATGAGAAAAGATTAGAGGAACTAAAATTATACTCTCTTGAGAAGAGGAGGCGATATGATCAATGTGTATAAAAGCATAATTGGTCCATATAGTGAACTTGGTGTTAAGTTATTTACTTTAAGGTCATCACAGAGGACAAGGGGGTACTCTTTACGTCTAGAGGAAAAACGATCTACTCTTATACAGAAAGGTTTCTTCACAGTAGGGATGAGTTTAAAGTTCGAGTCGAACTCATGTTCGACTCGAACATTGCCTTTCTGTTTCTTACAATTTGGGGTGTTCGCGGCAAATTCAAAAAGCCGCGAACACCCTGTAAAAGTCTATGGGATAAATCTAAAGTGCTAATTTTAAAGGCTTATATGCAAGTTATTGTCATAAAAAGTGTTTAGGGACCTGGGTCCTTCCCCAGGGGACATGTATCAATGCAAAAAAAAGTTTTAAAAACTGCAGTTGTTTCGGGAGCAGTGATTTTAATAATGCTTAAAGTGAAACAATAAAAGTGTAATATTCCTTTAAATTTCATACCTGGGTGGTGTGTATAGTATCCTTTGTAATTCTAAAGTGGTAACCTGTAAAGGCTTTTAAAAACGTGTGCAATTTTAAAGCATGTCGTGTTTGGTATCCATGTACTTGAGATAAGATCATCTTTTTTATTTCATCAAACATTTGGGCAATATAGTGTGTTTTAGTGCATTAAAATAAAAATGTGTTTTTTTTTTTTAAAAAAAAATTGTGTTTGAAAGATCACTGTGCAAATACTGTGTGAAAGAAAAAATTGCAACACCCGCCATTTTAATCTGTAGGACCTTTGCTTTAAAAAAATATATAATCTTTGGGGGTTTAAAGAAATTTTCTAGCAAAAAATATTTTTTTTTTCATGTAACAAAATGTGTCAGAAAGGGCTTTGTCTTCAAGTGGTTAGAAGAGTGGGTGATGTGTGACATAAGCTTCTAATGTTGTGCATAAAATGCCAGGACAGTTTAAACCCCCCCCCCCCCCAATGACCCCTTTTGGAAAGTAGACACACCAAGCTATTTGCTGATAGGCATGTTGAGTCCATGGAATATTTAATATTTTGCCACAAGTTTCGGGAAAATTACAAACTTTTTTTTTTTTTTTTGCACAAAGTTGTCACTAAATTATATATTGCTCAAACATGCCATGGGCATATGTGAGATTACACCCCAAACAAAATGATGCTGCTTCTCCTGACATGTGTGAGACTTTTTGGGAGCCTAGCCGTGTACAGGACCCCAAAAACCAATCACCGCCTTCAGGCTTTCTAAGGGCATAAAATGGTGATTTCACTTCCTCACTACCTATCACAGTTTTGGAGGCCTTGAAATGTCAAGATAGCACAAACCCCCACCCGCAAATGACCCCATTTTGGAAAGTAGATACTTCAACTTCAAGATACTTCAAGCTATTTGCTGAGAGGCATGTTAAGTCCATGGAATATTTTATATTTTGCCACAAGTTTCGGAAAAAATTACACTTTTTTTTTACACAAAGTTGTCACTAAATTGTATATTGTGCAAACATGGCATGGCTATATGTGGAATTACACCCCAAATACATTCTACTGCTTCTCCTGAGTATGGGGATACCAAAACAGACTTTTTTAGAACCTAAATGGTGATTTTACTCCTCACTACCTATCAGTTATGGAGGCCCTGAAATGTCAAGATAGCACACAACCCCCCCCAAATGAACCTATTTTGGAAAGTAGACACCCCAAGGTATTTGCTAAGAGGCACGGTGAGTATTTTGCAGCTCATATTTGTTTTTGAAAATGAAGAAAGAAAAGGAAAATTTTTATTTTTTTATTTTTTCAAATTTCAAAACTTTGTGACAAAAAGGGAGATCTGCAAAATACTCAACATTCCTCTCAACAAATAGCTTGGGGTGTCTACTTTCCAAAATTGGGTCATTTGGGTGGGTTTTGTGCTATCTTGGCATTTCCTGGCCTCTGGAACTGTGATAGGTAGTAAGGAGTGAAATCAAAAATTTACGCCCTTAGAAAGCCTGAAGGCGGTGATTGGTTTTCTGGGGTTCTGTACGCGGTTAGAATGCCATGTAGTATCCCCATACTCAGGAGAAGCAGATGAATGTATTTTGGGGTGTAATTCTACATATAACCATGCCATGTTTGAACAATATATCATTTAGTGACAACTTTGTGTGAAAAAAAAAGTGTAATTTTCCCAAAACTTGTGGCAAAATATAAAATATTCCATGGACTCAACATGCCTCTCAAATAGCTTGAAGTGTCTTCTTTACAAAATGGGAGGGTTTTGTGCTTCCTTTACATTTCAGGGCCTCTGAAACCGTGATAGGTAGTGAGGAAGTGAAATCACCATTTTACGCCCTTAGAAAGCCTGAAGGCAGTGATTTTTTTTTCAGAGTCCTGTACACGGCTAGGCTCCCAAAAAGTCTCACATGTGGTATCCCCATACTCAGGAGAACCAGCAGAAAGTGTTTTGGGGTGTAATTTCACAGATGTCCATGGCATGTTTGAGTAATATATCATTTAGGTGTCCTTTTATGAAACTGAGATCAGCTGCGATCCCAAGTCTCACAGCTGATCTCAGGTCTTTACCAGTGTATGAAACTGAGGTAATCAGATGAGAACATGTTCTCCACTGATTACCTCAGCACAGTGAGAATCTGTAACTGACTGTCACAGAAACGGCCAGTGTATGAAGGTGCGATCTCAGCACCTCACTGGCGATCTGTGACAGGATTCTCACTTTCTGATTCACCATCTCAGAGGTGGAGAATCAGAGAGAGAAGCGGGAAGCTGCCTCAGTATTCTGGAGAAAGCAGGAAGTCTTTTGACTTCCTTCTTTCACTCAGGAGCAGCCATACAGTGAGAGCACATCTCCCCCACCATTACACACCCCAAAACTAGCAGGTTAGCAATCTAAAGTGTATATATATGTATATATATATAGATATATATATATATATATATATAGATATAGATATTTCTCTATCTATCTATCTATCTATCTATCTATCTATCTATCTATCTATCTATCTATCTATCTATCTATCTATAAATATATATATATATATATAAATAGATAGATAGATATACACATACACATTGAAATAAACACACACACACACACATATATATATATGCTATGATATATATATATATATATATATATAGACAGATATAAATATATATATATATATATATATATATATATATATATATATATATATATATATATATATATATATATATATATATATATTTTTCTACCTGCATTTAAATGCTATTATTAATGTCATTTTTATATCATTTTTAATTTATTAGTAAATAAAATTTTGTAAACCCTGAAATATGGTTTTACCCATGGCATGTTCCATTAGGCTACTTTCACACTGAGGCGCTGGGCGTGCTGGCGGTAAAGCGGCGCTATATTTAGCGGCACTTTACCGTCGTTATAGCGGCGCTTTTCGAAAGCTAGCGGGGCAGTTTTATCCCGCTAATGACTGAAATAGGGTTAAAACCGCCCGCAAAGCGCCACTGCAGCGGCGCTTTGCAGGGGGGGTTTGGAGCGCTGCCCCGTTGTTTTCAATGGGAAGAGGCGCTTTAGGAGCGGTAAATACACAGCTCCTACAGCGCTCCAAAGATGCGGCTTGCACATTTTTGGACATTTTTCAGCATCCTGCAAGCGCTCCAGTGTGAAAGCCCGCGGCTGTTTGAAGGCGCTTTGCAGGCGCTATTTTTAGAACTTTAGGCCCCTTTCACACTGGGGCAGTTTTCAGGCGGTACAGCGCTAAAAATAGCGCCTGTACACCGCCTGAAAAAACCGGCCCCATTCACTCCAGTGTGAAAGCTGGCGGGCTTTCACACTGGAGCGGTGCGCTAGCAGGACGGTCAAAAAAGTCCTGCTAGCAGCATCTTTGGAGCGGTGAAGGAGCAGTGTATTCATAATTCAAATTGAAATCAATGGGACAGCGCGGCAATATCGCCGGCAAAGCGCCGCTGCAGCAGCGCTTTGCGGGCGGTTTTACCCCTTTTTCTGCCGTTAGCGGGGGTTAAAACTGCACTGCTAGCGGCCGAAAACCGCCGCTAAAACGACAGTAAAGCAATAAAGCGCTGCTTTACCGCCGACGCCACTCCCGCCCCAGTGTGAAAGGGGTCTTATACAGGGATTTATCAATTATGAAATATATTTTATTTTAATTTATTAATAAATATTTATACTTGTATACTTTATTAAAATTATTTTTTAATGATTATAAATGTATTTTACATTTATATGAATGGTGTATAGCTGCATTACATATGTGGATTACATTAATTTACTATACACCATTCACATTTAAATAGGCAGATGTGTGACATTTAAATATTGATAAAAAACAATGTTTTATAATAATTAGGTTAATGTATATTGTGTAGGGGGAATTTAACTTTATTATTTTATTAATATGTAGGGGAATAATGTGTTAATTAGTGTTTAACTTTTGTATTTTAAATCGCCTCAGACTGTAATCCCGCTACATCTCGCGAGATTACAGTGTGAGGAGAATTTCTGAGGAGTTCCCGGCGTTTGTAGATCGCTTCTCAACTCAACATGAGAAGCGATCTACAGACAATCATAAACAGGCACTCAGGGGAGAGCGATCTCCCCTGAGAATGCCTGAGAAATGAATAGCGGTATTTTACCGCACTTTAATAAAAGGACACCTTAGTGACAACTTTGTGCAAAAAAAAAAAAAGTTTGTAATTTCCCCGAAACTTGTGGCAAAATATAAAATATTCCATGGACTCAACATGGCTCTCAGCATATAGCTTGGCGTGTCTGCTTTCCAAAATGGGGTCATTTGGGGGGTTGTGCTATCTTGGTATTTTATGACCTTTGAAACTGTGATAGGTAGTGAGGGGTGAAATCAAAAATGTACGCCCTTAGAAATCCTGAAGGCGGTGCTTGGTTTTCAGGGTCTTGTACATGGCTAGGCTCCCAAAAAGTCTCACACATGTGGTATCCCCATACTAAGGAGAAGCAGCAGAATGTATTTTGGAGTGTAATTCCACATATAATCATGGCATGTGTGAGCATTATATAATTTATTGACAACTATATGAATGTGAGTTGGGGACCTTGGATTGTGGGCTCCTTGGGGGTGGGGACCGATGGGAGTGTTCGATGTGTGTGTGGAGCACTGCTTAAATTGACGGCATATATATATATATATATATATATATATATATATATATATATACATTTTAATTTTCATAGTGTTGTTGTTTCTCTCAAATGCAATATTACAATAAAGGCTATTGATACAAATCACCTTCAGTTCATAGCACTTACTGCAGTATTCTTCTTTAGCAAGGCAATAGTGTGTCTCATCTGATGTGTAGTTCCATATTAACAAAAAGCAGTAGCAGCTTCGATAACATTACATTACATTACTTCCTTATACAGTTATAGAAGGGACTGAGTTCCACCATGTAATTGAAATTGCACAGTCTAGATTTCAGACCTTTTGCCGAAATGACTTCTTTACTAAAGCAATTCCATAACTATACTGCAAACTACTTTCAAATTGCATTTTACCCCTTATATTTTATTGTTGTTTCTTCCTATCTAATACTTTTTGTGATTCCTTTTGTAATACATATTTTTAAAAGCAGGAAATTAAAAACGTAAAACATACATTATAGATGAATAACAGCTGTGAAAATAAAACTGTTTTCAAAAGCCATTAACTGTCATGGCTATAGACAACAGGGTAATAGTTGTACACAATTTACATTGTAAAGCAGAATAAACAATATGCTAGACCATATAAACTGATTGTTTTTTTCACACTCAAAAAATATAATGGTAAACACACTCTTTGGGGCAACTGGGGTTTACACTAAACCATATTCTCATTGCAGAGCATATAACACCATTCTCTTTGTTGTGACTCATAGAAACGGTCACCATTTAACTCTTAACTAGGTATGGGTGAACTGTAAAAAAAACTGATTAGCCTGAACATAGTGCTGAACCCCATTAAAGTCTATAGAAGGTGAATCTTGTTTTTTTTTTCTGGTCTCTTTAAGGCCAATTTGCAAGTTTTTGTTAAAAACAGCATGTTGGTCATTGGACATTGCCATTAAGGACATGTACCAATGAAAAAAAAAGATATTTAAAATCTTCATGTAGAAGATACATTTTTTAATGCAGTTTAAAATACACAAATCCTTTAAATAACATTATTGGGGGATGTCTTAAAGCTGCATGTGAAGCTATGAATGGGGAATGATGTACCTCTTTAAAAGTGAAATTTTGTGTTTACAAACAGCATCCAGAGATCAGGCATTTACAGTGCCTTGCAAAAGTATTAACCCCCCGGCTTTTTACCTATTTTGTTACATTACAGCCTTTAGTTAAATTTTTTCAAATCTGAATTATATGTGATGGAGCAGAACACAATAGGCTAAGTTGGTGAAGTAAAATTAGAAAAATATATACATAAAACTATTTTTCAGAAATAAAAAACTGATAATTGGCATGTGCGTATGTATTCATCCCCTTTGTTATGAAGCCCATAAAAAGCTCTGGTGCAACCAATTACCTTTAGAAGTCACATAATTAGTGAAATGATGTCCACCTGTGTGCAATCTAAGTGTCACATGATCTGTCATTACATATACACACCTTTTTGAAAGGCCCCAGATGCTGCAACACCTAAGCAAGAGGCACCACTAACTAAACACTGCCATGAAGATCAAGGAACTCTCCAAACAAGTAAGGGTCAATGTTGTTGAGAAATACAAATCAGGGTTAGGTTATAAAAAAAATCCAAATCTTTGATGATCCCTAGGACCACCATTAAATCGATCATAACCAAATGGAAAGAATGTGGCACAACAGCAAATCTGCCAAGAGACGGCCGCACCCTAAAACTCACGGGCAAGGAGGGCCTTAATAAGAGAGGCAGCACAGAGACCTAAGGTAACCCTGGAGGAGCTGCAGAGTTTCACAGCAGAGATTGGAGTATCTGTACATAGGATGACAATAAGCCATACGTTCCATAGAGTTGAGCTTTATGGCAGAGTGGCCAGAAGAAAGCCATTACTTTCAGCAAAAAACAAAATGGCATGTTTTGAGTTTGCGAAAAGGCATGTGGAAGACTCCCAAAATGTATGGAGGAAGGTGCTCTGGTCTGATGAGACAAAAAATTTACTTTTTGGCCATCAAAAAGAACGCTATGTCTGGCGCAAACCCAACACATCACATCACCCAAAGAACACCATCACCACAGTGAAACATGGTCATTGTCCATCATGCTGTGGGGATGTTTTTCAGCAGTCGGGACTGGGAAACTGGTCAGAGTTGAGGGAAATATGGATGGTGCTAAATACAGGGATATTCTTAAACAAAATCTGTACCATTCTGTATGTGATTTGAGGCTAGGATGGAGGTCAATGCAGGACAATGACCCCAAACATACTACTAAAGCAACACTTGAGTGGTTTAAGCGGAAACATGTAAATGTGTTGGAATGGCCTAGGCAAAGCCCAGACATCAATTCAATAGAAAATCTGTGGTCAGACTTAAAGATTGCTGTTCACAAGCGCAAACTATCCAACTTGAAGGATCTGGAGCAGTATTGCATGGAGCAATGGGCAAAAATCCCAGTAGTAAGATGTGGCAAGCTAATAGAGACTTATCCAAAGTGACTTGGAGCTGTGATAACCGCAAAAGGTGGCTCTACAAGGTATTGACTTTAGGGGGTGAATAGTTATGCACATTGACTTTTTCTGTTATTTTATCCTATTTGTTGTTTGCTTCAAAATAAAAAAAAACATCTTCAAAGTTGTGGGCATGTTCGGTAAATTAAATTATGTAAATCCTCAAACAATCCATGTTAATTCCAGGTTGTGAGGCAACAAAACACGAAAAATGCCAAGGGGGTGGATACTTTTGCAAGGCACTGTAGCTGCAGTAGCAGGACCACTGTTATATGACATATCCATGCTTGCTTCTATTTGTCAAGAAACCCCAAAGGCATGTGAATTAGAATACAATGGGACAGACAAGTTAGACAGGTATCAGACACTTAAACTGGCCATACATTATACAATTGCCTTTAACTGTGTAGCGCAGGGGCCTGCCCAGTTCCAAACAAATTGAAAGTGTTTAGGTTTTACCTCATATTATATAGTAGGGATAAATCTAAAGGAAAATTATTCAAGAAAATTGTATATTCATGGCCAGCCGAATGGGGGGTAGAATGGGTAAGGATGGGGGGGGGGGGGTGGCTATAGCAGGTGATAAGGAGGTTTCCATGTTACAAAAAAAAGACTGTATTATTTGTACTACAAAAAAGATAATAAGGAATAAAAGAGGATATTCAACAATGGAGTTATGTGTTTGTTCACCAATGCAAAAAAGTCATTTAATTTATATTGCTGAAATTCGGCTGCAATATTCTCACGATGGGGGTAATCATTTTCCTAGCTATGCTCTCTTTTGGAGAGACAGAGTAAAAAAAAAGGTGGTGGTGTCTTGAGAAATTATCTAAAAGTGAGTATGAAAGAGGACCTTGTTAATGGAGAGTGTGATAGTGCTGGGGCATTATGTGTGGAGGTCTATATGAGGGCACCTACTGCAAAAATGATTATTGGAGTTTGTTACAGGTTTCCCAGTGTTAATGAGGAGGTAGAGCTTTTTGCACAAATTTATTTATTTTTATTACAGGAATTTATATAGCACAGCCAATTTTATGCAGCATTTGAAGCATAGGAAATAATGTACCAACATAAGGAATGATCAGAATTGATTTTGATCCCTTCATTTCTATACTAGTGAGCGTAGCGTGAATATTCTAATAAGATTCTTTTTGTATTGGGAACGAGAGACCATTCATTTAACTTGTACAGTATGTGTGTGGCCCAACAAACAATCTCAGTTGGAAATAGAGAAATTAATTCAACTTAATAACATAACGAATGAAAGACAGAACTTCCGAAAATATGAATTGATTTGTAACAACGAAGATATGTGAATAACGAATATATTTCCAAAAACAAATCATTATAACATAGTATTTATGATGAAAGGGTAGTTGAAAACAACTATATTAATCACATATACAATTTATTGTTGCAAAGTCATGGCGGGTTTCCAAAAGCGGAATATAACCACCATGATGGGCTTCCAGTATAAAGGATATAGCCCAAAATGTGGAGAGGTGCCAAAGCAGCAGCCAAAATTCCATTATTACAAATTGCAGTAATAATGTGAAAACAAAAAAGTGTATTCACATAATTAGAGTGTATATGGATAAAACAGGGGAGGGCAGTAACTTTAAACAGCCGATGATCAAACAATAAAGAGGACTCAGTGGTAGGGGTAAATAAATAAATGAAAAAGTACCTTTAAAAATTGCAGAGAAGGGAAGAAAAACACAGCCGCCTGTCAGTCCATCAGCACACATCTAGCGCCAGTGTGGACTGATCAGGCAGTGTGGGCTTTTTAAACCCTCCCACCCCCAATCAGCTGTCCAAAGCACAGCTGTTCTTGAGGGGGAGGGAGGACCTCAACAAGCTGGCCCCCCGAGCGGCGTGCGCGCGGTCAAATCCCCGCGCGACCAATCAGCAGTCGCGCTGCGTGACATGGCCACGCCCAAGTCTCCCGCCGGCACAACAGGCCTCAAGGCGGACTGCGCATGTCCGCTGGGAGGAGCAAGATGGACACCGTGACTCCAACAGCGGACTGCGCATGTCCGCTGGACGAAGCCGAAAGGGAGGGAAGACGTCAGAGTGATGTCCTCCCCCTCCAAACGCCGCACCGCCCACAGGGGCGGGCGGCTGTTGTGCCGGGCTGTCCTGCGACGCAACCCACCTCCGGAGCGAGCGGCGACAATGATGGCACCACTATTAGATTCACAAAGGGGAAAACAAAACAAAGTAGTAAAAGGGGGCCTCCATCAAAGAACAAATATATCAGCGGAAAAAATATATATATTGTTTAACCAGTGACATTGATCTCAACAAAAAGGGAGATACGGACATGTGCATAAATGTTTACAATACAATATATAAATGACATTACAGCAGTGTAACAAGCATATATAGCAATAATAGTATCATAGATATATATATAGTTGGCCTTTCATGGATTTAAATAGAGGGGTGAAATTTGTTTTGTGGTTAGATGGAGAGAGGCATTGTTTGCATGTTCTTAGTTCTCCACCATTTTATAGTGTAATGGACAGTCACTTTTCCATGCCCCCAGAGGAGAACCCCTCTAGGAATGGTTTTAACCAGATGGATTTGTTGAGTCCGGGTGCCTGAGTGGCCCGGAGCCTATAGATCCACCTAGATTCAAGTTGGAGGAGGGACTTATTCCAGTCCCCTCCTCTTGGGTTCGGATGAACCCGATCCAGGATTAGGAATTTGATTTTTGGGAATTTGCCTGCATGTACCGAACTTACGTGCCGACCTAATGGAAGGTCTGGATCACAGATCTGCATGCTATGTATATGTCTATAGGCACGCCTCCAAAATTCTAGCTTAGTTTTGCCAACATAAAAGCAGGAGCAGTCACACATGAGGAGGTAGATCACCCCTATAGTTTTACAATTGGCAAAATGTTTAGCTCGAAACCCTTCGCCATTTGGTAGAGTTGGATTTTTTTCCACGGCCATGTATCGGCAGTAGTGGCAAGAGCCACACATAAAAGTCCCTTTATATTTACAATGTTGCTTGCCACTGTTGTCAAATTCGCTACTAGTAATCTGATCTTTAATAGATGTCGCCCTCCTAAATGTAAAAAGAGGTCTGTCAGGAACGAATTGTCCTAGCAAGGGGTCATACGTTAAAAGGTGCCAGTATTTCTCTACTATCTCCTTCATTTGTTTCTGTTGGTTGTTGAATTTGGAAATAATTCTAAGGGGATTAGTGTCCTCCCTAGATTTTTTAGAGTAAAGCAATTGATTTCTGCTTTGGAGGCAGGCCTGTTGATATGACCTCTTAAGGGAGGCATGAGAATACCCCCTCTGAAGGAGTCGGTCTCGCAGCTTGTCTGCTTCATTTTGAAAAATTATATTGTCTGCGCAGTTTCGCCTAATGCGCAGATACTGGCCATAGGGTATAGAGTTAAGAAGAGGTGCTGGGTGGAAACTGCTGGCATGTAAAATAGCATTGCCAGCAGTAGGTCTTCTGTATAAGCGAGTTAGAAGTTGTCCCTCCTCATTTTTATATACTTCTACATCCAAAAAAGGAACACTATTGGCGTCGTAAGACATGGTAAAGCTTAAATTAAAAGTATTTCTATTCATTCTCAAAAGACATTGTTCTAAGAGAGGAATAGGGCCTTCCCAGACGATGAAGATGTCGTCGATGTACCGGTACCCCCCAAGAATGTGGTCCGTGTACATTGACAAGTCTTCATCGTCCAGGAAGGCTTGCTCCCACTCCCCCAGGTACAGGTTGGCGTAAGATGGGGCACAACAAGTCCCCATCGCCACCCCCTGCACCTGGAGGTAGTGGGAGCCATTGAAAGTGAAGATGTTGTGTTCTAGAATGAACTCCAGTAGAGTAAGAATAAACTCGCCGTAAGCTGGATTGACTTTATCATCTCTTTGTAGGATATGTCTGACAGCTGCTACTCCCCTGGTGTGGGGTATAGAGCTGTACAGAGTTTCCACATCTACTGTTACCAACATTGCTTCACTTGGAATTGCGAGGCCATCTATAATTTGAAGGAAATGTGTAGTGTCTTTAACGTATGAGGGGAGTGCCAGAACAAATGGTTTCAAGAAATCGTCAATCAGGCGACTTGCACTTTCACTAATAGAGCCAACTCCCGAGATGATGGGTCTGCCAGGGGGGTTTGTTTTGTCCTTGTGGACCTTTGGGAGTGCATAAAAAGTGGGCACTTTGGGAAAGTCATTTGGAATGTAAGTCCACAATTGTGTTGTAATAATGTTATAGCGTAAGGCTGAATCGATAAGACGATAAAAGTCGTCGTGATATTTTTTAACAATGCCTGATGGCATTCGTCGATACCAGTCTTGGTTCTTCAGAATTTCATTGCACATCTGTAAGTATTGTTTGTTGTCCAAAAGGACTATATTCCCGCCCTTATCGGACGATTTGATTACTAGATCTTTATTTTCTGCAAGTTGTCTTAAGGCTGCAAGTTCTTTTTTTGTTGAATTAGTTATTTTTGGTGTGCGGATCTTTAATTTTTCAAGGTCCCTATTGACTAGATTTAAAAAGGCTGCTGCATTGGGGTTAGTACTTGGCGCCGGACATATGTCCGATTTCTTTTTTAGTTTAGATTTGTTAGGGTCTGTAGTTTGGTAGAATGAATCAAGAGCTTGTTGAAGATTGACGCGGTCGATAAAATCGGCCGGTCATTCTCCTCTAAAAGTGGTCAAGTGCCCGGCTTTCTTGTGGAGTGAAGTCGGGTGGGATATCATGTTTATGAAACATTTTCCTCAGAATTAGTTTACGTATAAATAACTGTAAGTCCTTATAAAACTCAAATTTATCTCCATCCTGATTAGGACAGAAGTTCAATCCTTTCCTCAACACTGACAATTCGTTGTGAGATAGTGAGTGTGAGGAGAGGTTGATAATATTTTGATCCATTTTGTCATGAGAAGTGTAGGGAGTAGTTAGAATGTTATTTGTGTATAAGTGTTCGGGTTCGTTGTGGAAGGTTGGAGCCCTGCCAAGATTTTTTCTAAAAAAAGAGGGATCGGCAAGGGGAACTTCAATAACAGCTGTTCCCCCAGTGATATTCAGTGTATTTAATTCTCTATTCGATAATGTAATGGTTTCATGTGTCATATCTGCAATAGTGGAAGTGTTGTCCTGACTGGATGTAGAGCTCGAAGTGAGGGTATTCAAAGTAGATTTTTTGGCCTTCTGGCCTTCAGGTGAGTCACTTTGGAATTGTCGTTTAGTGCTCGTGTTGGATTTAATTTTTAGGGGAGCATGTGTAGGCAAAGTGGAGTGGGGAGTAGTGTTTTGAGTTTTTTTCTTTGATTTATTTGAATCTAAAGTGTCTTTATTAAAGTTACCCTTATTATAGGCATGATTATTTTGAGTCCATTTATAGGCCCTACTGTCCCTGAATGCGTCTTTATCACGACTGAATTTAATGCCTTTTTTTTTAGAATGTTTCTATTAAACAGTTCCAAATTATTTTTTAATTTGTCTTCCTGTGGGGTTATGGATTTATGAGATTTAAGTTTTTGGAGTTTGTCACAGATATTGATGATTTCCATATCAAGTGTTGACAATCTCCTCCTATATTCAACTATTAAAATTTCCATAAGAGAGCGGGAACAAGTTCTGAGGGCATCCACCCATTTGGTTTTAAAGTCAGGGTCCAGGCCTTCCAAGGTGGGGAAGATCTGGACCCTGAGTCCCAAAGGGTTGATGTAGTTGTGATGTAGTTTTCGAAAGATCTAGAGTGCCAGAAAAGCATAGATTTTTTTCTCCAGAATGCGTGAAAGCCTGGAAAACAAAAAAAGTAAATCTGAATCTACCTGTTCCTTGTCGCCGAATTCTTTAAGATAACCCTCCATGAGGGATTCCCATTCAGTGCCTGTAAAGCCTGTCATATTGGAAGTGGTTATAAAACTGTAAATGTTATTATTCGATCAAAAAAAGAGGAAAAACGACAAAAGAAAAAATTATCTATTATAACAATGAAGGAGGGAGTGGGCGAAGTGTGGGTGGGTGGGTTACATCTCATTTATGTAACCCAAAGCCGTGAGTAGTTGGCATATAGGGAAACAGTATGAGTTGTACAAGCGAGTTGACCTAGGTGGGGAAAGGTATCTACTACCTAATATAATAAGAGAGAGGGTTTGGTTAGGTCAGCTGGTTTGCACTATCTGGGGAGATTAGAAATATATGTGCCGTATCCGATAATAATAGAAGAAAAAAGGTTTTCCCCTTGGTTGTGGACTTTTAAGGCGCTATCGATCTTTCCCCAAAGTAACACAGTAGGTGAAGTAATAACAGAGTTTATTTAAAATTTTAACAAATTATACACAAGAAATTGTTAAAGTGGATCATTTTAACACGATTGAAAGAAAAAAAAATGCATCAACATAATACAAGACATCAGACCCGAAGCATTTCGGAGTTTTATGAAAATGTGTCCTCCTTCTTCAAGGGTCACAGTGTCAGATGTAGAGCTTAGTTCTAAATATAAGAGTTACAGTTTTAGTATGACAGTAAAATGCATTTGTTATGTAGCACAGGGAATTATTACATACAATACAATTGGGCGGCAGGGTAGGACATAGATCAAATATCATATATAGGCAAGATTAGCCTGGACATATGGCAGCAATATATGTATAACAACATAGTAAGGAGATATAAGACAAAAAAGACTTACAGAAATGGAGGTGCATTAGTTGAAAACGTTCCACTATGTTTAAAAACAAGAAAAATTGCACTAGATTCGGTATCTTCCGTGTGGAGATCCAGTATAGGCCGAGATGGAGTGGGCCTAAGTAGGAGGAACAAATCTATCATAGAGATGATGGAGGCCCTTTTCCAAAATGTGGAGTGGTGCCAGAGAGCCACAAGCATGGGAGTGGGAGCGAATCGCAGGACTGCTGGGGTCAGCGAAAAGTTATAGTGTTATAACTGCAATATTAGAAACTGAAATATATCAAGGTCTATAGAAACTAGTACCTGTCCCATAAAGATCATAGATCAACACAGGCAATTTCTTCTTGAAATTAAATAACACATTTTTCCATTGTGCACATCTCTGCATTTAAGACACCTATCTATTATTGCTATTGCATAACACCTTACTAAGCTAGATGACAATCAAGTTTATGTCTCTTAATGGCCGTGGGCTAAATAGCATGCTTAAAGTGGTTGTAAAGGCAGAAGGTTTTTCATCTTAATGCATTCTATGCATTAAGATAAACCCTTTTCTGAGCAGCAGCTGCCCTCCAGCACCCCCTAATACTTACCTGCACCAAATCTCTCTCCAGCGATGTCCATGAGTGCCTTGGCCGTCCGAGACGCTCCTCCTGATTGGCTGAGACACAGCAGAGGCGTCATTGGCTCCAGTTACAGTCAATCAAAGTCAGTCAGCCAATCAGGAGAGAGAGGGGGCGTGGCTGGGCCACAGCTCGTGTATCTGAATGGACACAGGGAGCTGTGACTCAGTTTGGGTGCCCCCATAGCAAGCTACTTGCTGTGGGGCCACTCGACAGGAGGGAGGGGCCAGGAGCACAGAAGAGGGACCCAAGAAGGGGAGGATCCAGGCTGTTCTGTGCAAATCCACTGCAATGGAGCAGGTAAGTATAACATGTTTGTTATTTTTAGAGAAAAAAAAGGAGACTATACAATCACTTTAAAATGTAATGCATTATGGGCTACATTATTTGCATTTACTACTACTAAACCCCCAAAACGCTCTAACAAATCTTTCACAAATGTGTTTTTTTCAAGAACAGAGGCTAAAAGGAGATGCGTTCTTATTGCTATATGGGATACCTTTTCTTTTGCCTTACGTGATATTGTGATAGTTTTCAACAGTAGATATATTATATTATTATGGGATTTAAACAATGTTATGTATACCATAGTTAATCTATATGTTCCTCCCATGGAACAAATACATTTTTTACATAAATTACTGAAACATGTTAGGTTGATATGCAAAGGTAATCTTATCCTGTTGGGTGATTTTAACTCAGTACACAAAATAACAACAAAAACAGGTGGTCTAGGATGGCTCATTGGTAATGAATAATAACTAACAGATTATAAAATCATAATTTATTATGAAAATAGTATAAAAAGTCTCCCAGTAAATGGGTATAAAAGATAAAATTTACCACATATCATACAAAGGTGAAAAATTCCTTGTTTTATTTTCAAATGTCACATATTTAAAATAAATACAACTCTGCGTAATCAAACAAAACTAAACCATATGCATAGCATATAAATCTCTGTCACATGCATGAATAATAAATCAATGTGGCTAAAAAATGAATATCTTTCATCGCAAAATATAAAGTGCCAAGTCAAAAATGCAGTGTATTATCCACTTATATGCAACTGATAATGAATAATGAAAACAAAATAAAAATAATGAAAAAAATTGTATATGTTGATACATACCTGTATATGCAATTCAATGCAATTTAGTAATGGAATATATTGCATGCAAAAAAGATTTATATGCTATGTGTATGGTTTAGTTTTGTTTGATTGCATGAAGTTTTATTTATTTTCATTGCCTTTTTCTTGCAAGACTTTGTCTTAATTCTAGAAATCAAAAAACAAATCATAAAGGGATAGCATGAACACATATAGGCCAGCATATACATAACATACTTAACCACATAAATTAATTCTGACCATTAAGAGAAAAAAAAGCAAAGAACAAATGGAAGAACAGAAAAAATAGAGAAGCGGGCGGTAGAGGGAGGGGGGGGGAAGGACCAAGGGAGGGGAGAGGGAGTGCTAGCGTGTTCTACATGACTGCAGGGAGGTTAATAGGGAAACAAACTGGGGAGGGACAGCTATCATATAAATGCATGTTTGAACCATATGTTTAATACATAAGTATAAAAGTAAAAGCCCTTCAAATGCAAGAAGTTTTCATATTATGCATCTAGTACAGAAAACACTCACCTAGTCAAGAATAACCAAACATCTGTGAAAGTTTTTTTACAGTTCTAATTTTAAGCACAATCCAGATAAATCAGCCAGGTTAGCAAACTCCGATAGATGTACCATACATATATGTCCATAAAGGAGAGGGAAAAGACCAACTTAAATGTCCACAGGTAGCACGAAGAAGGGAAAAGGGACCTTAACAGCCTTTAGTCATCAGAGAATAGCCATCATTACGAATGAGAAGAATGCCTGTCAAGCCAGTTTCACATATATATACTGTAGATAAACTCCAATTACAGGTAATTGGTATAAGTACGAGTAATGGTACAACTTGGTGTACCTCAGAAGGAGGAGTCTCTTCATAAAAAGAGGTTACTGACAGGTGTTATAACTATAAAGACATCAAGAGCAAAAACCATTAGAGTTGGGCTGAACATCCACTGGTTCGGTTCACACCAGAACTCCCAAATATGGAAAAAGTTTGGACCCGAACCGCAAACCATATTAAAGTCTGTGGGTCCCAAACTTGAAAAAGTCACTATTTTGAAGGCTTATATGCAAGTTATGGGACATAAAAATGATATGAGACCCAGGTACTACCCTGGGGGACATGTATCAATGCAACATTTTAAAATAATAAAGGATTGTTTTTAAAGGAGCAGTAATTTTTATGATGCTTAAAGTGACACAATAAAAATTTCCTTTAAATATAGTGCCTGGGGTGTCTCCTTAGTCTGCCTGTAAAGTGGTGCATCTGTACCATGTATAGAACCAGCTGCAGCAAAACTGACATATATAAAGAAAACAAAATACATTTAAATAGATTTTCCCAGCTGAAAGCCATTGCCGGTAATACACAAATGTTAAAAAAAATGGTGTGGGGGTCCCCCCAAAATCCAAACCAGACCCTTATCAGAGCATGCAGCCTGGCAGGCCAGGAAAGTGGGGATGAGGGAGCGGCCCCCACCTCTTCTGAACCATACCAGGCCACATGCTCTCAACACGAGGGCTTCTTGTCCCCAAAGCATCTTGTCCCCATGTTGATGGGGAAAGGGCCTCTTCCCCACAACCCTGGCTGGTGGTTGTGAGGGTCTGTGGGCAGGGGGCTTATTGGAATCTGGAAGACCTCTTTAACAAGGGGGCCTCCAGATCTCACCCTCCTATGTGAATGAGTATGGGGTACATTGTACCTCTACTCATTTACCAAAAAAAGGACCAAAAATAAATAAAAACACACACAGCTTTTGGCAATTCCTTTATTAAAAATAGAAAAACAATGTCCACTGATGTAGATCCATAGTCAATTACTATGCTCGCTGCACCGCTGGACCCCAAAAAAAAACAAGCTCCACCCGTGACGAAGGCTAACCACTGACTGCCTGCTCTGCCATCTAACATTTCTTAAATAGGTGAGGGGCAGCGCCACCTGATAGCATCACCTGGTGGCACCGCCCCCATGTGGCATCACTAAATGGGGGCCATGATCATCAGGAAGCTGATGACGCAGACAGACTTGCGAAACGCGTAGAGGCTGCTGGGTAACATCTACAACGCTAAACTGGTCAGCATTTCTTATTATTTCCCTTAAGCATGGAGGATACCCCCTGTACTAAAGCTATCTGGATCCTTGAGTGAAGAGTAACCAGAGCAAAGGAGTGGTTATCCGGCTAATTAAACCAAACCCCTATAACTCACCTAAATCTGGTGAGTGGCCATTTTTTGTGGTGGTGGATTCACAGGGTGATGCACATAAACTCTGAAAGTACCAATCACTAGTGGTGTATCCGAGTGGAACTTACCCATCTCGGATTGACTGAAATGTCAGTTGTGGCAACACATGGACTTTTTCGTATATTTTACATGTTTTTATGATTTTTGTGGCACATAGAATTTGAGAATACACCTATTTTTGAATTTTCCTTTGCGGGATTTGGATTGAAGGAGGGGGGTTTTCTTTCACAGTATTGTGGCATTGTGGTATTGTGTTTTTCCCCTACAGAAATTGTGAAAATGTTTTCCACAGGATTATAGACACACATGTATATTTTCTTTGAAGTATTTTCTTTGAAGTTTTCCTTTGCAGGATTGTGTTTGCATGATTGAGAGGTTTTGTCCTTTTTTTAACAGAATAGGGAGTCTGTCATATTTCACCCTTTCACATAGGAGTGTCTAGCACTGCACGGTAATTAGAGGCACAATAGTATTTGTCATTTTATAATTTTTAGTTATTTTTTAATATTTTTCAATAATATTTTTCATCCTACCTCACCCACCATAGGATTGGCCAAACCCTCAAAGGGACCTTTAGTTGACAGTAGTGGTATAAAATAAGCTCTTTAAACCTAGTGTCTAAAGGATATAAAAGAACTTTTGATTGGCGCAACTCTCCTAATCATCATAATCATAATCAGTAATTGAACAATTAGTCCTCTTACTTTCCAGAGTGCAGCCTTCATAAACGAATATTAATATAGGAGTTGGCGCCGGTACCCCCTTTCCGCATTTTTATATGTGTTTACTGTATGTTATTTCATTATGATTTGTTTTCTGATTTCTAGAATTGAGACAAAGTCTTGCAAGAAATATGTCATATAGAAATACAGAGTCCTAAAGAAGAAGTTTGTGAAAAAACGCTTTAATCATGTAACATGTGATATTTGTTTATAAAACAACATGTTTTTCACATTTGTATGATATGTGATACATTTTGTTATTTATACCCATTTATTGGGAGACTTTTTATACTATGTTAATAATAAATGATAATTTTATAATATGTTAGATATTATTCATTACCAATGAGCCATCCTAGACCACCCGTTTTTGCTGCTATTTTTGTGTTCCTCTTTTTGGGTTGATTACTCACAGGTAAATCTCCTTTCTACAATTAAACTTGTATACAATTTGATTTTAACTCACTAATTGACACATTTTTTGGACACCTCTCAAAACAAACAAAACCTTCAATCCTTTTTACACAATGAGCACCTTTATGATCCATGGCCTCCACTCATTGGAGAAAGATAATACCTTTTTATCGCATTGTCACAATACATATTCCAGAATAGATGTAATACTTACTGATCTACATCTTGTTCATAAAGTTTCCTAGTCAACTACTATATTTACAAAATAACATGGTCTGACTGTGCTCCAGTAACTTTATTAGTCCATGACCAATATAGTGTTAACCTCTCCTCTTTATGTTGGAAGAATACTTCCCTTTTTATAAAGCAATGCCACCAGGAAAAACTATCTGCTCACATTGGGAATTTTTCCAATTAAATTAAACCCCAGATTCCAACATTTTTATAGTGTGGTGCGCTCACAAAGAGGTTTATTACTTCAAATGGTGGCTAGAGAGAAAAGATAGAGAATAGAAAAATACATACCAAATTGCAGCCTTCGATCGACAAACCAGAACCGCCTTCTCTTGTTCAATATTTTTATTGAGTTTAATAATATAACAGAACATGTCTCATAACATGGGTAATAAAAATAAGCAACATATTTATCATCAATTATTGAGTACACAAGATAGATATGTGAAAAATTTAAAATTAAGAAGCATAGAGATCAAATAGTATAATAAGGTAGGTATGAAATAAAAATAATATCATAGTTATATGAGAAAGGAACACCCGACCACCCCTAATGGGCTCAAACTGTGAGCGTGCAGAGGCCTAACTAGTCAAAAACGGAGATGTAATATCGCCTTATTATATTATATAACATAAGGCAAATAATATAAAGGTATAACCATGTAACCCTTTCCCTAGTAGACAAAAGAATACCATGACCAAAACCGTAGGGAAAGTTATGAAGATCAAATCATCACGATAAGAGGACATCTCTATGCTAGGGAGAATTAAGTCAACGCTTGGAACAATATTGTAACCCAATATTATCCCTAACATAGCAATAAGTGGGGAGAAAGGAGACATGTGAGTAAAAATGAATGAGAAAGGAAGAAGAAAGGAAAAGGAAGAAAGGAAAGAGATAGAAGAAAAGAAGCAGAGTCTCTCGAGGTGGTGACCCGGTACTTATCATATGAAAATGTTACAGAAAAAGAAATAAGACACAAGGATTTTAATATGGTAACAACAGTGACTGGTCAAAGTCAGAAGGAAAGAAATTAGTAACCCAGGGTTGCCAAATCATACGAAATTTGTTAATGGTATTGTCTTCAATAGCTGTCATTTTAGCAAAAATTAGAGCTTTATTTAATCTGTGTTTGTCCTCTGCCACTATTAAAGTTTTTGTTTTCCAAGCCTTGGCTATGGTTTGTTTGGCCGCCGTGCAAATATGTATAAGCAATTTGAATTTTACACGGGTGAGTACGTCTTGTTTAAGATTTAAGAGCGCAATAGCAGGATACGGCGCAACATAGGTATCTAATGCTTTGGAGGCTATTGCGAAAATATTATTCCAAAATTCTTGCGCCACTGGACAATCCCACCATATGTGTAGATGAGTACCAGGAGAAGAGCATCCTCTAAAACAATTATTGGGATAGGAAGGAGAGAATTTTGCTATTCTCGCTGGTACTAAATACAGAACCGCCTTCTCATTCCCAAAGCTCGATACAAATCGAAGGGAGAACGAAGATTCGCAGTACAGGGAACTCGGCTATGGAATGCTCTACCAAACAACATCCGCTTGGAAGAAAACCATCAGGCCTTCAGGAAAAAACTCAAGACCCACCTCTTCTAATATCGCAGGACAACAAGAGCAGATAAGCGCCTTGAGTCGATTCAGTTCGCATTTGCAGCGCTATACAAATCATTCATTCATTCATACATACTAAATAAACTCTCTTAAAATAAAATGAAACAGTTGGAATCCCATCATAAAAATGTATTAATCTCACTGTAACTTCATAACTACAAAAATGTAGAAATTAGCAAATCTGTAGGTTTCTCCTAATGTTGGACCATAAAAAAATGCCAAAGGTCCCTTTCACACCTAATCATTTTTCAGGCACTACAGCGCTAAATAGCGCCTGTAATGCGCCTGAAAAAAGCGGGTCCTTTAACTCCAGTGTGAAAGCCCTCCGGCTTTCACACTGGAGCGGTGCACTAGCAGGACGGTAAAAAAAAGTCTTGCTAGCAGCATCTTTGGAGCGGTGAAGAAGCGGTGTATTCACCGCTCCTATACCGCTTCTACCCATTGAAATCAATGGGACACCGCGGGGATACCGCGGTAATACCGCCGTCAAAGCGCTGCTGCAGCGGCACTTTTTGGGGGGTTTTAACCCTTTTTCGGCCGCTAGCAGGGGTTAAAACCACCGCCCGCACCGCCCCAGTGTGAAACTGGCCTAAGAGATTGAAGGCCACCTATTACTCTCAGGGCAATAAAGCAGGGAGATGTTTTGTAAGTCAATTAAAAATGCACCGAGTAGAAGCTAAGCTCGCTTATCTAATCAATCCTAAGAATAATAATTCAATATTCCACCCTAAGGAAATTGCTGATTCTTTTATGCCATACTATAAATCCCTATACAATCTGAAAAATGATCCAAATACTCCTCAACCTACTGACGGTCTTATAAAGGGATTCTTGGACTTTTTAACATTATCGATCAATAATATGTTGATAATTAGGTGACATATCGATACAATGATGGCATTAGCGCATGCACGTTCGAAAGATCTTTAGAAATTCAATTTTTTTGGAATGATTTTCTATCCATGTATGGCCAGGAAATAGATACATAATTTATGCCCCCTGAAAACCTAAAGGGGCACTTTGGATTTTGGACCCATCTATACATCTAGGGTGTGAAAATGCTGCACATGTGATATCTAGACATGTGCACAGCGAAATATTTCGTTTTGGAATTTCGTCCGAAAAATACATTTATTTAGTTACTCCCCAAATTCGTTTTTATTTATTTCGTTTTGTTAAAAAATGCATTCGTCCGAAAATCCAAAATAATTAAGGTTGAATCTGTCATTTAAGGCTTATGGTGTCTGTCGAATGTTCTAAGAAGGTTCGATGGAGCAGCTTAACTGTACGACGCGCAATCATACTGTGCAATCATACTGTGCCGAATGACGGGGTCCCCTGGCCCCCCACGCCCCCAATGCCGGGACCACCCACAAAACGCTATTGTGTTCTAAGGAAGCGCCCCAGTGTAATCCCTGTATTAAGTGGAGAGATTCTCATGGGGGTAGAGTGAAAGGAAAGCAAGAAAAAGGAGAGAAAAGGAGTAGAGAGGGGGGATGTGGAGATATCGAGATAGATTCATTCACCTGAGTGTTGGTTTGAGATTTCCTTGGAGGGTATAATACCCGGGGTGATTGAAATTCCCATGAATCGGCCCATGGTTCCCAAATGATTTCAAACTTGCGTGTCGAGTCTGAAATAATACTAGCTAACTTTTTTTGGGCCATAATCCAGGAGACTTTCCGTTTGGCTGCCTTAATGGAGACTAAGAGTCCAAGAGTCAATTTGGCTCCTACCAATATGAAGTGTATCAGTTTACGGTTACTTCTAGAGATCCTCGGGATCTGAGAATTTAGTAGAGCGACCTCTGGGGACCTGGCAACCTCACATCCTGTGACCTTCCTGATAAGGTTAAAGATCCTTCTCCAGAAAGGTCTGATATTAGGACATTCCCACCAGACTTGGCCACAATTTGGCAACCCCTAAAGCATAGGGGATTAGCTGAAGGATAAATTGTGGCTAATCTGGAGAGGGTCATGTACCATCTGGTCATGACCTTTATGTTAGCTTCCATTAGGGTAGTGTTGAGGATGCCCTTGTATGAGGAGGCCAGAGCCGAATGCCAGGTCTCCAGGTCCCACTGAAATTGGAGGTCTTCCTCCCAGGCCTTCATGTAAGGGGATTTGCTTGACAGGGTGGAGAGTGACGTGTAGATGACTGAAACCACATCCCTCTGCTCCATGGCTTGACCACACTATAGTTTGTATGCTGTAAACTTGTAAGGAATTGGTTTATCTTTCAGATGCTGTTAAGGAAGTGAGAGATTTGGTTGTATCGAAAACGTTCCGAGTCAAGAAGATCCAATTTGCTTACACAATGGGCTAGGGAGATGGGGCCTCTTGATGTGAAGAATTGTCCTATCCGGTACAGTCCTTTGTCCAGCCACCACTGGAAGGCTTTAATGTCCTTCCCTGGGGGAAAGTTCGGGTTACGGAAGAGATGTGACAGAGGTCTCATGTCTGAAATGAGTTGTGGGTTCTGTCTTAGTGTGTCCCAAAGGCCGAAGGAGTGGGACATGGAGGGGGCTAGGATTGGAGGATGGAGTCTGGGGGGGACACCAAAGGAGAAAGTACAGCGTATAGTGTGGAATAGCCTGGCGCTCCATCTGTACCCAGTCGGGTTTTTCCCCATAGGAATAAATTGTGGATAGTTGGGCTAGTCTGGAGGCTTGGTAGTATCTGTGGAGGTGGGGGAGGCCCAGTCCGTCTTGTTTACGGGAGCAGTACAAAGTTTGTTGTCTTATCCTATAACCTGTTGGGCCCAAAATAAACAAGAATTTTGCACTGGAAGGACCAAGGTGATCTCTACTTATTAGAATGGGTAGCAAACAGAACAGGCAGAGTATTCTAGGTAGTAGTGTAATTTTGACTGCATTTAATCTCCCTAACCATGATAGGTTTTGTTTAGACCAAGTTTTAAGATCTTGTTCTAGTTTGCTGTACATAGGAGGGTAGTTACTGGAATACAACATTTCAAACTAAGGGGTAAGAGATATACCTAGGTATTTGATGGATGAGTCGTTCCACTCAAATTTAAGGTTTTGTTTCAGTAAAGATACCTCTTTCTCGGGGTAAGAGATACGTTCAGGGCTTGGGATTTATTATAATTGACCTGTAAGCCTGACATGTTCCCAAAGGAGGTAAGGACACTACATAGGTTGGGGAGGGAGGTTAGGGGAGAGGTAATGAATAAAATTAAGTTGTCCGCAAATAAGCCACATTTGTGGGGTGCACACAATTTTAAGCCTTGACATGTTTTTGGGTTTTAACTAATCTCTAAGGCCTAAAATTATTTTTAAAACATGCATGCTAAAACCCCCAAAAAGGGCTCTAGCAGTGAAAAGGGTTAATTTATTCTTAAGGATCCCCCATCTTCCATGTATTCTGTCACTGATCACAATATAAATCAAGACAGCCACACCCAACATATTGTATACCTGGTCTACCACATGCCAAATCCCTACCACCAGGGAGACAGCAAACAGTTTGTTGAGGTGATTCTAGTGAGAATTTATTCTATCATTCTGATTATAAAATCCCCAATTACCATCAACTGTCTAGGCCTTCTTGCATCACCCTCACCACCACTACTAAATGGGCTTTTTTTTGGCTCTTAGAGGCAGCAGTTAAAGCAGAGTTCCACCCTAAAGTGGAACTTCCGCTCATCGAATTTCCTCCCCCCTCCGGTGCCACAATTGGCACCTTTCAGGGGGGAGGGGGGTGCAGATACCTGGATTACACAGGTATTTGCACCCACTTCCGGGAATAGCTAGCTGTAGCTAGCCGCAGATGCCCCGCCCCCGTTGTGTTCTGGGAAACACACAGTTCCTAGGACACAACGGGGACCAGTAAAGACGCGCAGCGCGACTCGCACATGCGCAGTAGGGAACTGGACAGTGAAGCCGCAACGCTTCACTTCCTGATTCCCTGACAGAGGATAGCGGTGGGGGCAGCCGAGAGATGAGCAATTGCTCGTCATCTGCTGCCGACATCGCAGGCACCCAGGACAGGTAAGTATCCATTTATTAAAAGTCAGCAGCTGCAGTATTTGTAGCTGTTGACTTTTAATATTTTTTTTAAAGTGGCCATCCTCTTTAAATCTAGGGCTGCCACCTCTGAGTTTGACACCCACTTATCTTCAAACAACTTGGCAAATGTGTTTGAGTGCTAAAACACAGGACAGGAATTTCTTTTCTGTAAGCCTCTACTACTCCTAAAATACAGTAACCCATCTTCCTACCTTTTCATTCTGACTTACCTCTTTACCCTCCAAATCAACCCCATTAACCACCTGCTCAGTGAATAGAGGACTGGTTTCAAGGTTGTCCGTTTCACTCAGTGTTGCAATTCACTCCTTCGGATTTCTAATGTGAGCTTCCAGAAGGGCAACCTGTCAAAACAATATTTATCCTGGGGCTTTTGCTCCATTAGTGTGTATGCTGTGCACTGTGAAAAAAACGTCAAACTTTTTGGCACTCCAAGTTACACCATTTAAATTACTAAACACCTTTTGTTTCAAACTCCTGTCTTTTAACTCTCCACTTGATCAAATCCCACTATGTTCACAACCCCAAAGTGAGCAAGCACAGTGTCGGTTGAACAGAACTTCACTGAGATATTGGTACCACAAATAAAGTAATAGTGATTAAACAAATTCAGACTGCACTCAGAAACTCTTCAGATGATATTGTTTGATTTAGGAAGATTTCCTGCTTGTTAGAGAAGAAAAGATGCTTTCATCCTCACTATTACCAAAGGCCATGTCATCAATCCGTATATAATTAGATTTGCTTTTACAGTCTTTATTCCTTCAATTCTTATATATTTCTCCATTAACACAATCTCTACCCATACAATGTACTGCTAGATTGTCATATAGGACACAAAAGAATGGAATAGCATGACATTTGGTAGCCACGTGTTCAGTTACTGTAACAACTCTGGAACCATCATGCAAAGTAATTATATGGTGGTATTGGATCTTCACAGAGAGCCACTCAAGCCAAAAGCAGGTTTTCTCTGAGACAAAGATACTTATTTGCGGCCCTTGTTTAAGAAGTCAATTAGTGCCATTGTCTCACATAGAACCAGCTCTCAACTGCAGCAAAGCAAATTTGTCACAGAGAAAACCTGCTTTTGGCTTGAGTGGCCTGAGCCCTTAAATAAATCTGGAGGGTAACAGTATTTTTTGGTCTGTTTTTTCTTTTTTTATAAAGGCAGAAAGTGTGCACAGGCCTAAATAATGTTAATGACTCACTTTGAGGCTAAAATAATGTATTTTTAAATATGAAAGCATATCAGTCACACTACACTTAGCTCCTCTTACACTATCATTTAATAATCAGTAAATTGACTGCATACAGCAATGTCTCCACCTCAAAGCCAACCTTCCTTTCTGAGCTATGTGTGTGAAAATTTATTTTTAATATGATGTTGCTGTAATTGTTTAATTTTAATTTTGCACGTTACAGAAAGTTACAGAAATGAAAATTTGGCCTTCATTACATTCAGTGTTCTGAGAAATAAAGCCCAGTGAAATTCAAACCCAGCTGAGTTTTTATAATTCCCTATATACTGTTAACAAATTATTATTGAACTAAAGGCTTTAAATGTACAATCTATTCCAGTTACAAATATGTATTAACCATCAAATATTTTAGAAAGGCACACAAAATGTATTTTAAAACAACAACAATAATAATAATAATAATAATAATAATTATTGTATCTTTTATGTTTATTAAGCATAGGTTGCCCAAGATGTATTTGCTTAATAAAAATATATTGTAAGTCTTTACAATTGACTAGGGATGAGCCCGGTGTTCAATTCGAATCCATGTTCGAATCGAACATCGGGCGTTCGCCCGCTCGGCGAGCCCAGAACTATTTGGGCCGCTCGCATCAAATTCGTCTGATGCGAGCGGCCCGCAATGCACTGCGCCAGTTGCAGTACATTGCTGGCTGATGATTGGCCAAGCATGCACTGTGACCCGCATGCTTGGCCAATCAAAGAGCCAGCAGCGAGGAGAGCAATAATTGGCCACAGGCAGGATGCTCAGGGGGTTTAGTACACGCCCCACAGTATAAAAGGCCGCCGCGCCGGCGGCCTCGCATATTGTGTTGTGTTCCAGCGTCAGTGTCAGTGTTATGTGCTGCTGACTGCTGACATTATGTGCTATGATTCTGGGGATTAGTGTGTGCGTGCTGTTAGTACAGCATTGCAGTATCACATCTGGGGGGTGTCTATAGTATGCCTGTGAAGGGGGGCATGTTTCCTGTGCTTAGAACTGTCCCTGAAAAAGTGTCATTTTTGCAGGAAAAAAAGCTATTTAAAATCACTTGCGGCTAATGAATTGACGGCTCCCGTAACACAGAGAACAGTCATTCATTGAAAGTCATTGATAAAAAAAAAGTCATTGTTAAAAAATAAAAAAATGTTAAAAAAAAAAGCGTGGGGGTCCCCCCAAATTCAATTACCAGACCCTTGAGGTCTGGGATGGATTGTAAGGGGAACCCCGGCCAAAAAAAAATGGCGTGGGGTCCCCCTCAAAATCCATACCAGACCCTTATCCAAGCACGCAACCTGGCAGGTCACAGGAAAAGAGCGCCCCCCCTCTCCCTCCTGAACCGTACCAGGCCACATGTCCTCAACATTGGGAGGGTGCTTTGGGGTCCCCCCCAAAGCACCTTTTCCCCATGTTGATGAGGACAAGGGCCTCGTCCCCACAACCCTGGCCATTGGTTGTGGGGGTCTGCGGGCGGGGGGCTTATCAGAATCTGGAAGCCCCCTTTAACAAGGGGACCCCCAGATCCCGCCGCCCCCTGTGTGAAATGGTAAGGGGGTACTTTTGTACCCCTACCATTTCACCAAAAAAGTGACAAAAATTGTAAAAATTACAGGAGACGGTCTTTGACAATTTCTTTATTAAAATCTTCTTTCTTCTGGTCTTCCTTCTTCCTTTCTTCATCCTTCAGTTTCTTCATCTTCTCCTTCCGGCATCTTCTTTCATCTTCTTCTTCCATCTTCTTCTTCCTCCGATATGCTTCTTCTTGCTCTGGTCTTCTTCCATGGCGTTGGCGTCTCTTCTGGGCCGCTCCGCGCAATGGGAGGCTCCCGCTGTGTGAGGCTTCGCTGCGTCTGACAGGTCTTTTATAATGGAGGGCGGGGCCACCTGGTAACCCTGCCCCCCTCTGACGCATGGGGACGTCATGGGGAATTCTCTATGGCTTTCCCCATGACGTCAGAGGGGGGCAGGGTCACCAGGTGGCCCCGTCCTCCATTATAAAAGACCTGTCAGACGCAGCGAAGCCTCACACAGCGGGAGTCTCCCATTGCGCGGAGCGGCCCAAGAAGAGACCCGGACGCCGCGGAAGAAGATGCCGGACGAGAAGACCAGAGCAAGAAGAAGCGGATCGGAGGAAGAAGATGATGGAAGAGGAAGATGGAAGAAGATGCCGGAAGGAGAAGGTGAAGAAACCGAAGGATGAAGAGAGGAAGAAGGAAGAAGACCAGAAGAAAGAAGATTTTAATAAAGGAATTGTCAAAGACCGTCTCCTGTAATTTTTACCATTTTTGACACTTTTTTGGTGAAATGGTAGGGGTACTTTTGTACCCCCTAACCATTTTACACAGGGGGGGGCGGGATCTGGGGGTCCCCTTGTTAAAGGGGGCTTCCAGATTCCGATAAGCCCCCCCGCCCGCAGACCCCCACAACCAATGGCCAGGGTTGTGGGGAAGAGGCCCTTGTCCTCATCAACATGGGGACAAGGTGCTTTGGGGGTCTCAGACCCCCAAAGCATCCTCCCAATGTTGAGGGCATGTGGCCTGGTACGGTTCAGGAGGGAGGGGGGCGCTCTCGTCCCCCCCTCTTTTCCTGCGGCCTGCCTGGTTGCGTGCTCGGATAAGGGTCTGGTATGGATTTTGAGGGGGACCCCACGCCATTTTTTTGGGCTGGGGTCCCCCTTAATATCCATAGCAGACCTGAAGGGCCTGGTTATTGAATTTGGGGGGACCCCCACGCTTTTTATTTATTTTTTTATCAATGACTTTTTTTTTATGAATGGCTTTCAATGAATGACTGTTCTCTGTGTTACGGGAGCCGTCAATATATTAGAGTGATTTTAAATAGCTTTTTTTTCCTGCAAAAATGACACTTTTTGAAGGGAAAGTTCTAAGCACAGGAAACATGCGCCCCTTCACAGGCATACTATAGACACCACCCAGGTATGAAATTTAAAGGAATATTACACTTTTATTGTTTCAATTTAGGCATTATTAAAATCACTGCTCCTGAAAAAACGTCCGTTTTTAAAAAAGAATTTTGCATTGGTACATGTCCCCTGGGGCAGGACCCAGGTCCCCAAACACTTTTTATGACAATAACATGCATATTAACCTTTAAAATTAGCACTTTTGATTTCGAACGTCCGCATCCATTGTAACTAATAGGGTTCTAAATGCTCGCATGGTCTTTAGGTCCGTTCGCGGGTTCTGGTGCGAGCCGAACCCGGGGGTGTTCGGCTCATCCCTACAATTGACTGATAATGGGAAAGACACAAGTGCATTTGTGGCCAACCTATGGGCATTTAAGTTATATTAATTTCTAACAAACAGTAAGAAAGCTTTAAAACAAGCCACCCTAACCTATCTAGATGCAGGCCCTGCAATGCATAATTACATAGTAGGTGAGATTGAAAAAAAAGACACAAGTCCATCAAGTCCAACCTATGTGTGTAATTATATGCAATTCATCCTGAAATATAAAAGCAATAAAGCATTAAAATCCAGTCATTCTCTCAGTCCTGTTTCACACTGGTGCGATCTGAGAAACCCTGCGATTCAGTGTCCACATCGCAGATGAATCTCACACTGGTTCACACCGAGATCTGTGAACCGCTGGTGTCAATGTAAAGTCAGCCACTTAAGGACCGAGCCTCTTTCTGAGATTTGGTGTTTACAAGTTAAAATAATTTTTTTGATAGAAAATTACTTAGAACCTCCAAACATTATATATATTTTTTCTAACACCCTAGAGAATAAAATGGCAGTTGTTGCAATACTTTCTGTCACACCATATTTGTTCAGCGGTCTTGCAAGCGCACTTTTAAAACACAAAAAAATAAGACAACAGTAAAGTTAGCCCAATTTTTTTATATTGTGAAAGATAATGTTATGCTGAGTAAATTGATACCCAACATGTTACGCTTCAAAATTGCACCCGCTCGTGGAATTGCGACAAACTTTCTCCATAGGCAAAGTTTAAAAAATTCTACAGGTTGCATGTTTTGAGTTACAGAGGAGGTCTAGAGCTCAAACTATTTATCTCCCCCTAACGATTGCGGTGATACCTCACGTGTGTGGTTTGAACACTGTTTTCATATGTGGGCGCTACTCATGTATGCGTTTGCTTCTGCACACGAGCTCGGTGGACGGGGCACGTTAAAAAAATGTATTTTACTTTTTATTTTTTATTTTTACACTGTTCTTTTATAAAAAAAAGTCTCACTTTTTAATCCTATTACAATGAATGTAAATATCCCTTGTAATAGAAAAAAAGCATGACATCCTCTTAAATATGAGATCTGGGGTCAAAAGGACCTCAGATCTCCTATTTACATTAAAATGCAATAAAAAAAAGTGACCGAGGGCACCGGATAGTGGCAGGGCCCTCGCCCGCCACCGATAAAAGTGATTTTGCTGTGAATTTGCCGCTGAGACCACTTTTATCTGAAACCGAACCGCTCACTGAAGAAGAGGATACCGGGGTTATGGCAGCTAGCTGCTGCAATAACAACGATATCCCTGTTCAAAGTGCTGACATATATCATCGTGACCTGGTCCGGAAGGGGTTAATGTCACCCCCAGATCGGTTCGTAGATCGAATTGCGTACTGTCAAATGGTGCAGGAATTGGATCGCATGGGTGTCAACACCCATACGATCTGATTCCAGTGCGGACCAAAAAAGATCCTGTACCATTTTGATGCGAATGCAATGTGATTTCAGCCATACAGTTTGAATCGTATTGCACAGACATGTGATCCTCACAGCAATGTGGTGTGAATCACATGCTATGTCTATCATTGCACAAATGTGAACCCAGGCTCATGTAGCTCAGCTCTCCATAATCCCTCCCCCTTCCCTTCACCAGCAGTGACTCAGTAGCCTTTCAGTCACTAATGTAACACAAAGCAGAGATAAGCTGTTAAAAAAAATGTAAATAAACATTTGAAAAAAAAATGTTTAACTTACTGGAAACCCCTGTTGCTAGGCAGTCTTCCTAATCTGCCTCTTCCTATTTCGCTGCGCTTCCTCCTCTTCCGCGAGCTGCCCCGTTGCCTTCTGGGACATGTGTGTGTCCCAGAAAACAACTGGGCCATTCACAAAGCAAGCTCTACAGGTAAGTGTCCTTATTAAAAGTCAGCAGCTACAGTGTTTGTAGCTGCTGACTTAAAAAAAAAAAGAAAAAACGCGTCCGGAACGCCCCTTAAAGGGGTGCCTGCAGAGGTAAGCATGGGTTTGCTTGAAAGCTTATTTACTGCTTAAATGTCCTTAGCCTGGGCACATGCTCACTTTGTAGGTTTCAGTGAGAGACATCTTCAACATTGCAGTTGTGAACACCTTTACCCCATGGATGTGGTATAGCAGGGCAGGGAATGGTACTGGTGTCTGCAGTTGATTCAGACATGAGTGATTGCTCAGAAGACAGTCTGAATTCTGCATAGATGATAAGATTGGAAAAAAAATTACTGTGCTGGAAAATCATATGTGATACCAAATAACTAGACTGAGAAGTAAACAAAAGACTCAATCATTAAAATTTATATTAATAATAGTGCCAGAATAATGACTAGAACCTGTGATGAAAAGAAATAAACAATAATGTCCAAAAAATCCAATGGTTTCCAAAATAACTGTGTTCAATATTCCACCAAGTGATATATATTATAATGAAGGGTCCTTAGCGCTCTATTCAATAGTGACATAACACTGTAGCACCCAAGAAGTAGTGACAGGGTATGACAGAAAAGGTCCTCCACCACCGATAACGCTTACCAGATCAAAAGATCTCTTGTTATGGAGATCTCAAAAGCATGTGGCTCTTTCCCCAGCCCCGGGTTTCTGTATAAGGATGGCAGAATGATCCCAGCTGTACCGTTTCAAATTGGCTTCAATGGATTAAGCAATTGCTCATTCCCCATGTAAGAAACAAAGAAGCCTCCATAGTGTATCACTTTAAAACATTTATTAAAACAAAAAGTAATGCACTTACAGTTAGTAGTATGTTAAAAAAGGGTCTCAAATATTTTGAGCCAGCCGGCTCTCGATCGCTGCCCGTAGCTTCCGGGACTAGCGTGGTATGTGGTGACATCAGCACGCCGCTCCTCCCTACGCCGTTTCATCACAGATGATGTCTTCCAGGGGCACGGGCGGCGTGCTGACTCGCCGCCATATATAACAAACAAACACTCGGAAGAGAACGCCCAGCTCTGAACTCCTGGGATTCCTCAGTAGATCCACCATATTGGAAGAGGGCGAATGCCCTCACAACAGCACTGCCACTGATTGTAAACGGCCAATCACTTATATCAAACCCAATATGTGAATGTATAATGACAATAGTGATAATGATAATATAAAAAATGTACAATATAAATTCAATATATTTACTCTAAAGAGAAAAGAAAAAGAGGACATTGCCAATAAATATTGCAATAAGTATACCACAGGTTCCCCATTGACAACGTCACCTATGACGAAATGCGTCTGGGAAGGCACGCAGTGACACCACCGCGCTACACAAGGGGAGGACGGGCTCCCAAATTTGCCGGCCGGCTTTGTGATTGTTTTATACGCGAAATTTGCAATTATTCTTGTAAGTGCAATTCCTTTTTTTATTATTAAAGTACTTTAAGAAGTTTTACACTGTGGGCAGTCTCTTTTGCTTTTGAGTGTACATTGGAGGAAGGGTCCTGTGGAAAAACGTGAATATCGATCTGGTTGTAGAGTGCAGATCCAGGGTGCTGTTTGGTATACCATCATAAGCTTCAGGCTGCCGATGTGGCTAATTATATGCCCATTACGCTTCGCCATCTGGTAAGCGCAACATTAATTTGGTGGATGGGTATCTTTTCACTCTAAAGAAACATTTGTGAAGTCACTGTGGTGGTCTTACTAGGACTTTGTTGATTTTTCAGATTTATCAATGAACTTTTTTCTATAACATTCTATCCATAATTATTATCAATTGGTGTGGATTTATCTATATGTGATTTAATTGGTGAATTTTTATTTGTCCATTTTCTGTCAGCTTTATTTATTATTGCATTTCTCCACATATAGTGTTATTGGCGCAGCTTTTCGATTGTCCAATAAGTATACCACGCCCGTTGAGCTACATGTAATAAATGGCTCAATTTTATGTTCAACCGATGTACTGGTTGAAACAAAGGACTCCGTTTTCCTCTGTTTACTCCTATTCAATGGTATTTTTTAGGTATCCCTATTAATTTTGAGGTATTTACATTGGTTATATTAAAGTAGTATTGTGTCATTTTGACATTGACACTTAATACACTATTTTAAGTTTTCAATAAAATCTTGAGGCCGAGTATATTTATTGACACTGTCCTCTTTTTCTTTTCTCTTTAGAGTAAATATGTTTAATTTATATTGTACATTTTTTATAGAACAGTCTTCATAGCGTTTTATTCCATGTGATAGTGTTCTAATAGTTTTACAGTTTATTTTAGTTTTAGTTCCAGCCTATTCACTATTGTCATTATACATTCACATATTGGGTTTGATATAAGCGATTGGCTGTTCACAATCAGTGGCAGTGCTGTTGTGAGGGCATTCACCCTCTTCCAATATGGTGGATCTACTGAGGAATCCCAGGAGTTCAGAGCTGGGCATTCTCTTCCGAGTGTTTGTTTGTTATATGTGGCGGTGAGTCAGCACGCCGCCCGTGCCCCTGGAAGACATCATCTGTGATGAAACGGCGTAGGGAGGAGTGGCGTGCTGATGTCACCACATACCACGCTAGTTCCGGAAGCTACGGGAAGCAATCGAGAATCGGCCGGCTCTAAACATTTGAGAAGCTTTTTTAACATACTACTATCTGTAAGTGCATTACTTTTTGTTTTAATAAATGTTTTAAAGTGATACACTATGGAGGCTTCTTTGTTTCTTACATGGGGAATGAGCAATTGCTTAATCCATTGAAGCCAATTTGAAACGATACAGCTGGGATCATTCTGCCATCCTTATACAGAAACCCGGGGCTGGGGAAAGTCACATGCTTTTGAGATCTCCATAACAAGAGATCTTTTGATTTGGTAAGCGGCAGTGTTATCGGCGGTGGAGGACCTTTTCTGTCATACCCTGTCACTACTTCTTGGGTGCTACAGTGTTATGTCACTATTGAATAGAGTGTTAAGGACCCTTCATTATAATATTCGTCACTTGGTGGAATATTGAACACAGTTATTTTGGAAACCATTGTTTTTTTTGGACATTATTGTTTATTTCTTTTTATCACAGGTTCTAGTCATTATTCTGGCACTATTATTAATATCAATTTTAATGATTGAGTCATTTGTTTACTTCTCAGTCTAGTTATTTGGTATCACATATGATTTTCCAGTGCAGTTAATTTTTTTCCAATTTTGTACAGTGTGTGTGTCTCACATTTTTAGTTGCAGCAGGTTTACATATTTGTTTTGATTAGTGGCACTTTAGAGTGGTATAGGGACAGTGCAGTATCACACACTTTTTATAGATGATAAGATGCTCAGACTGGATCTAACATTGAAATCTAGAATGCAGGTCAAACGCCTGAATCCACAGGTGCAGGAAGCAGAGCATGGTTAGGACAAGCAAACAATCAGCAGCAGACAAGCAGCAGAGGTACCTATTCAGCAGGCAGTAGTGGGATCAAAATCCAGTTCAAGGTCAATACCAAACAGAAAGCAAAAACAAAAAAAAGCAGCAGGTAAGGGGTGAAGTCAGGACATGAGCCGAGGTCAGTACCTTCAGATCAATTTCAGAGTCAGAAGGGAAGCCAGGTGAAACACAGAATATCAGAATGCAGGTCAAGTCTCAAGACACAGAAGCTAGTGACCACGCTACAACTTTTTTTAAGCGTTGTATGCCAGTGGCATATACAGCACAGCCCAGCAAGGTAGTGTGAAGTCAGCCATCTGAGAAAAAGGGTTGGTAATGCTTACAAAAATATATTCCATTAACCTGTGATTCACACACTGGAGGATGCCTTTTTTTAAGGTTCTCTGAATATCAAATAGGTAGACATAAACTATTAATGTAGATTGCTCTATTCTCAGCAGATGCCAGGGTCAATGCCCAGCAAGCACTTAAGTACAGTTTTTGAAGTTCATATTTTCAGTGTACCTTTTTCTTTACACTCATGTTATTAAAATATATGTGCAGTACTGTATGTCACACCTGTTGCAGTATTTTACAACTGTTCAGTTTTATGTGAACTATTACCTTCAATATATGTATATTATATCTTTACAGCATATTTTGAATGTTACATTTAATAAAATGGTAGAATTTGTTTTGCGTTCTGATATTCAAAACCTGTTATTTTACAAAAGTACTTACTATATAAGAATAATAAGATAAAAAAAAATCTAAATCGACATTGGCTGAGTAAGATTGTTCTTTTATACATGATACTGAAAGTAGCATTAAAATAATGTATCTTGCAACTAGCATTTTAGGAGGGTATCTAACATGATGCGGTACTATGAGCAGGGGAACAATTTTATGGGAAATAGCTACTTCCATATCTAAGTAATCGGCAGATGCAATCCAAAACTGGCAGGTTGGAAAAAATTGGTATATTGAAAGGGCTTTCTGGAGAATTAGCTATGCTTTCTAAAAAAGTAAGCTCCTTTTATTTGAAACCACTGCAGCTGCAAGAAGAATAATTCACTCTGCAAAATCAATGCACACTTGTCTTGTTTAGTTTTTTGTCTGAAGAGCTGAAACAAAAGTATAGGAAGAGCTGGGAGTTTTCACATGCATCTTAATAGGATGTCTTTTCTGGGATGCTTTGATGTGAATATTAAATTGCAATGCAGAAATGTATTAATTTAAATACATTTCATTCTTTAACTACTGCTGTTTCTTCTGCTCTGCTTATCTAAATTGCATAATACAAGTGTAATAGGTATGCATATATGTCAATTAACATAATAAACATAACAAGATAAGTATGCATGCTTTTACCATGTCCCTAAGGTGTATATAAAATATAAATACTCTACTTTGGAAAATAAAGTTTTATTTCTTTAAAGTGATTCCCTGGAGTGTTGTGGTTATTTTAGACCCTGGATAAATGGTGGTAATCAAATATGCAGCTATATGGTCATTTGGTGAAGTCATGCTGCATGAAAATATGTCTAGACACATGTTCATCGTTTTATATTTTCCCAGCTGTAACAAATGCAATCAAGCTCTAAACTAACATATTGCAGATCTAATTGTCATGGAAATTTACAAGTTAGTTTACTTAAAGCTTGAGCTACGTTAGGAGAGAAATGATGACCCAAAGGTGAAGTGACATTGACATGCTCAGCTTTGCGCATAGACGTAACATTTGAATTTTGGTGCATTTTAGGATGTCTTGACTGAATGAGAACAAAACATATAGATATAGATTTTCTGCATTCCTTTGAAGTTGTGCTGTAACCTGCAAACTAGGGTGCTTAGGGCACAATTTAAAAAAGGATTCACTAATTTCTCTGCAATATATTTCTATGATAAATAGCAGAACATTTATATTAAAAATAAGAGTTTTCTTCCAAAGCCTACAGAAAAAAGGTTAGCGCATTTTATGAAATGTATTTCTGTTAGCAACAGTATAATTTAAAAAAAAAAACTTTTTATCATTAAGTAGTAACTTTACTTAATTAATAAATAATTGCAAGCAGGCAGTATTGTTAAAGAGGAAGTAAACCCTCCTGCAAAAATAAAATACAAATACACCCTGCAAGATGAAGGCATAATGAGCTAGTATGCATAGCATACTAGCTCATTATGAAGCACTTACCCGAGAACAAAGCCCCCGCAGCCATCCTCGTCTCCCCCTCAGGCTGCCGACGTGTCACCCGGGGCTTGCTTCTGAGCTGTGGATGGCAGGAGCCACGATGACGTCACTCCCGTGCATGCGCGGGAGCCGCCTCGAACAGCACACTACAACTGAAGCAACGGCATGTACATGCCATTGCTTCAGCTGGCTTAAGTGCGCATGTGCCGCATGGTGTCGGCACATGCAAATACAGGGATATCTCCTAAACCATGCAGGTTTAGGAGATATCCAGTGCAGCTACAGGCAAGCCTAATTATAGGCTTGGCTGTAGTTTAAAGTGGTTGTAAAGGGTTTACAACCACTTTAATGCAGAGACATACTGGGGTTTATTTATTAAAGCCATAGAGTGCAAAATCAGGCTCAGCTTCTTACCTCAGCTTGTTCAATTAAGATTTTTAATAGAACCTGGAAGCTGATTGGTTTATATGCAGAAGTGAGCCTGATTTTACACTCTCCAGCGTAAATAAACCCCAATATGTCACTTCTGCATTAAAGTATTTTTTATCTGCCTGTTCTCAATGTACACTAAGGTTAGGTTCACGCCTACCCATTTTTCAGTGCATTTGCAGAAGCGTGCTACAGTCCATTTAACATTAGTACCTATTGGTCAAGTTCACATCTATGCAGTTTCCACCGGTGCTTTATTTTAAAAGGTTCAGGGACTTTTTTACATGCAGCACGGTGCCTTTTTGGCTCCCTGGACTTCAATAGAATTGCATAAATAGTGTAAGAAAAATGCATGTACATGCGTTTTTGGTGCTGTTATGATGCATTTCCTGCATGACAACAGACACCTCCTCCTAGCAACATTAACACAGCCCAAAAACGCAAAACACATTAAAAATGCATTAAAAGGCATACAAAATGCATCAAAAACATGCATGAAAAAACACTAAATGCGCCGGAAAATGGGCCTCAAAAATGCATCAACCACCGATGCATAAATTTGAACCTAGCCTGAGCTGTGCACATGCAACCAAGTGTACACTTTTGGCATCTGCAGAATTAAATGAATTACCCTTCATGAGTGGAAGGGACTAGTGTTGGGTGATTACAAAAGAAGGAAGCACACTATTTTCCATAGGGGGTAACCAAGAAGAAAGGTATTCCCGTATGAAAAAAGGGATGAAAAAGAGGCTACCATTAACATCAAAGACAAATAAGGTTTAAGCTACAAATAAAGTAGTATCAAAAAACAGGTTTATTATTTGCAAGACATAAAAATATTATTAGATCAGACGTGAATTATCAAGTCACAGGTGTAAAATATATCCCTATACATATTATTAATATACACCCCTATAGTGTACACATAAAATACGCAATAAACATGGACAAACAACAAATAACAAACATGCAACAATCACGGTTCAGAAGCGCCTCATTAACCACCTACGTGTCAACATACCCACATAGGGTGTGTCATTAATAGATCATGATATGATCAAAAATATTTTATTGGCACGTGTGTGGTTGGTGGGGTGGAGGAGATGACTAAGCTATGTGAGTAGCTGATATTCAATTGAAAAAGATTTCCTAATTGGCTGCTGATTACTGAACTCTTCAATTAGGGCTTAATTAGAATCCAATACTAGGTGTGCGGCAGTCCATGCAATATAATCTTTAAACAGTTTAAGAGTTAATTTCTTGGTAGGCAGTATTGGTCTTGATCTTTTTGAATAACACATCTGCAGAATTAAATGAATTACCCTTCATGAGTGGAAGGGACTAGTGTTGGGTGAACTGTTCGAGCTGAGCAAAAGTTGGGCCCGACATCGCCTGTTCGCCTAATCGGCAAAACCCGAATTTGCAGGGCACTCAGCAGGATTTTTGCCTGCTGAGCACCCCACAATGCACTGTCTGCTGCACAGTGCATTCTATGGCCGTAATTGGATGAAGCCTTGCACCTGACCACTGGTCAGGTGCAAGGTTTTTACCAATTAGGGCACAGAGCACTGTCAGAACCCTGATTGGACAAAGTGATGATGACTTTGTGAATCATGGCTCAGTACTCATAGTCCCACCCCACACTATAAAAGTTTCCTTTGCATAAGAAGCTTTTGCAGTGTGTTGTTAGAGTGGAGATACATAGAGCAGGGCTCAGTTTGCTACTAGCGAATTAGTGTGCTCACTTATTGTGACTCTTAAGCCTCATACACACAATCGGATTTTCCGCAGACAAAACCTCTGAATTTTGTCTGAAGACGTGTGCCTGGATTCTGTCTTGCATACAAATGGCAAGGAATTGTCGGCCAACAAACACGAATGTAGTGACTTACTACGTGGTTTTTCGGCTCTTTATTGCCACACTTTTGGGCTTCTTCTGCTAATTTCATGTTAGTAGAAGTTTGGTGAGTGTTGATTCACGCTTTTCATTTTGCCCTTTTCATTTTGCGCTTTTCATTTCGCACTTTTCAGTTAGTTTCTAAACGGCCTATCGTCAACCAGCCATATTGCGGAATCGGAGGAGATGACGTGTTATTTATTATTGGCCTTAGAGTTACTACTTTGACCCAATTCCAGTCCAGGAACAGGAGGATTTCTTGGACCATTAATTGGTTACTTTATTAATCGTGATCAATTATGTCATATGCCTTTGCTGCAGGAGCTCCAGTAGAATAATCCGGATGATTTTCGGAATTATCTCCGGATGACCACTGCTTTCACCAACTCTTGGCATTGTTGACCCCCTATATTAAGGAGCAGGATACATGCATGAGGCTTTTATTTAATTTTTTTGGTTGAATAACGATTTGATTTGGTATATTTTCTATATTTTTGGATGCATAAAATGAACTTTTTGGTTAAGCTCTATTGGCAGATAGCATGTGTAATTTTATTTGTTTTCTTTTTTTAATGCACAATAAAAAAAATTGTGGAGAATAATACTTGGCTATGTGTTTTACTTCAAATAACAGTTTGGAAGTAGGCAGTTACATTTTAAAAAATACAATGTAAAATTAACACCAACATAGTTGTATCTTTGATCTTAAAACGGCGGGATAATTATGTAGTGGTAACTTGCACCAAAAAAAAAAAATTATTGAAAATTTGTTTGCCATAACTCCATCAGTATCACCAGCAAACCAGCTTCATTATTATCCCATTAAAGAAGATAATGTGTGCTGCATTTCGAGATTTCATAATTTGCCACATCACAAATGTTAATTCTGCATTACGAACACTAGTTTACAAGACCAACCTATTACAGCCTGTCCTTGCTTCCGTGCATGTGTGCTTGTACTTTGGACTTTTGTCCGACGGACTTGTGTACACACGCTCAGAAAATCCATAAACAAAGCCTGCCATCCAACATTTGTCTGCAGAAAATCCGACAACAATTGTCTGATGGAACGTACAAATGGTCGGATTTTCTGCCAACAGCCTGTCGTCACACAATTCCCATCGGAAAATATGATCGTGTGTACGAGGCTTAAGTGTAGAGTGTTATGCCGCGTACACACGATCGGACATTTCGACAACGAAATTATAGGTTGGAAAATATTGCGCTGAGTATGGAATTTATTGAGGACAAGCTGCAAACATTGCCGATAGACTAACTGTGAGTCTCCCCTCGATCGGGCATAATTATACATTTATTTTTATATATAATTAATCCCCACCATTGGATCCATATTATGAATATACAATTGGTGCATTACAATACAATTTTAACATTGCACCACCGCCAGACCGGAAGTGAGGTTCACTTCCGGTCACACGAACCAGTGTCAGATTGGGGTCACTTACTCTATAAATTTCACTGCTGAGGCTTGTAGTCCACACCCCAGACGAAGTCCCAGAGGACGAAACGCGTCGGGTGAACTACAGCAGCAGCACTTTCGATACTTATTACTATTTACTACGAGCCTGAATAATACTACTGAAATGTAAGTGTTTTTAATCTGTTTTTATCACATTAAAGTATTTTTTACGGTATCACACTATGTGAGTTTTTCTCTCATACATGACATAATACTTATGAATACGGGAGAATTAATGGAGTATTGATGACCACATCCTACCTACCTTTATTACGTGCATCCCCACCTTGGAATCCACCAGTGGCAACCCTCCACATTAAAGCTTGTCACGACTTATGAGGCGTACGTCTCAGTAAGTCTGTGACCTCCGGTAAGCCTCTTTTCAATAGGCATTGGCGCCGACAGGACAGGATCACCATCACTCCACCTAGAAACACTTTTTAGTGTCTACAGCTACTCACATATACTGTGTCACCTATATGGACTGCACCACTGTATAACCCGTACATACAGTTTGATGTCTTTTCACCCAATATCCACTTGTCATCTATTTTTTGAATGACTTCATGTTTGAAAATTCACAATATTAACAATTTTCTATTGTTCACTATTTATTGAATTTTATTGAATTTTATTCATCACTTGATCACCTCCACGGTTATTTATTCACGTTTATTCAGTTTTTCACCCAATTTTATTATCTTTTTACATATTTTTACATATATGTATATATCCTTTATGTAAATTATGATATCATTTATATAATCTATGTGTTTTTACCAAACGTCAACTATTATATACGGGTAAAACCTATAATCACATATATCACCATTCTAGCGCAACATATACATCTCCTCCATTCCGACAACGAAATCCTGGGATTTATTTCCGACGGATGTTGGCTCAAGCTTGTCTTGCGTACACATGATCGCACAAATGTTGTCGGCAATTCCAATTGTCAAGAATGCACTGACGCGCAACACGTACAATGGCACTGCGTCCAGATGTGTAAACAGCTGCTGAGTATCCTTTCCTTACACTGAATCAAGTTTGCATTTCATTCTAGTTACAAACCCATCTAGACAACAATGTCCTAAACTTCTTTTAATCCAAATAGGCATGAACAAATGTAGTTAAACTGCATCTGCCAAAAACATCATATTTGTGGGTGAACGAACAATATTTACTACGAACGATTTACTGTGCCCACGAACCTGAAACTTGCCATTTTAAACTGTACAACAGTAAAGAAAAGCACATGGAGCAGCACGAACATAATAAGAATAATAGGAACACACGACAAATACTTACTTTTTTGCAGCACTCTCTTGATTCTTATGTACTGATCCTGCTCCTTCAATTTGAGGTCTGACCATCGTTTCCTCAGTTGATCCTTGGATCGCCATACCCCAAAATGCTTCTGCAGACTTTTCACAACTTTAGTCATGGTTTTGGTCTTTCTCACATTTGGGTTTGGGTAAGGTCCATGCTTCCCGTCATAGTCGGTCCTCTTCAAGATGTCCATCATCTCCACCATCTTTACAAAGGACATATTAGAGGCCTTAAATCTCCTCTGGGATTGGGATGTTTGTGGCTTCAGGCTTTCGTCATTGCTGCTGTCTTCATGCACTTGTTCTTTCTCCGCCATGTGCTCTCCCACTGCGCCGAAAGAGAAAGGGTGGGGAATATACTATAAAGAAGGTCAGGGGCAGGCGGAGTTTCACGCATGCGCAGTGTATATAAAGCGTAACACGAGGTGCGTCGTACGTACAATCTGTGAGCGGAGGACGGAGTAGCGGAATCGCTGATCGTTCTAATGAAGGTACAATTTTAACTTGGGGCATCAGTGGCCTATACTGCTTATAGATTGAGGCCTATATTGGGACAAGATTATGCAAGTTTAGCCTGACATTATGGTTTGTCTTGTGTTGTGTCTTGCGGAAAAAATGGATAGATTCAACGATCATGATTTCCTCCCCCAATTCATTGATTTGTACAGAGAGCTGCCCTGTCTGTGGCAGACAAAACACCCCTTTTATACAAACCGACTAAAGAGGAAGGCAGCACTGGATACATTTCTGGAATTTGTGAAGCCGTAGATCCCCACGGCAGACATCAACTATTTGAAGTGCAAAATTAATAGGGAGCGCAAGAAGGTCCAGGAATCCCAGAGATCAGGAGCAGCAGCAGATGACATACTACGACAGACTGGGATTTCTGTCAGACCAGACAGAAATCAGGCCATAACTCTCAACCCTTCCTTCCACTCTTCCTTGCACCCCAGCTGAGGCTTCTGACGTCCAACCTGGGCCTTCCACCCAGGAAGAAGATGTGGAGGAGCACAGCTTGAGTCAGGTATAGCATCATTCAACATATTTCTCAAAATTGTGTGTGATTGATGAACAATAAACTAAAACTAAAAACTAAATGTCCCCTTTTCATACACAGGAAATCCTCAGCCAGGAGGAGGCTGTAGAAAGTGGCAGCCAGGAGGTGGCAGGGGAAACTGGCAGCCAGAAGGTGGCGGGGGTAAGTGGCAGCCAGGAGGTGGCAGGGGTAAGTGGCAGCCAGGAGGTGGCCAAGCCCAGTAGTGAACGCCCAGGGTCCTCCCCTCCACCTTCAACAAAAAAGGCCCAGGGAGGGGAGAAGCGTGGAGGAGTTAGCACTTGGGTTAATTCGGCAGGCCTCTGCGTCCCTCAGAACCACCCAGTCTTCTTGAGGCCTATGTCTGCATGGCTGCCAACAAAATGCAAGAAATGGAGGTGGGCCAATGCCTCTTTTGTGAGGAAGTATATATATGACCCTAAATAAGGGGTCGAGGGGTGAACTCACAAGCAAAACCCACATATGTGAGTTGGACCATCCTCCTCCACCTATTGCCACAACTCCAACACCAGAGTCACAGCCTGGAAGCAAGCGTTGAAGCAAGCGTGGAAGCAAGCATGTAAGGAAGACAAGAGAGTGATGGCCTGGGTTCGGTCTGGTCTGGCAAAAGACACAGGCTGTTGTAAGCCCACAGCCTGGGGACATTTATGTCACCTGCTGCTGTTCCCGATCTCTTGGAGTCCTGGACCGGATTGTGCTCCCTATTAAATGGACTCCTCAGGCTCCCAATTTTGCCTGTCAAATAGTTGATGTGTGCCCTGGGGTACAAAGGCTTCGCTAATTTCACCAGTTTATCCAGCGTTGCCTTCCTCTTTATTTTGTTATGACCCCTAATAAATGTATATTTTTTTCTTAAATCATTGGCTATGTGTTATAATTAAAAAAGGACAGTTTGTTTGTGAGTAGGCAGATACATTTAAAAAATACAATAAATACAATAAATAAATGTCAAATTAACAAGGGACACCAACACTAACCAATCTCTTTGAGGTTAAAAAATACAAGACAATAATGGTGTTGTGTTAACTTGACACACAAAACGAGAAAAAATATTATGGAGATCACTAGAAAAAAAATAAAAAACAGGAAATCTTGATTTAAAAAAACATTTGATCACTATAAACAAAAATTATAAACATTATTCTGGAGATCTGGCAAAAAAATAAAAAATATTATCCATGAGATCACAAGAAATAATAAAGAAATCAGTTTGTCAGAACTCTGTGTGAATATCAGCAGCAAAACAACTTCATAATTCTAGCATTATATAGTAGAAGAGAATGCCCTGCATTGAAAGATTTCAAAATTTGCAGCGTGACGAATGTGCTATCTCCATTACGAACGCTAATTTTACCAGACCGAGTGCTTCCGTCTCGTACGTGATTCAGAGCATGCATGGAATTTTGTGCGTCGGAATTGTGTACACACGCTCGGTTGTGTACACACAACGGATTTTGTTGTCGGAAAATTTGAGAACCAGCTCTCAAATTTTTGTTGTCGGAAATTCTGACAAAAAATGTCCGATGGAGCCTACACACGGTCAGAATTTCCAACAACAAGCTCCCATCGAACATTTGTTGTCGGAATGTCCAAACGTGTGCACGCGGCATAAGTGTAGTGTTAGCATAGTGTACTGTGTCAGTATAGTTTAGTGTCAGTGCAGTGTGTTAGTGTAGTGCAGTGTTTTCCAGAGCATTACTTAACATTTAGTGCTGTATACCGTTTTTTTTTTTGGCTGCTGCATGTTTTTTTTTGCTTCTTGGGAGGGGGGTCGTCTTTTTTTTGTCGTCTTTTTAAAATTGTTAGCCACATTTTTTCTGACTGCGATGCTGGTGTTCCCCCCTTTTTATTTATTTTTTTAGATTTTGCATTTCTGTCAGCATGGGGGCCAGAAGCATCTGTGTCCACAGGCAAAGGTGGATGTGGTACGTACGTCCTCAGGCAGGGAACATTTGTCACTGTTTAGTGATGTTGCCCGTGCTATCTAGCCACAGCATGCAGAGGTGGTGGACTGGTTTACTAAACCATCCTCCTCTTCCTTTATGACCCAAGCTGACACTAGTGCACAGTCCATCGCAGTTGCAAGAGCGACTTATTCTGCTTCCTTGCCCACAGCTACCCCTACCATAGCCCCAGCATCATTCATGGAGCAGTCAGCTGAATTATTTGAGCACAGCATCAGCCATATTCTTGAGGATGCACAGACATTACTTGATTCTGATGTTGGTTCTGAGGTAGAGGAAGGGAGTAACATCAGCCTACAGAGACGGGAAAACAAATTGGCAGTCATGTTCCCCCAGCCGCAGCATATTGGCATGATGGCTCCAGTGATGATGTAGATGGAGGGGATGGTGTTGATGATGATGAGGTCACTGACGAGACTTGGTTGCCGGATAGAGCAGAGGAGGAAAGTGAGGGGGAGAAACAACTCTAATGAGGCAGGATGTCCTCCAGAGGCAGCCATCATGGAAGAGTAGAGAGCAGGCACCCTATTCCATAAGATTGTGGATCTGTTATCTCCAGGCCCACTTCCCACAGCTAAGCTGTGTTGGGCTTTTTTAGCACATGTGCAGCCGATCGCTGTTGCAATTTGCAATCTCTGATGCAAGCAGATCAAGCATGGCAAAGACACCAGCCATTTGGGTACCGCATGCTTGACGAGGCATTTAACCTCCCACCACTCAGCCCATTGGCAAGGGCACCTGAAAGCCACACACAAGGGACGCAATTCTTCTCCTTCTCACACCTCATCAGGGGCAGGCCCAGAGGTTGTTCACGCCACAGAAGCTTGAGCCAGGAATGGGGGTGTGCGATAATGGCACTAATCTTCTCTCCGCCCCTCGACAGGGAAAGTTGACAAATGTGCCCTGCCTGGCACATGTCCTCAATTGTGTGGTGCAGCATTTCAAAAACAGGTACCTAGGTTTGCAAGATCTTCTAATGCCGCGTACACACGTGCGGACTTTTGCCGGCGGACCTAGTCCAGCGGACAATCCCGCCGGACTTTCCAGCTGGGTCCGCTGGACTTTCCGAGCGTGTGGACTTGCCCACACACGTGCGGACTTGCCCACACACGCACGGACGGATAATCCGCCGGCCAAAGTCCGCGGGACTTTTGAAAATGAACGGACTTGCCGCTCATCGGCAAGTCCGTTCATTTAGCACGTGACTTCAGATTACGTAGCTAGCGTAGGCAGTAAATGCCGCCGCGCTGGCTCCGTAAGCTGGCATGGATTTAAAGGGACTCCCCACGCCGAAAAAACGGCGTGGGGGTTCCCCCCAAATCCACGTCAGACCCTTATCCGAGCACGCAGCCTGGCAGGCCAGGAAAGGGGTGGGGACGAACGAGCGCCCCCCCCTCCTGAGCCGTACCAGGCCGCGTGCCCTCAACATGGGGGGTGCCCTGGGGAAAGGGGGCCGTGCGGCCCCCCACCCCAAAGCACCTTGTCCCCATGTTGATGAGGACAAGGGCCTCTTCCCGACAACCCTGGCCGTTGGTTGTCGGGGTCTGCGGGCGGGGGCTTATCGGCATATGGGAGCACCCTTTAATAAGGGGGCCCCCAGATACCGGCCCCCCACCCTATGTGAATGAGTATGGGGTACGATGTACCCCTACCCATTCACCTAAGGTGTAAAATGTAAAGTAAAAAAACCACACACACTTTTGAAAAAATAGTTTATTGCACTGCTCCGGGGGTCTTCTTCCGTCTTGGGGGTCTTCTCGCCGGACTCCCCCGCCATTTACCAAGCTCTTTTACCGAGCGGGGGAAGTCCGGCTACCTTCTTCGTCGTCGCCGCCGTCGTCTGGGGGTCTCGATCTGCCTTCGGGGGTCTTCCGGGGGTCTCTTCTGTTCTTGCGGCGGTCGTCGTCTTCCGCGCCGCCGGCGCCTTCTCCTTCTTCTTGTCCTTCTTCTTGTTCTTCTTCTTCTTCCGATGTTGACCCGACGCTCTCTCTGCCCGGAATGCCTGTGCCGCTCTGCGCTGGGACTTATATAGGGGCATGGGGACAGGGTCACATGTTCATGTCACATGGTGACCCCGCCCCCTTGCGATGTCACAGTCCCAGCATCCTCCGGGACTGTGACAACACAAGGGGGCGGGGTCACCATGTGACATGAACATGTGACCCTGTCTCCATGCCCCTATATAAGTCCCAGCGCAGAGCGGCACAGGCATTCCGGGCAGAGAGAGCGTCGGGTCAACATCGGAAGAAGAAGAAGAAGAAGAAGAACAAGAAGAAGGACAAGAAGAAGGACAAGGCGCCGGCGGCGCGGAAGACGACGACCGCCGCAAGAACAGAAGAGACCGCCGGAAGACCCCCGAAGGCGGATCGAGAACCCCAGACGACGGCGGCGACGACGAAGAAGGTAGCCGGACTTCCCCCGCTCGGTAAAAGAGCTTGGTAAATGGCGGGAGAGTCCGGCGAGAAGACCCCCAAGACGGAAGAAGACCCTCGGAGCAGTGCAATAAACTATTTTTTCAAAAGTGTGTGTGTTTTTTTTACTTTACATTTTACACCTTAGGTGAATGGGTAGGGGTACATCGTACCCTATACTCATTCACATAGGGTGGGGGGCCGGGATCTGAGGGCCCCCTTATAAAAGGGGTCTCTCAGATTCCGATAAGCCCCCGCCCGCAGACCCCGACAACCAACGGCCAGGGTTGTCGGGAAGAGGCCCTTGTCCTCATCAACATGGGGACAAGGTGCTTTGGGGTGGGGGGGCCGCACGGCCCCCCTTTCCCCAGGGCACCCCCCATGTTGAGGGCACGCAGCCTGGTACGGCTCAGGAGGGGGGGCGCTCGCTCGTCCCCACCCCTTTCCTGGCCTGCCGGGCTGCGTGCTCGGATAAGGGTCTGAGATGGATTTGGGGGGAACCCCCACGCCGTTTTTCGGCGTGGGGATTCCCTTTAAATCCATGCCAGGTGACGGAGCTAGCGCGCCGGCATTTACTGCCTACGCTAGCTACGTACCTGAAGTTACGTTCGAAATGAACGGACTGCTCCGCCAGACTTTGGCGCCAAAAAGTCCGCCGGCGCCCACACACGAGGGGATTATCCGCTGGACTTCAGTCCAGCGGATAATCCCGCGGGATTGTCCCTTCGTGTGTATGCGGCATAAGGCAGGCAAGAAAAGTCTGTAGCCATTTTAGGCAGTCATACACAGCCAGTGTAAAAAATCAATATATGGTGTTGCGCTCCAGATAAATATAAGCAATAGTTGTTAATAATTCTCTAAAAGTAAAATATATATCTGTGGATAGATATAAACAATAAAATCCTCTAAATAAAATTATAATTATATCTGAGTGTGGAAATCTTGCTAAAACGAATAATATTGTGCTAGAAACAGCAAAATAAATAAATGTGCTAAAACATGGGATGATATTTAGATGCAGCAAATAAACACACTGGTGTTCAAATCCTAAGCAGAGTGAATCTGTGCAAAATGGTGCAATAAATAAGCAATAATATTAAAAGAAAGCCCTTGAAGCCAGGAATTACTACAATCATCTGTTACCTCCTGGGGACTGTATCACTATAGGCCACCTTTACTATCATGTGATTCCACTCATAGAATTCCTTCTATGGTTGACTGTGGACAAACGCAACATCTACAGTGGAATATAGTGGATCAGTACAACACTATCAGTGGAATATACTCTTGGGGTCATCTTACCCTGTGGACATTACCCACTAATTGTTGCATTCATTTCAACTGGTTGACCACATAATTGACAAGTCTTCTTCCTAAAATAGAGTTTTTCACTCACTATACTCGCTATTTCTTTTATTTTGAAAATGTATATGTTTTTGCTATGTTCTATATTATGTGCGATTTCTAAATCGCACACCTAAGTAAACTTCTGTAGTGATATAGACTAGCTACCTTCTAAACCATACCATTTCTTTTGATTATTTTTTAAAATCTATGGTTTGACTCGAAATTTATATATGCGATTTTTCAGAAATCGCATTACTTATTTGTTGTACACTTTATGAATCGCACTATAGAGAATTATCCAATATTGACACGACTATCTGGGATTGCTTTGAATATGTGATTGCATTTTTACCTTATGAATAACATCATAACTGTGTACAGCTGAGTAGATTGCAGCTAACACTACTATATTTTTTTATTTTTTATTCATGCAAAATACTTACTCGATTTGTGCCAACTCTATCAAGACGGCCCGACAGGCCGCTTTTTTTGTTATTATTTTGCTCATTTTTGATTTTACAATTAATTATCACATTTTCATGCGTCTACACTTATAAGAAGTCACATGATCTTTCACAAGATTTTTATTGTTTAGGTTTCTGTAGAATTGTACACTTCATTATTAAAGAGCCTATGGGAATATAGTCTAGACATAGGATAGGAGTTAACATTCCATATATCCACATCACATTGAATTGTCTATTTTGATTTGCACCTTTTGAGAATACGACCCTTCCTATAGTTGGGCCACTCTACAGATATAAGTTGTCAAATCCCCCCCCCCTTTTTTTCCTCTCACGAGATAAGAGTGATTTTTCATCAGTAATACACCTGCCATGCATTGTCGCCCATAGGGTCTAAATCCCCTATGTTGCTTTATGCAAAACAGGGACACTTATTCTTTATTCACGTCTTTATTTTGACGCATTATAGGGATATATTTCCCTCTATTCACGTTTATATTGATTTTTTACACAAGCGCAGCACTTTATAATTTTATGTTTTCGTACAATTGAGTCTGATTGTTGTGCTAGCAGCTATATTGAATCTCAGTTTGGCGCAGTATTTCTTCCTACTTATATTAAAAGAAAGGACTGCGTCGGTGATCCAAAGTGTAAACAGAATGTGCAAAAAAGTATATACAGTGGTGTGAAAAAGTGTTTGCCCCCTTCCTCATTTCCTGTTCCTTTGCATGTTTGTCACACTTAAGTGTTTCGGAACATCAAACCAATTTAAACAATAGTCAAGGACAACACAAGTAAACACAAAATGCAATTTGTAAATGAAGGTGTTTATTATTAAAGGTGAAAAAAAATCCAAACCATCATGGCCCTGTGTGAAAAAGTGATTGCCCCCCTTGTTAAAACATACTATAACTGTGGTTGTCCACACCTGAGTTCAATTTCTCTAGCCACACCCAGGCCTGATTATTGCCACACCTGTTCACAATCAAGGCATCACTTAAATAGGAGCTGCTTGACACAGTAAGGTCCACCAGAAGATCCTTAAAAGCTACACATCATGCCGAGACCCAAAGAAATTCAGGAACAATTGAGAAAGAAAGTAATTGAGATCTATCAGTCTGGAAAGGGTTATAAAGCCATTTCCAAAGCTTTGGGAATCCAGCGAACCACAGTGAGAGCCATTATCCACAAATGGCGAAGACATGGAACAGTGGTGAACCTTCCCAGGAGTGGCCGGCCGCCCAAAATTACCCCAAGAGCGCAGCGACGACTCATCCAAGAGGTCACAAAAGACCCCACAACAATGTCCAAGGAACTGCAGGCCTCACTTGCCTCAGTTAAGGTCAGCGTTCATGCCTCCACCATCAGGAAAAGACTGGGCAAAAATGGCCTGCATGGCGGAGTTCCAAGGAGAAAACCACTGCTGAGCAAAAAGAACATCAAAGCTCGTCTCAATTTCTCCACAACACATCTTGATGATCCCCAAGACTTTTGGGACAACATTCTGTGGACCGATGAGACAAAAGTGGAACTCTTTGGAAGGTGTGTGTCCAAGTATATCTGGCGTAGAAGGAACACTGCATTTCAGAAAAAGAACATTATACCAACAGTAAAATATGGTGGTGGTAGTGTGATGGTCTGGGGCTGTTTTGCTGCTTCAGGACCTGGAAGACTTGCCGTGATAAAAGGAACTATGAATTCTGCTGTCTACCAAGAGATCCTGAAGGAGAATGTCCGACCATCTGTTCATGTACTCAAGCTGAAACGAACTTGGGTTCTGCAGCAGGACAATGATCCTAAACACACCAGCAAGTCCACCACCGAATGGCTGAAGAAAAACAAAATGAAGACTTTGGAGTGGCCTAGCCAAAGTCCTGACCTGAATCCTATTGAGATGTTGTGGTATGACCTTAAAAAGGCCGTTCATGCTCGAAAACCCTCTAATGTAACTGAATTAGGACAATTCTGCAAAGATGAGTGGGCCAAAATTCCTCTAGGACGCTGTAAAAGCCTCATTGCACGTTATCGCAAACGCTTGGTTGCAGTTGTTGCTGCTAAGGGTGGCCCAACCAGTTATTAGGTTTAGGGGGCAATCACTTTTTCACACAGGGCCATGATGGTTTGGATTTTTTTTCACCTTTAATAATAAACACCTTCATTTACAAATTGCATTTTGTGTTTACTTGTGTTGTCCTTGACTATTGTTTAAATTGGTTTGATGTTCCGAAACACTTAAGTGTGACAAACATGCAAAGGAACAGGAAATGAGGAAGGGGGCAAACACTTTTTCACACCACTGTATCTATGCAAAAATGCAATACAATATATATATATATATATATATATATATATATATATATAAAAAAAATATCAAAATATATAAAAAAATATATATACGCAGTGCAAACGGTGATTGTCCAGAAAAATGGGTAAATATAAAGTGCGACAAGAAAAAAATCATCCACAGGGATGTAATGTGGCTGTGTCAAACTAGGTGACAAGTAATGTCCACAGAAATTTTGAATCTCTGTTTAAATGGAGTGTGATGGATAAAGTCCGTCCAAAGATGCAGGGGAGATAGCACTCTATGACTCGATGTGTGCGAGTTGATCCAAACCGTATTCCTCTGGGTGCCCGCAAATAACGGATGCAGTGGCTTCTTACCTCACTGCTGTAAGATAAACAGCATAGATCAATATTGCTCTCCTGAGCTCTGTATCCTGGGTGTGTATTGGGGCTTGGTTTGTCACTCTCACCACATCAGAGGTATTATTTCACTCACTGCACATTTTGATTTTTTACACATTTTATAGGGTGGGGTTTGCACCCCTGTCGGTGGTTTGCTGCAACCAAATGCTATCTTTATTTACTTAATTTTAATATTTATATATCCACTATTTTATCGATTCCTGGGTACACCACTATAGTAGCGCGGGAATACCTACGTACCTTTATCATACACAGCCAGTGTTCGGTTGGCTGAAATTCAGCGGGAATTCCACCTGCCCATAATCTGCCTGATTTGTGACATGCCCAACAGGTGGAACTTAAGTTTGGCAATGCTGCAGTGGCTGCACATGCAGCAGAGGGCCATCAATGAGTACCTGTGTGAGCTTGGCAAAAGACCCAGGGCAGCTCAAAAAAAATTTCCCACGTCAATGGCTGCTGATAGAATATGCATGCGCTGTACTGTCACCATTTGAGGAGGCGACAATGATGGTGAGCTGTGATAATGCACGCATCAGTGACGCAATCCCGCTTGTGTTTCTGCTGGAGAATACTCTGTGGGGCATTATGGACAGGGCACTGGAGGCTGAGTAGTGGGAGGAAGAATAGGACTTCCTTGCCTCTCAAGGCCTGCTTTATGCAGACACCATTCTTGTGATGCCACAGAACACACAAGAGGAGAGGGAGGAGAGGGAGGAGGATTCTGGCAGTTTCGGAAGCATAGAAGCAGAGGAATAATTCAAACCTTCAGAGATGGTTTTCAATCACCAGAAACCTTGGGAGTAGTATATGGCTGGGAGGAGGCAGTTCCAGATACTGTAATCCTCAGTGACCCCGAGGACTCTGCTTCTCATGCCTCCGCAAACATGCGGTGCATGGGCTCCCTTATTCTTCAAAGCCTGGAAATGGACCTGAGAATTTTTGGCACTAAAGAGAAGGATCATTATTGGTTGGCAACCCTCCTTGACCACCATTACAGGAGGAAAGTTTTGGAAATCATCCTGCTCTCGCTGAAGGGGCACAGGATAAAATATCTTGAGGACACCTTTGAAGAAGCATTTAATGTAACAACTTTCCAGACTCTGGTAGGTTACAGTCTCATGGAAAAGCTAGTTTTGAGGCTTCTGTTGGTCAAAGGAGGAGCGGTGGAGAAGGGGGCCACCTCAGTGATGCATTTCAAAATTTGTTTTGTCCTTGGCACCCAGGGCTGTCAGCTTCAAGATGCTATCGGCAGCACCTGCATCATATGGTGGATTATATACAGTAGGGTCAAAAACAGACATGGAGGGCTTCCCAGTAGACAATCCCCTGGGTTTCTGAGAATAGACCACTGGTCAAAACTTGCTAAGTATGTAATTGAGCTGCTGGGCTACACTGCATCCACTGCACTGCAACCTCTTGATATAGTCACAAGTACAGTGAGGAAACACATCAAGGCGGAGCCTGTGACATCATTACATCCATCTAGGAAGCATTTCATGAGCCGCTGGGGACACAGGGCCGAGGATCTGCGGATGTTTCAGTGATCCATGGATTGTCCATGTTTATCATACAAGCGCTTTACCTGCATGCACCAGGACAGTGCAGGTCCTGTGGTTTTATTAAAAGTTGTTTTTAAACGGTAAAACATTATGTTGAGTTTTTTCCTGCCCTTATGACATATAGCTAAGAGGAACAGTATCTGTGTGATTGGGAGTTCTTATGAGGATAGAGGAACAACAGATTGCTGGATTTATACCCCTGAGGGGAAGGTACCATTAGACCCTATGATGGGTCTTTATGTGAGGTGCAGAACAGAGTTCAGATAATAGAAATATGGACACCACCCCTCAGGGAGATAGCCAAACAACAAGCAAACCCCCTAGCCAGCATAGTGGAAATCAGGGTCCATATGTGGGGAAGGGAGGATCCCCTAGAGGGAATCCACAAGGGCCACCGACTGGAACGACCAACAAACGTCCATTCCATCCTAACCAGGGTGGTAGAGGCCAAGCAAACCAACAGTACCATTCAATGTCCTCTCCATCCCAAAGGGGCGAAAGTGGCCATTATACTAACTCAAGACCACCGCGGTCCCGGGGCCGTGGCCGTGCACGCGGCCAATACCCCTCACGAGGACGAGGTGGCAGCATAGACCCTACAACTCAATACGGACATAGAAGTCAGTACAGTAACCCACAGATGCGCCCATTTGGGACTAGTCAAGATCAGGCATATTCAGGTTATACAGGGCATAACCAGTATGGCCAATCTGAGACATATGGAGATTCATCAATAATACACTATAACAGTGATTATCAACATGATTACAACATAAATACACAGAACAGCTATTTACCGTTAAGGGACTTAGAGACACCTAATGGGGAATTTTTTCAATCTAATCATACCATAGGATATAGAGACACCAACCAAGGAGAATACCCAAGGTTTGAGCGAGAGGGTGCCAGGCCCAACCAAGTAAGTGGCACCACCGACCAGCATTGGGGTTTTCCCAGGCCAAGCCAAGGAGTAAAAAGAGTAGTCGAACTAAGAGAGGAACTAGAGGGGGGAGGCGCTCTCAGTCCAAAAAGACCACGGACATAACCAACATTGGTATATACAATCTAAGTTCTCACACCTTGACCGAACCAGAATTAAAAGTCCTCGACAAGGGCTTAAAATATGCACCACCACGGAATATAAGTAAGTTCCAAACTTATATGGATATTTACAAATATGTCCGGAAGCTCAACATACAGAGGTATATGGCTTCAAACCCATATAACCCACCCACATCAGTTACCCGAAGTTATGTCCATTCTGGGCTGAGAAACGCCTCTTTATTCAATCCCCCAGGCCATTTGCCCCCTCCACTAAAAGTTTTTACGGATCTAGCCCTAAGGGACTTAGATGAGATGAAAATCAAGAAGTATAGGACTAAAAAGGACATTGATTCGGGCATTGAAACCCTATGCTCCAATAATAACCTGGTGATCCGCCCTGCGGACAAGGGGGGGGGGGAATAGTCATCCTTAATAAGGATGACTATATGCAGGAGATGAGACGTATTTTGGCTGATGAAGCAACATACGCCTTACTACCCTCCAACCCTAATTTGAGGTATAAGGGCATTCTAGAAACATTGGTCTCTAGAGGCATTGATGCAAAGATACTAAACAAAAAAGAAAGTCTCTTTTTGATACCGAAGGTACCTAGGATACCCATAATATACTATTTGCCCAAGGTGCACAAGAATCAGACTTGCCCCCCGGGACGCCCTATAGTGAGCGGAATTGATTCTGTCACTTCCCGGGTGGGCAAGTATATCGATTTCTACCTACAGCCCTTGGTGCAAATAATGCCATCTTACATAAAGGACACTCGGCATGTCATTAACCTTCTCTCCACAATAAGACCTTGTGAGGGTCTTTGGCTGATAACTGCAGACGTGACCTCTCTATATACAGTAATTCCACATCAGTTAGGTTTGGAAGCTGTATCATATTACCTACAAAAAAATTCCAAATTGCCCAACATACAGATTGATTTTATCATGGAACTATTAGAATTTGCCGCAGGGCATAACTTTTTTTGGTTTGACGGAAAATTTTATAGGCAGGATAGGGGTGTCGCCATGGGAGCGAAGTACGCTCCAAGTTTGGCGAATCTCTTCATGGCCAAATGGGAGGAGGATGTCGTCTATGCCCAACCAAGACCAGAGATAGTCTTGTGGGCACGCTACATAGACGACATCCTCCTCCTGTGGAATGGCGGTGAGTCAGAGTTGTCCGAATTCATGAGCCACCTAAACAATAACAACAGGGGGATACACCTCAGTTATGAGGCAAGTAGGGAATCCATACATTTTCTAGATCTCTCAATATCTGTTAACGATGGTGTTTTTAAGACTTCAACCTACTTTAAACCCACTGATCGCAACGCCTTTATCCCACAAGACAGTTGCCACCACACGTCTTGGTTGAAATCAGTCCCCAAGAGTCAGTACCTTAGAATAAAACGGAATTGCACAGATCATGACACCTTTCTGACTCAATCATCAATTCTTACTGAACGTTTTAAGGCTAAAGGATATACAACAGAGTTTCTCAGGGATACCCTTATTTCAGTGGATAAGATAGATCGGAATACGTTACTAACAGAGAAACCATCAGGTCAGAATAACGATTCATATCGTAATCCCTTTATTACCAGTTATTCATGCCAGCATGCCAAAGTTAAACACATCATAGGGAAGTATTGGCATGTATTACAAAGTGACAGGATATTGAAGACCATTCTCCCTGACAAACCCCAGGTTGTCTTTAGAGGAGCTCCCTCTTTGAAAGATAAGATTGCCCCCAACATCTTAAATCCCCCTGTCACCAAAACTGTTTTTTTCCCTATGCTCACAGGCTTTCATCAGTGCAGGCGTTGCCAAGTCTGCACACTCAATAAGATAAAAACTAAAAGAACCACATCTTTTATTTCTACTTGTACTTCTCACCATCATGATATAGAGCCCTTTATCACATGCTCCACAGTAGGAGTTGTTTACATGCTCCAATGCCCATGCGGCCTTCAGTATGTGGGCCGGACCAAAAGACCATTACAGGTCCGACTCAACGAACACATAAATAATATACGCCGTGGATACACCAAACATTCAGTGTCCAAACATTATCTTCGGGTACACAAGAGAGACCCAAGTAACACCATCTTCTTGGGCATTGACAAATTCAGACCACACTGGCGAGGCAGTAATTTGGTTAACAGCATCTCAAAATTAGAAATGTCATGGGTCCACAGAATTAAAAGTTATACGCCTTTCGGACTTAACATCGATGTTGATGTTAACTGTTTTATAGACAACTCTTAGTGTCCTGCCCCCCAAGACCCTCATCTATTCCTAACACTAATAACACCTACACAAAAATAGATTTCTAGGATGTTTATTTACGATTAGAGTCAATTTTTTGTGTCTTTACATATATCAATGCTGCCCATATGGGCCATAGTAGATATACTGGTTTTGGATATGCATCTCCTCCTTCAATAAGGAGATGGAATCCACTTCCATCCTTTTGGAATCCTATTTAGATATAATTTTGTCTATATAAACGTGTCAATCGATGTGGATTTCTGACGGCAGATTAGCCCTGCTTAGTTGGTATATTAGGGTATATAATAGCCCTGCACTTAACATATATTAAGTAGAACACACTTTGAAATTAATTGGAATAATTTTATTTCCCATATATTCTTTTTAAACATTTTATTCTACCCAATGAAAATTCATGTTTTCATTTATTAGTATATAAATTTTTCCCCCTTCTTTGCAATGTTGGGATTCACATTAGTTACCTATGTAAATGCTGGCTCTCCAATCCTAGACATTTTCCCATGTACTCTGAAGGCTAACGGCACTCAGCACATATGGTGACTCTCAGGAGCCCATGAGCATATCGCTTTATAAAAACGCGCCATATAAGAATTAAGTTTCAACATTGGTCCCTGTTACTCCTATGCACCATATAACTAATACCTCCCTCTTTAACACATATACTTGGAGTGTATTTTTCTCAGTAAGAGATGGTGCCGCATATGCAACATCTAAAAACCTTCTTTCCCTCATCATCTATGAGGTTTCCAGCGTTTTTCCCCTTTCAAAAATGGCGGGCGTTGTTCCCAAGTCCGTGCCCCGTGACGACGTCCTTTGATGACGAAACGCGTAGGGAGGAGGAGCTACGTCCTGACGCTACCGCTGTAAGACGAGATCCCATTACCACGGGCTGTATTCGCGAGACCGGCCGGCTCGCTACATGCCTTTTTAAGTTTGCTACACTGTAAGTGTTCATTTTCCTTTACTTAATAAATTACCATTGGATTTTACACTATGCGAGCTTTCTTTAATCCCCCTTGGTTCCAACTGCAATTTGGTTACTGAGATTGACCTCGAGCTGACATCTGAGAAGGACCCCGGGTTGGGAGTTATTTTGGACGAGCCATCCCGATCGGTTGGATACCGGACGTTCCCCACAGTCCACCCCCGGCTAGGGTTGAGAGCCACTCGCTTGAACGGTCCCCCTAAAAAGGGACCATATAGTTCCGGTAAGGAGACAAGTTTGCCCTATGGTGGAGGTCTTCACACTCTTTCCTGGTGTTATACAAGTCACTTTTATTCAAAGATAGCTGGAGTCTTCATAAGAGACTGTTTACGCACGGAACTTGTTTACTGCATTGCGTATCTCAAAACGCACTTTTATTTAAAGAACTTATTTGCGATTAATCACAGCTTTTTGGTGAAGCAGTTGCTATATAACCTCAAAGGGATTGTTTTCACTCACACCCTGAGGACTATATACATATTCGGTCACCATTATAACACTGAAGCTCTGTAGGGTGTTTATTGTTTGATATAATATTGATTATTCTGTATTATTGTCACTAAGCTATATTGTCACTGGCTATATTCTAAGATATAGTTTGCACACAATTTATAATTTTGAGTATAAAGTTTGCACATATTTTTTTAGTCGGAAACAGGTACAATATGGTATTGAATGCTCTGTAGGGTGTTTACCAAATTTCACCGAGTTGAAATAACATTGATTTTTCTGTACTATTGTCACCAAGGTTCACTGGCTATATTCTAAGATATAGTTTGCACACCTGCTATAAAGTTTGCATTTATTTTGTTATAGTTGGAAACAGGTATAACACGTCATCGAATGCTCTGCAGGGTGTTTACCAATTTTCACTAAGTTGTTTTTTTTGTATGTCACCATACGCTCTGTAGGTTGTTTACTGATCTCATAAGTTAGTATACATCCACTTTGCATATTTAATCTTTTTTTCTAAATAATTATAGCAATAGAGACCGCTCACTCAGAGCCTCTTGTATTTTATGCACATTTTTTACGCTACTTGAACAGCCCTGCCGGGTGTTTACTAGGGTACCTACTATAAAAAAAAAAAATTTCAAAAAAAAATCACAAAGTTTCACAAAGTTTTTTACAACCACATTACATAATGTATGACAGTATGTCAACATATGCCCTGTAGGTTTTTTATTAGTTTATTCATTTGTTTATATTCATTTTGTATACACTATCTCCTCTTTCTCTATAACCACATCGAGAGAGGCTGCTTTCCTAGAGTCTCTCACGATATAGGCATACCGTTCACGAAATTTGAACAGCCCTGCCGGTTCTTTCAGTATTAATAGTTATACCAACAGAGACTGTCGTATAGAGTTTTTGCCGTATATGCACACAAGAGAGAAACACTAGCCACACAGGTTATCTTCTTCACGGACATATTTTCTTTCTTTTTTGTGAGATAGCACATACACTAATCTAGGTATATTTCATTATTCAGTGCAGCTCCATTTCACATGCACAGAAGAGAATAATACCAGCCACACAGGTTATTTTTTCACTTTCAATAATTTTTGGTGTGTGAGATAGCACATACACCATCTTGGGTGTATTTCATTATTTAGCGCAGCTCCTTTTCACACTCAATTTTGATTTATGTAGTATAACATTTTTGAGCAGCAGCTTTACATACTTGGATAGCGCAACTTTTTTCCTATACATACCATTCGAGCACATATAGAGATCGGTGGAGGACATGGTGGTGTGCTTGATCACTTATTTCGGATTTGTCACTTATGAAGATATAGACACATGCACTGAGAAGAGTTTTTCTTTTGGATTTATTGTCTTAAATCTACTAGCAACAGTCACATATATATATATATATATAGCAAAGTTCTGTGGGTGAGATGCACTAAACGGTCGCTTGGAAAAGGTGTGCCAGCAATCTAGTCCTTCAAAAGGACTAAAATATAGAACAAAAGACGGGGATTGGTGCACAACCGGTGAAGATTTATTCGTAAAAAGTTACATTACATCAGGCATATTAAGGTGACGTTTCGGGCTAACAATGATATGACCACATACATACAACTGATGGTATAACAAAGTCTATATATAAGAAAATAGCTAACAACCTGTTAGCTTTTTTCTTATATATAGACTTTGTACTTTTGATGAACCTCGGCTATGAAATGCTCTATCAAACAACATCCGCTTGGAAGAAAACCATCAGGCCTTCAGGAAAAAACTCAAGACCCACCTCTTCTAATACAGCAGGGCAACAAGGGCAGACAAGCGCCTTGAGGCGATTCAGTTCGCATTTGCAGCGCTATACAAATCATTCATTCATTCATTCTAGAAGGTTACGGGGTGAAGGCACCACCAACACCCAAAGACCAAGTTTTCCGCAACTGTTTGACAGGTGTATCAAATGTAAACTTTTTACAGTAAGGCTAATTCTTGCTTTCATCAAGAGTACCTCTAAAGGGTTACGGTGTGAAGGCATCACCAACACCCAAAGCCCAATTTATCTGCACCTGTAACTTCTATCCAAAGTCTGCGAAAGAGACACCAGACTTTATCTAAAAAGTTAATTTTGGCCTGAGTGTACTACAATTTGGATCTTCGCATAAGGCTTGCTCACTGTGGTGCATAACTTTGTGATTTCCATCCAAAGTCTGCCAAAGAGACACCAGAATTTATCACAAAAATTTCTAATCTTGTTCTGAGTGCACTAAAATGTGGCCTCGTCATACAGACTGGCCCCCAGCGCCATTTTTTACTAAAAAAAGAAAGCTTGCAGGAAAAATCAATTAACATTTTTCTTTTCATAAATGTCAATTTTGCTGCAGTGAGTTCTATACATGATGATCAAATTTACAGGCAGACTAAGTGGACCCCCCCCCCCCCCCAGGCATATAAAGGAATTTTTTATTTGTATTGTTTCAGTTTAAGCATCATTAGAATTACTGCTCCTTTTTCAAAACAATCTTTTTTTAAAAGCATTTTTGCATTGTTGCATGTCCCCCAGGGTATTACCCGAGCCTCCATACCCTTTTTATAGCCCATAACTTGCACATAAGCCTTCAAAATTGTCCATTTAGATTTTTCAAGTTCGGATCCCATAGACTTTAATAGGGTTTGTGGTTCTGGTCCAAACTTTTGCCATGTTCGAGAGTTCTGTCACAAACTGAACCGGGTGGTGTTTGACCCATCTCTAGAGGGGACATTATCCATGCCCAGCCAATTAAAATGGAACGAAACCTGGAATAAGACCTGCTTATGATGTCTGCAGCCGGCAAGGGTGATTGTGGACACCACATTGGATTGGAGGTGACTATAGTTCCACTTTAAAATTAGCTATTGAGCCTCCAGTGAAGCAACTGTTTTAGGTATAATCTATCAAGTTCTATCGGAAAGGAACATACAGGAAGAGAGATGATATTGGCTTTCTGCAGGCACTTCCACAATCTTACCTCCCTATTGGCAGGTCACATTGTAAGAGTCAGGAGAAATATTTAGCTGCATACGATATACCTAGGAAATTATCTGGGAAAACAATATGCACTGACAGATTTGTATACTAGCAGAATAATGACGTATACTGACCAATCCGTATAGGTTGCAAAACAGGAACCTATACAGGCAAATCAGTGGTATATGCAGTAAATGTATCCATGTTATATAAACAGGCAGATTTGTTATATATAAGGGCAGTGGTATATACAGTGCCGGTCACTGCACATAATAATCAGCCCAATTATATACTGTCAGATACGCAATATAAGACAATTCAAGACATATACTAAATAGATCAATGTCATATACCAGCAATGGCATATATAGACTGGTACCCAGATGCATACAGTGGTGTGAAAAAGTGTTTGCCCCCTTCCTCATTTCCTGTTCCTTTGCATGTTTGTCACACTTAAGTGTTTCGGAACATCAAACCAATTTAAACAATAGTCAAGGACAACACAAGTAAACACAAAATGCAATTTGTAAATGAAGGTGTTTATTATTAAAGGTGAAAAAAAATCCAAACCATCATGGCCCTGTGTGAAAAAGTGATTGCCCCCTAAACCTAATAACTGGTTGCAACAACTGCAACCAAGCGTTTGCGATAACGTGCAATGAGGCTTTTACAGCGTCCTGGAGGAATTTTGGCCCACTCATCTTTGCAGAATTGTCCTAATTCAGTTACATTAGAGGGTTTTCGAGCATGAACGGCCTTTTTAAGGTCATACCACAACATCTCAATAGGATTCAGGTCTGGACTTTGGCTAGGCCACTCCAAAGTATTCATTTTGTTTTTCTTCAGCCATTCGGTGGTGGACTTGCTGGTGTGTTTAGGATCATTGTCCTGCTGCAGAACCCAAGTTCGTTTCAGCTTGAGTACACGAACAGATGGTCGGACATTCTCCTTCAGGATCTCTTGGTAGACAGCAGAATTCATAGTTCCTTTTATCACGGCAAGTCTTCCAGGTCCTGAAGCAGCAAAACAGCCCCAGACCATCACACTACCACCACCATATTTTACTGTTGGTATAATGTTCTTTTTCTGAAATGCAGTGTTCCTTCTACGCCAGATATACTTGGACACACACCTTCCAAAGAGTTCCACTTTTGTCTCATCGGTCCACAGAATGTTGTCCCAAAAGTCTTGGGGATCATCAAGATGTGTTGTGGAGAAATTGAGACGAGCTTTGATGTTCTTTTTGCTCAGCAGTGGTTTTCTCCTTGGAACTCTGCCATGCAGGCCATTTTTGCCCAGTCTTTTCCTGATGGTGGAGGCATGAACGCTGACCTTAACTGAGGCAAGTGAGGCCTGCAGTTCCTTGGACGTTGTTGTGGGGTCTTTTGTGACCTCTTGGATGAGTCGTCGCTGCGCTCTTGGGGTAATTTTGGGCGGCCGGCCACTCCTGGGAAGGTTCACCACTGTTCCATGTCTTCGCCATTTGTGGATAATGGCTCTCACTGTGGTTCGCTGGATTCCCAAAGCTTTGGAAATGGCTTTATAACCCTTTCCAGACTGATAGATCTCAATTACTTTCTTTCTCAATTGTTCCTGAATTTCTTTGGGTCTCGGCATGATGTGTAGCTTTTAAGGATCTTCTGGTGGACCTTACTGTGTCAAGCAGCTCCTATTTAAGTGATGCCTTGATTGTGAACAGGTGTGGCAATAATCAGGCCTGGGTGTGGCTAGAGAAATTGAACTCAGGTGTGGACAACCACAGTTATAGTATGTTTTAACAAGGGGGGCAATCACTTTTTCACACAGGGCCATGATGGTTTGGATTTTTTTTCACCTTTAATAATAAACACCTTCATTTACAAATTGCATTTTGTGTTTACTTGTGTTGTCCTTGACTATTGTTTAAATTGGTTTGATGTTCCGAAACACTTAAGTGTGACAAACATGCAAAGGAACAGGAAATGAGGAAGGGGGCAAACACTTTTTCACACCACTGTATGTATCAAAACAGTGGCATATACAGACTGCCCAGTGCCATAAAGAGGTAGCTCAGTGGAATATATAAGCAGAACAATGATTTTTAAATAAAGATGCCCCCCCTTCCTCATTCCTAGCTTGTACTTTTCTTCTCCAAGCTCTGTGAAGACTCAAAGGAGACGTACAGCCAAAGCTGAAGCCCGCTGTCAGCTGACATCAGAAAACAGGTCCAGACTGTGGAAAGACCATGACAACATGGTCAGGATCCACCCACAACCCAGACTGGCACCTGACTAAGCCTCTCCCACCCCCTCCATTGCTCTGTTCAGTGCTCCAGTGAGCATGGAGGGGCAGAGTAGACAGTGGTGACTGACAGCCACCCGTTCTCTGCTCACAGAGCTCTAAAAACCAAGCAATCAGCGTTTTTTGATCACTGGGTTCTCAGTCTTAGAGCATAAGTTCGGGTCGAACTTTGGTTGTTCGGATGTTCTGCAAACACCGAACAATATGCTGTGTTTGGGTCAAATTCAAAAGCTGCAGGAACACCGTTAAAGTCTATGGGACACTAACATGATAAATCAAAAGTACTAATTTTAAAGGCTTATATGCAAGTTATTGTCATAAAAAGTGTTTGGGGACCATGTATCAATGCAAAAATGTTTTTTAAAAATGGCCGTTTTTTCGGGAGCAGTGATTTTTTTAATGCTTAAAGTGAAACAATAAAAATAAAATATTCCTTTAACCACTTAAGCCCCGGACCACTTTGCAGCCAAAAGACCAGGCCCCTTTTTGCGATTTGGCACTGCGTCACTTTAACTGACAATTGCGATGTCGTGCGACGTGGCTCCCAAACAAAATTGTTTATATTTGCGCTATAAACAAAAATAGAGCGAACATTTTGAAAAAAATGCTTTTTTTTTTTCCTTTTTGCTATAATAAATATCCCCAAAAAATATATACATTTTTTTTCCTCAGTTTAGGCCTATACGTATTCTTCTACATATTTTTGGTAAAAAAAAAAATCGCAATTAGCGATTATTGATTGGTTTGCGCAAAAGTTATAGCGTTTACAAAATAGGGGATAGTTTTATAGCATTTTTATTAATATTTTTTTTACTAGTAATGGCGGCAAACAGCGATTTTTATTGTGACTGCGACATTATGGCGGACACATTGGACATTTTTGACACATTTTTGGGACCATTGTCATTTATACAGCAATCAGCTATTTAAATGCACTGATTCCTGTGTAAATGACACTGGCAGTGAAGGAGTAAACCACTAGGGGGGGGGCGGGAAGGGGTTAAGTATGTCCTGTGTGTTTTTTTACTGTAGGGGGCGTGGCTTGGCATGTGACGTCACTGATCGTCTTTCCCTATGACAGGGAACAGACGATCAGTGTCAGTCTCACTAGGAAACACGGGGAGAGGTTTGTTTACACATACCTCTCCCCGTTCTTCAGCTCTGTGACCTGATCGCGGGACACCAGTGGAGATCGGGTCCGCGGGTCCCGCGGCCACGGTCAAGGAGCTCAGGCTGTAATGAATTGTCGGGTCTCTGCAATATAGAAAAAACTCATTGAAAAAAAGGGCATGGGTTCCCCCCCCCAGTCCATTACCAGGCCCTTTGGGTCTGGTATGAATATTAAGGGGGACCCTGAACCAAAAATTAAAAAAAAACTGCGTGGGGGACCCTTCGGGTCTGGAATGGAAATTAAGGGGAACCCTGCACCAAAATTTTTAAAAAAATGGCGTAGGGGTCCCTCCAAAATCCAAACCAGACCCTTCAGGTCTGGTATGGATTTTAAGGGGAACCCAGCGCCAAATTAAAAAAAAATTAAATAGGGGTCCCCCAAAATCCATACCAGACCCTTATCCAAACACGCAACCTGGCAGGCCACAGGAAAAGAGGGGGGACAAGAGAGCGCCCCCCTCCTGAACTGTACCAGGCCACATGCCCTCAACATAGGGAGGGTGCTTTGGGGTCTGACCCCAAAGCACCTTGTCCCCATATTGATGGGGACTAGGGCAATATCCCCACAACCCTTGCCCGGTGGTTGTGGGGACATGCGGGCGGGGGGCTTATCGGAATCTGGAAGTCCCCTTTAACAAGGGGACCCCCAGATCCTGCCCCATGTGAATTGATACCCCTACCATTTCACAAAAAAAGTGTCAAAAATGGTAAAAAAGACAAGAGACAGCTTGTCCTTTATTAAAAAAATTCAAATAAAAATGTCCTGCGATGTAAATCCACACCCGTGGCATCAGGTGGCCCAGCCCTCAGCTATATAAGAACTGTCACCCAGAAGAAGCGTCAGTCGATGAGAGCCTCCCATACAGGCGGAACGGTTAAGTTTTTTTAATTTTTCAATCCATTGGGTGGCGTGGATTAACATTGCGCCCTCCCCATGTTGAGGGCATGTGGCCTGGTATGGTTCAGGAGGGGGGCGCGCTCTCGTCCCCCTCTCTTTTCCTGCGGCCTGCCAGGTTGTGAGCTCAGATAAGGGTCTGGAATGGATTCTGGAATGGATTTTGGGGGGAACCCCTGCGCCATTTTTTTTATTTTGGCGCAGGGTTCCCCTTAATTTTCATATCAGACCTGAAGGGCCTGGTATGGATTTTAGGGGGACCCCCACAGTATTTTTTTAAAAATTTTGGTTCGGGGGTTTCCCTTAATATTCATATCAGACCCAAAGGGCCTGGTAATGGACTGGGGGGGGGGGGTCATGCACTTTTTTTCAATGAGTTTTATCTATATTGCCAAGACCCGACAATTCATTACAGCTGCGATCAGTTTTAAATGACAATTTTTACTTTAGAAACGTAATTTTGCTGTAGTACTGTTCCAAACATGGGAAAAACATGCCACTTTACAGGTATACTATAGACACCCCCCCAGGCATGATATTTAAAGGAATATATAATTTTTATTGTTTCCGAAAAAACGTCTGTTTTTGAAAAAACATTTTTGCATTGATACATGTCATCTGGGCAGGACCTGGGTCCCCAAACACTTTTTATGACAATAACTTGCATATAAGCCTTTAAAATTAGCACTTTTGATTTTTCATGTTAGTGTCCCATAGACTTTAACAGTGTTCGTGTGTTCTTCCAAATTTTTTGCCTGTTTGGTATGTTCTGCTGTGAACCGAACCAGACTAGCTGTTACATCCGATCCCATTACTAACTTATTGTAAATGACAGCTCCTGAGACCCATTGCTAAACGTAAACAAAGGGGTGGGGTACCAGAGGAAGTCATTGACAAAATATGAACATGTCATCTCCCTAACGACCCGGAAAAGGAATGCGTCACATTTAGCAGCAGTAGTATTACTGCTGATAAATGGATTTCCTGCTGCAGCCATTCACGAAACCCCAAAACAGCTGAAATTTGGTCTGAACCCTGGTGCTCATTATTGTATGTTTAAGTTGGCCAAATGTGTCACAGTGATCCCTTGCTGGCCAATATCTACCCTACTGTGCCATATATATAGCATATTCTGACATATTTGGATAATGGGCCAATATGGGGCACAGACAGTTTTTGAAGAGCTACAGATTTGGGGATGGGGCATGGTGCCTTGTGTTAATACCTTATCAGTGGGGTATTTATAAAATGCTGCAGTTCAGCCAAAGGGCCATTTTTTGACTGCAGCATATTTGGACATATTCTGCCATTATGGGACAGACAGAAACAGTTGGAGAAGTGCTACAGACTCGTGGATAGGGCATGGTGAATTTTGCTAAAACCTTAACAGTGAGCGATTTATATAAAGGTGCAACTCAGCTGAAGGGTCTTTTTCTGACTGCAGTAGCAGCAAGCATACTGCCCACCAGCCCTTCTTTTGAAACATGTCATCTAACATAGTGCTGGAGGGACAAAGTCATAAATGTTTATTCTGACAATTGTTAGCAGTTTGGTGTGTTAGCTTATGTAAAGACTTACTTATATGATGGGTTGCTTTAGTCTTTCCTGGCTCCTATGGTCCATCCCATATGTTTAGCCTAGATAAATCACATAAAAGTATATAGGAAACCTGAGATGCACCTGTTTGATTGATAAACTGACACTTGCTAAGACTTTTAGATTTAGTGCTAAGATTTAAATTTGAACTAATGTATGATCCCAATTATATTAACATTTACAAATTTGCACATTAATTTTCTTATTTCAGTCATCAGTTGAATGTGTTTGTTTGATATCATTGGGCAAGATCATAGTGTCACTGTTTCTTAATCTGCCCTTTTTACCAGCTAAGCTGTTACTATGTTTTGGCTTACTGTAGCCTAGCTTTATTCTTTCATTCAAGACTAATGTTATTCTCATTAATGTAGATGAAGGGGTGGTGATAGTTTGGATATTATAAAGTGCTATCTAAAAAATCGAGGAAAAGCAATAATAATTGGTATCATAAAAGTAGAAATTAAAGACACAAAATTGAATTTGCACATTTGAGACATAAATTGCTCATAGTGGAATAAATGATTGAAATAAAGGAATATCAGAAGCAATTGCATCAAAGACCATAATCTTATCAGTTTCCTATTCACATATCAAACGGGCACAGTTGTCATTTTTATTAATCTTTTGTGTACTATTGATTGCTTTTTTGTAATGTTAAGCTCGCCAGAAGTTACTTCAGAGCACAATTTGGAAGTCAGTTATTTGCCATTCTCAACCCTGAGAAATAAATTATTATCGGCCTCTAAAGAATTGAGTGAAAGTATTAGATATAAACCACGCTTGCCTCTGTAACCCTTTAAATGCTTAACATTGTTAGCTCCTAACATAGCTTTCATCATTCACAGAAATATTTTAAATGCTGAAAATCATGGTACAAATTTTGTCTGTTCAGATTATTGACATTGTTCCTCCCTTTGTAGGTAACTACATTTTGAGTGCAGTTTTAATTCAGTGCTTTCAAGTGTTATTTTGTGAGCTAATTTGATATACAAGATGCTTGAGCTGCCTGACAAAACCACCAGGCATGCAATATACAGAGGCTTAACACTTTCACTGCCAGACCAATTTTCTGCATTTTTCACATGCATACTAAAATGTGCATTATTGAAATGAAAATGTAGTCAAACCCCTAAACTATATACAGTATGCTTTGTGAAAGTTGCAATTTTGTATGTTGTGCAATATTTGTGTACATTTAATAAATAATATTTTCATTAACAAATACGCAAAAAAAAATTTTAGTGTACAGAAACAAAAGGCAGTCTTTACATTTTACATGTATCACATTATATTTTCAGTAACGACAACAGACTCATATGGGACTGTTCAGGCTGTCATTGTTTCTCAATGAATCAAGGGATGTGGTGCTATAACTTTATAGTGATCTACCCACAGTAAACAATATTCCATTATATTTTCAGTAACTAATAAAAAAAAAAAAATCTTAGTGCACATATTACAATCTTTACATTTCACATTATCAAATAAATATAAATGATGCGACTGTTTCCCATTATCCACTTATAACTATAAAGGATGACACCTGTTGAGTTAATAATTATAACATATGTGAAGCCTCAAAGTTGCATGTACCTGCAAAATAGCAAAAAAATATGATACCTATAATTGTCAATACAACTGTTATTGACAATTACTAGGTTCTACACAAAATTCATTATAATTTGTAAAGTAGAAAAGCTATTTGCTTTGACATTTTTTGGGATACAGTGTTTTAAAGAAAAAAGTGATTGCTGACCTTTGGGAATAAAGCAGGAAATTAAGCCTTTCTCAAATAATATCCATCTTCATCAATTTGTTACAATCCGACTGCAAACTAAAAACTGATTGATTTCACTTAGAGTAAATTTCAGGGAAATCTCGTTATTTGATGTAAGTGGGGTTTAAATGATTTCTCAAGCAGTGCTATCAGCCTACTCAGTTCTTCTCTTGGTCTATACTGTAGAACAACTCCTCCCTTACAGTATGTTATGGAGTTGAGGTTGACATTTTCTGTAGTCAGATAAGAAATGGGCATGGCTAAAAACACTGTTTAAGATTTCAGTGCATTGGGGTTGAATTACTAAAAAAGTATATGCTGATTATTTATAAAGTGCATTTTTACTTTTTAAGAAAACTTGCCCTTAGCTTAGTTAATGAGGCAAAGGTCTGCTGACCTAAATCATCAATTTTCCTTGAATGTGATTGTGAGTTCTTTGCAAAGTGAATTTTTACCATAGTCAGTAATCAAAGTGAAAATTTACTTTACAAAGTAAGGGCTCTTTCACACGGGGCGGATCAGTGCAGATCCGCCCCGTGGATAGCCGCTTGCTCAGCGGGGATCGCCGGAGCGATCTCCGCTGAGCAGGAAGATGACAGGTCCGTCTCTGCACTCCGTGCAGGGACGGACCTGTCAGAGCGCCGCTCTCCCCTATGGGAGATCGGGTGACGACGGACCGTAGAGTCCGTCGTCATCCGATCCGCTCTGCAGACGGATGAAAAAATGGGGTTTTCCTCCGTCTGCAGAAACGGAGCACAGCGGGCACGGACGAGAGCGGGTGTCAGCGGATGCTCATCCGCTGACACCCGCTATCCCATAGGGATACATGTATGTCCGTTTTTCATCCGAAAACGGAAGGATGAAAAACGGACATACGGACCGTCCGTGTGAAAGAGCCCTATACATGATCAACTCTTGTTCAGACCACATTTAGCTTGTTTGGTGATTAACAAACAACCAAACTGAGTGTTCAGCTGACCTGAACCTCCAGCAGTGGTATTATTCCACTGCAAAATGTAACAGATTTTCTCAAGCTTTTGTAAGGGAGCCTGCAGTTGCTAGCATACTAAATACCAATGACATATCCTCCTGGTTGACAGATAAATGTAAGCAACGGGGTGGGGATTGTGGTGAAAAAAAATTCTGTGAGAAGGGTGTTGTGAGTTTGTTGATATTTTCATTTTTGGTGAAAAGGTGAACTAGCTTTTTACATTGGAGATATGCTTGCATTACTCTCTTTTTACGTATTTTAAGTGATCATTTTTTGCACTTTTTAGAGAAAAGGTAAAATAAAAAAAATAAAAAATGTCAATACATGAATAACAGATACACAATGAAAAGGAAAAAAAAAAAAAGAAACATACATATAAAGAACACTAAATGAAATAAATGTAACTAACTTATCCAATACCATTACTTTCTTTTGAACTATAAGGAAATCTCTTGTATCTTTGCAGTAAATTTCTATACTTTCAACACTGTTTTATGTAGGAATAAAATACATTTAACCCTGCCCATTTTACAATTATGTTGAAGAAAGCAAGGTCCATCAAAAACTAATAGTGACAATGATACTGTATTTTAAGTGACAAGCACTCACCATTTTCCTCAATCATTCTCCATCTGCACCCCTCTAAGCTGAAAAACTATCATATGAAACAGTAACATTTGACACCATTTGTATAGCAAAACAAAATAATTTGGTAGTGAAATACACTTTGCAGACATCGTATGTTCATGCTGATAGAATGCAAGGAAAATCACTGAATTATTTGATTTTGTGCTGCATTCCCATGATCAAAGAGACATTCTACTGTGTTATAAGAAATGCATTCAATCAGCTCATTGCAGATTTTGTAAGATGATTTCCGAACTTCGGTGTGAGACATTGTTAATTACTGTAGTACACTTCTTTTCATGTGAAATGGGCCAGCTTCATACAGTATAATGTTGCTTTAAGAAAAGGTGAAATGAATGAAGACAGAAGGCTACAATAGCTTATTTTAATTATAATACAAGATAAAAGGGTATTTTAAGCTGTTATCTGTTTCTGTAATATATTTTCTGCAGTGATACAGAACATTTAATGTGCACAGTATCTTAGATATGCAGCTATGGTGAGAATATTTTACTTTTTTAGTGGAATAAAATTGAAGCCTGTAAAATACACTGAAATAAATAGTTATTTTGCCAATCAAATGAAAAAAAAAATATATAAAAAAAACGTAGAAAAATATAACTGCTAAAAATGAATGCAATGACTTACTTTGTACATATTAAGTTTTTTTTTTTTCAATTTACCTAAATCAGAATAATAAAAATATCCAAGCTGAATAACAAAGTTTATCTGTTTTTTCAAATACCTAGAGGTTCATTGTTTTTTTGGACCTTAACCACTTCAATACAGGGCACTTATACACCTTCCTGCCCAGACCAATTTTCAGCACTGTCGCACTTTGAATGACAATTGCGCGGTCATACAACACTGTACCCAAACTACATTTTTATCATTTTGTTTCCACAAATTGAGCTTTCTTTTCGTGGTATTTGATCACCTCTGGGATTTTTTATTTTCTGCTAAACAAATAAAATTGACTGAACATTTTGAAAAAAAATGTTTTTTTTGTTTCTGTTACAAAACTTTGTAAATAAGTAAGTTTTCTCCTTCACTGATGGGCACTGATGGGGCTGCACTGACAGCACTGATAAGGCGGCACTGATGGGCACCGATGAGGTGGCACTGATGGGCACTGATGATGGGCACTAATATGCGGCACTCAGAGGCGGCAAGGATGGGCACTAAGAGGCGGCACGGATGGGCAATGATAGGCGGCACGGATGGGCACTGATAAGCAGCACGGATGGGCACTGATAGGCGGCACAGATGGGCACTGATGTACAGTAATTGATGGTATGGATGGATGCCAATCAGTAATAATTAATCAGCACAGACCCACCCTGTGAGAGGAGCAGCCGATCGGCTCTCCTCTACTCATGTCTGAAAGTCACGAGTGAGGAAAAGCAGGTCAACGGCTCTTCCTGTTTAACACTGTGATCAGCCGTGATTGGACATAGCTGATCACGTGGTAAAGAGTCTCCGTCAGAGACTCTTTACTGAGATCGGTGTTGCTGACACACCGCCGGTTCGATGCGCACCATCACGAGCGTGCGGCGGCTGTTATCCTGCTGGACGTCATATGATGCCCAGTCAGGATATTGAAACCACTTTGCCGCTGTCATTTTGCTATATAGTGGGCGGCAAGTGGTTAAATCAATTCTGGATATTTTTTTAATGCTCACTGCAAAAGAAAAACAAGAATAAATACCAGTCTGATGGGTGGTAAGTTCTATCTTTGCTCTCTCGAAGCGCTATATTTGAAGAATATACAACAAATAAGGGAAAATCTACAGTAAGATGCATATTTTTATATGTAGAGGGTATTGCAGCCTAAGACTTACATTATCACAGATGGGCTGCATTTACATTAGCACAGATGGTTGCATGTACACAGGCTTTCCAGCCTGAAAGAGGGAAGAGAGCTGGCTGTCATGTCTGTATGGGCTTTTTCACCCCCCTCCTTCTTCCTGTTTTCACTGACTGAGTTTACTGTAATATGAGCTAACACACACAGAAATGTGATTCAGTAGCCGCTCTTGTGCCCCTATTGGCAGGAAGAAGAAAAACAATTAAAGGCATGTTTACAGCAGCCAATGGGAGAGATTGTACTGAACTGCAGGAAGAGCTGCAATGGATTCTGGAACATGTAGTTCCCTCACAAAATGGCCCCATGGACTGGTATACAGGGATACAGGGAGAAATTACAAATCCCAGAGAAGTTTTCAGAACAGAGGGCTGGCTACAGACTCCATTTTGTGTTCTGAAGAGATTCTCAGTGGACTAGGCAGTGAGAGAGACACAGACATGATCTGAGGGGCTGCTGTTACCCACGGAGGGGATCCATCCAGCCACAGTTCCAGAGGTCGGTGTGTTGATCCTGCTACAGCTCCAGAGGTCACTGTGCTGAACCTGCCATGGTTCCAGGAGTCAGACGGAGATGTTCCTGAGGGCGTGGGCTGATCCGGTAAAAAGGTGGCCAGTCGGACCTTTCGGGGAACTGGTCGCTTGATCCTTTGGTCGCAGGACGGGTGAGTGGGCGTTTGTCCATCTTTAAAGACATGGTAGTTAGACAACATTACCTCACCAGTGCCCACATTTGTAGGAACACTTGCACCCTGCTGTAACAGTCACCATATTATTATTATTATTATTATTAAATAGGATTTATATAGTGCCAACAGTTTGTGCAGCACTTTACAACATGAGGGCAGACAGTACACTTACAATACAAATCAATACAGGAGGGATCAGAGAGCCCTGCTCGTTAGAGCTTACAATCTAGAAGGGAGGGTTAATTGGAACAAAAGATAATAATTTTGGGGGGGGGGGTGAGCTGATGGAGAAAATCAAAATACAGTTGTTAGGTGTGGGTAGGAGAGAAGGGTTTTCAGGAATCATCTAAAAGCTAATAGAGTAGGAGATAAGTGGAGAGATTGGGGTAAGGCATCCCATAGGATTGGACAGGCTTTGGAAAAGTCCTGGAGGCGAGCATGGGAGGAGGTGACGAGGGAGCTAGAGAGCAGAAGGTCTTGAGAGGAACAAAGAGAACGAGTAGGTTGGTATTTAGAGACTAGGCTAGTGTCTGAAACCATGAAATCAGGCCGAGACAGAAGTACAGTTAAATCACACTTGTTTAATAATAAAGGTAAGGGGGCGTGGTGACCGGACTCCAGGATGGCCGCTTAACCTGGAGCTCCGCTCGTCCGCAGGAGACATTCGTCAGCCACACACTATTTCCAGCGGAAACATACCTCCACAAAAGGTCAGTGCGATCCCGAGAACCGGAGGCAGTCACTAGGGATGGGCCGGCACAGGAAAAACCCGCCACAGCCACCGAAAATAGCGAGCTACTGCGCCACGAACGGCGCCTCACAAGATGGCGACGACGGCGGGAATGCTGACACTCATACCTTACCTCAGAGTCTGGGAGAGGACGTGTCCGGAACCTACCGCACCGATGGCCACACACTACAGACTCCCAGCGACTCATCCTCCGGTCCCGCAACGCCTACCACACGGAGCCCAGTGAAATCCAGGCCGAGGAGAGAATCCCCATTTAGGCCGCAAAACGCTCCGGCCATGGAGGTAAGCGAACCACACTCATACCAAGCTAGCCAGCATACCATGAAAGGAGAATCAATTATGGACTTTCCTACAACAGATGGGCCCGTGTCTGACACTATAATAAAAGACATGTTGATTTCACTGAGATCATCACTACAGGCTGATATGGTCAGGGGGATTAATCAATGTAAAAGAGAAGTGCATTCACTAGGCCTAAGAGTGGACAGAACAGAGCACAAAATGGAGGAATTTACCTCAGCTTATAATGTAATGGTCGACTCAAATGCAGCTCAGGGGGAAGAAATAGGATGGATTAAAGACAAACTAGCAAGTCTAGAGGACCGCTCCAGGAGGAACAACCTCAAATTGAGGGGTATCCCTGAAGAGGTACCCCCGAATCAGTTACTACCATTTGCCCAAGCTTTATTTTCAACTTTTTTACCTCAGGCTACAGCACAGGACCTCATTGTGGACAGAATTCATAGAATTCCTAAACCGTCATTTCTGCCTGCAGAAATTCCCAGAGATGTTCTTCTAAGAGTCCACTATTTCCACATTAAAGATCAAATTTTGCAAATTTCTAGAAAACAAGAAAATTTACCCCCACAATTTGCTAATGTTAAATTGCTCCCTGACCTATCTAGACATACTTTACAACGCAGACGCAATCTTATAACTATTACAAAAGCCCTAAGGAATCATAACATCATTCACAAATGGAAATACCCTGCCACTCTATCCATTGTTCACAATGGCACCACCACCATGATCTCCTCGTTGGATGAAGGTCTAAATTTACTACGTAGATGGAAAATACTACCTGATGCAAGCACCAACTTTCCCGCCATAGCAGGCCCATCACATATCCCTAATGAATGGCAAGCAGTGACTCATAAAAAATCTCTTAAAAAATCCGCTGGTATACCAAACACAGAATTTCAACAGATTACTTGAATGTCTCCTAGGAAGAGTGCCTTATACTCTGTTCCTTGTTACCCTCAGGTTACCATTAGCAGTTCCATCTGCTCTTGGATCGCTTTATGGATCCTTTTTTTATCTATATTTTCTTTTTTTATTTCTTTTTCCTTGATATGCACAGATCTCTCAAGAGCAATTTATCGTCCTACATCTACTCCAGAAATCCATATGATGGCTGTCAACACCAGGAAAATTCACACCAATTGAAGTGAGTACTTTATTGTCTATCCTCCATATCCTTTATACAATGGACCAATGACGATCTCTTGCTTATCAATCAACGCACATGGTTTGAACCACCCGGCCAAACGATTTTCCTTATGGAAAGAGGTTCATAAACACAAGGCAGATATTGTATGTGTACAAGAAACGCACTTCCAACTAGACAATACCCCGCAGTGTACCCACAAAGACTTCCCACACATCTACTTAGCATGTAATCCTCTCAAAAAAACTGGAGGCGTTCTAATAGCCCTGAAGAACTCACTTTCATTTCAACACAGAGATTCGTTTACGGATGAAGCTGGCAGATTTATCATTGTCTCAGGCGACATAAATTCTCAACCATTCACTCTGGTTAACCTATATTCACCAAATACACATCAAATTCGCTTCTTCAATAAGGTCCTTCGCAAACTCAAGTCTATGCAGTATGGTAAAGTCCTGATATGCGGAGACTTTAATGCTACTGTAGACCCCCAAGTGGACACATCTTCGGCCAAAATCCGTTCAACACCAGCTCTACAAACCATTCTTCACAAAGAGGAACTGTTCGATGCGTGGAGATGTCTCCATGCTGGTGAAAAGGACTTCACTTTTTTTTCCAACAGGCATCGCTCATACTCCCGTATTGACATGTTTCTAACTGATAAATGGTTGTTACAAGATATAACCACAGCTGCCATTCACGAGATTACGTGGTCTGACCACGCAGCGATTTCCTTATCCATTATGGAGAAGGGTGTCTCTTCTTCACCTCCCATCTGGCGGTGTAATAATAGACTAGTACAAGAGCCTTCATCTAACAAACTACTGACACAACACATCACCAATTTTTTCTTAGATAACTATGGTTCAGTTACGAAAACACATGTTTTATGGAACGCCCATAAGGCATACATGAGAGGTATTCTAATACAAATGGGGGCTAGAGCCAAACACCAGAGGTCTCAACAAATTCAAACTATACTCCATGATCTTAGAAAATTTGAAACACAAAATAAAACATCCCCTACCTCAGTAATAACTCACAAACTTTCTATCCTTAGGGAAAAACTTAGAGAAATTTTATCTCAACAATATGACAGACATATCAGAAGCTTAAAATTGAATTTCTACCATAATGCTAACAAAACAGGTAAACAATTAGCCAACAGATTGAAAGCAAAACGCACTAAGACAAGGATAGCATACTTAAAACACCCCACGTTACACCACAAAATTATTCATCCTAAAGATATAGCTGACCAATTTGCAGAATACTATAGTTCACTTTATAATATACATAAGGATACCGCTACGAACCAACCATCTAAGGAAAACATAAATGATTTCCTACAACGCATTCATTTACCCTCGCTATCTACTGAACAATTAGAATATCTTAATACCCCCTTTACCACTTCTGAAGTTGAGAAAGTTATTTCTTCTCTTCCTAACGGTAAATCCCCTGGCCCTGATGGCTTCTCAAATGAATATCTTAAAGCATTTAAACATGTCATAGCACCTTATCTCACACATTTATTTAATGACACTGCCGATAGTGCTAGTATGCCCCCAGATATGCTTAAAGCATATATAATCACATTACCTAAACCTGGTAAGGAACCAGACACTCCGGACAATTATAGACCGATATCACTGCTTAACTCTGATACCAAAGTATATGCCAAATTATTAGCCAATCGTTTATCAAATATTATTCCTTTACTAGTCAAAAATGATCAGATGGGATTCGTGAAGGGGAGACAAACTTCTGACGCAACCAGGAGAATTATAAATGTTTTGTATCATGCTAAATTGCACCGAACGCCTTCTCTGCTGTTATCTATTGACGCAGAGAAGGCGTTCGATAGAGTCCACTGGACATACATGGAGATGACGCTTAGTAAGTTCGGATTCCGGGGTCGTATACTTCAAGCTGTTTTGGCATTGTACTCTTGCCCCACTGCACAGGTATACTCGACAAATGCTTTATCTTCACCCTTTGATATTAGAAATGGAACTAGGCAGGGATGCCCCCTGTCTCCTTCCATTTTTAACCTTATGATGGAACCTCTTGCAGAAACTATAAGGTCTCACCCGCTGATTTCGGGTTTCCAGTTCGGCAACACTAAACACTCCATTAATCTTTTTGCTGATGATGTCATTCTGCTATTGACTAATCCAAAAATTTCTTTACCACATGCTCATGAGGTCCTGCAAGAATTTGGTAAGATCTCATACTATAAAGTGAATTTTTCTAAGTCTTTGATCCTCGCCCTCAAAATTCCACCCAAACTTAAACTTGATCTCCAATCACAATTTCCATATACATGGAGTACTGAAGGTGTTCCATATCTGGGGATTGTCTTGAAAGCCAAAGTTTCTGAACTCGTCAAATCTAATTTGAAACCACTCATTGCCAAACTGGGAATTCAACTCAAAGACTTTTCAATGAAAGAGGTTTCATGGTTTGGTAGGATTGCTGCATTTAAAATGTTGATATTGCCTCAAATATTGTATGTTTTTCGCTCTCTACCACTTCATATCCCACAACATTTTATTAAAAAACTTACTACTATGTGCTGGAAGTATGTGTGGAATGGTAAAAAAGCCAGATGCTCCAGGAACAATCTTATCTCACATAAGAGATTCGGTGGGGCAGGGCTTCCCGATATTCAAGACTACTACTGGGCAGTTAGACTGGACCAACTTAAACATTGGTTCCCGACTAAAGACCCACCAGTTTGGGTAGACATTGAAAATTCATTAATCCCACTATCCATATCCAACGTATGCAATCTTTTACTGACTGATAGCTGGGCTACTTGGGACCTACGTAAATTATCCCCTACAATTCAAATTTCCTTAAAAGCATGGAGACATGCACTAACTACTAATCAAGATGACGTTATAGACTTACCATACAATATACCTCTTTCTATTCTTAGGACGAAACTTCCCGACATCCCTATAAATGACTTCATTAATATAGGAATTACGATGCTATCTGACTTCTTCGATGTCAATAAGCTCAAATCTGTAACACAATTGACCTCGCAGTATAACCTTACTACTGATATGGCTCCTTACGCATTTCGGATATTAGAGTTACTTCAAACCTTACCTTCTCCTTTAATTACCATTCCACGCAGACTATGGCAGTTTTATTATCCAAGTAGTAAAGAAGTGAAAGGAATTTCTTATTTTTACAATCTTCTACATGATAAATTACAATTTATCAAAACACCTGCCATGCTCAAATGGGAAGCAGAACTCGGCTCTGACTTTTCGGAGGTTCAGTGGCGCCACGCCTTCTCTGAAATTCATTCTGCATCTCATTGTGCCAAACACTGGGAACTTACTATTAAACTCTCCAATAGATGGCATTACACTCCTTGTCGATTGGCATCTTTCTTTACAGGTTTTTCTCCGAACTGTTGGAGGGAGTGTGGCCACTTAGGTAATCTATTACATATGCTTTGGTATTGCCCTACGGTTAAAAGCTTATGGAATAGTGTTTTTCAACATATATCTACCATTACTGGTATACTCACTAAACCAGACCCTGCCTTAGGTATTCTTCATATGAATATCGACAAATTTCCTAAATCATTTAGATCAGTTATAACTCATATTCTGTTAGAAACCAGATTGCTGATTTTATGCAATTGGAAGTCTAACACTGCTATCAATTTATCAGATGTCATTTCTGCAGTACGTAGAAACTATACTTTTGAACGTTTGATGGCACTTAAGAATTCCAAATGTGTACAATTTGATAAATACTGGTCTATATGGCCTAAAGTTTCCTCTCAGGATGATATATAATTCTGTAGATTGTTTGTTATAAATGCTCTATATACGTTCTTTGAACATGTCTTATCTTTTATATGTTAAATAGTCGATGGATACTGACACATATCCCACGTTGTGCATATCCTATTATTTATTTCTTTTAATGTTTATTTATTTTCTGTATGATTTCATGAAAATACTCAATAAAAATTGAATGATTCAAAAATAATAAAGGTAAAAAGAACAAACGTAGTCAAAACATAGCCAAAGTTCAGTAACAGGAATGGATAGTCAGCCGAGCCAGAAGTCAGGGATCAATGTAGTGGAACAGCAAGCAGGATCTGGAGCCAGAAGGGATGTCAAAGCAAAGCAAGTCTTGAACAGGATCGCAGGAGATAGTTTCTGTGATGTTGACCAAGGTGAAGGCTGACTCTGGACTGGACGGCTTAAGTAGGTAGGACTGATGAGCAGGATATCATCAACAGCTGAGTAACTGTGGAGATATAGGAGCTGGCAATTAGCCGACAGATGAGCGGGCAGCTCCGAGAAGGAAGGGCTGAGCCCAGCCCTGACAGTACCCCTCTCAACGACCCCCCCTGGGAGGACCACCAGGCTTGAGGGGAAAATTACTATGGTAATCATGTAGGAGGATAGGGGCATGTACGTCCCAGGATGAGACCCAAGAGCGTTCCTCCGGACCATACCCTTTCCAATACACCAGGTACTGTATGCACCCACAGAACCTACAGGAGTCAACAATGGACTGTACTTCATACTCCTCATGGTTCTCAACCTGTACAGGGTGAGGAAGTGACACCGAGGTGGTAAAGCGGTTGCAGACCAAAGGTTTTAATAAGGAGACATACATTCAAAATACACTTTGATTAGGAATTTTTTTTTTTTAAGGGAAACAAGGATTAGTGATAAATCAGTGGAGACACCTTTTTCCCATATTAACTCTTACAGGAGAGAATTTCCCTTCCTAGGGGTAGATTTCCTCTCACTTTCTGTTATATCCCTCCGTTTGTAAGTACGAGTCGTTAGTAAGTCGGATTTTTGAAAATAGGGGACCGCCTGTATATACTATATGGCCCGCCCTATACACTCTGCAGAAAAATTGGGCCTTAGGCGGTGGTGGTGGTGGTGGCACAACACTGTAAAGCCTCACAGATACTTTTGTTGAGTGCAGGAACAGGCCCTGCTGTGAAATATTAGATCAAAAATTGTAATTATATGCCCCTGTTAAACAGAGGCATAAAAATTGGGCCTTAGCCACTGTTAGTGGTGCCACAACGCTGCAACCCCTCACAGATACTCTTGTTGAGCACAGGAACAGGCCCTACTGTTAAATATTTGATCAAAAATTGTAATTACACGTCCCTGTTAAACAGAGAAAAATTGGGCCTTAGCCACTGCTGGTGGTGCCCAGAACCAAAAATGTTCTTAGAAGCTATCAACATGAACATTGAGGAGAAATAGGCTCAGCATAAGAGGATAGTCACTCAGCATCAGCATAGGCAGTCTTAAAGGGATCTCACATTCATAAAAAAAATAATCAGTTACATAAGCATCAGGTGCTTGGTAGCTGGTGATCCAAGACTGATTCATTTTTATGAAGGTGAGCCGATCAACCGAGTTGGTGGACAGGCGCACTCTGTGATCGGTTATAAAGCCTCCAGCAGCACTGAATGTGCGTTCTGAAAGAACGCTGGATGCAGGACAAGCCAGTAGCTCAATTGCATACTGTGCAAGCTCTGGCCAGTGATCCATCCTCAAGACCCAGTAACCCAGTGGATTTTTGGTTGGAAAGGTCTCCCAGTCTGATCTTGCCCCTAGGTATTCCTGCACCATGTACAACAGACGCTGGCGATGGTTGCTGGAACCAATCAGACCTTGGGGCTGCGGACTAAAAAATTGTCTGAAGACACCGGTCAGATGGCCACCGTCTCCGCTGACTTCTGTGACTGACCAAAGCCTCAGCAACACGTTGTCCATGAGTACCAGGAAATTGTAACCTCCCTTTGTAACGCATTGCACAAACCTTTCTGCAAGGCCTCCCGAAGATATTTCATCCTCTGCTCCCTCTGGCGACGGCTAGATAAGTTCCGCCCTTGTAACGTGGATCAAGAAGGGTTGCCAGCCAGTACTGATCCCTCTTCTTGATACCACGAATCCGAGGGTCCTTTCGCAGGCTTTGCAGGATCAGGGAGGCCATACAGCGTAGGTTTGCTGAGGCATTCGGTCCGGAGTCCTCTGGGTCACTAAGGACGACCTGATCCGCAGCCACCTCCTCCCAGCCATGTACAAGTCCATGGGTTTCTGAGGACTGAAAACGATTCCTTGAAGACTGCCCTCCTCCTCCTCCTGTGTGTGATATTCGGGCCTGCAGGAATACTGTCTGAATAAAGGGAGCCTTGAGAGGTAAGGAATTACTCCTCTTCCTCCCTCTGTTCTGCCTCAAGTGCCCTGTCCATTTTTCCATGCAATGTGTGCTCCAACAGGAAGACAAGAGGGACAGTATCACTTATGCATGCACTGTCACTGCTCACCATCCTTGTGGCCTCCTCAAATGGTGACAGGATAGTGCATGCATCCTTGATCATGAGCCACTGGCGTGGCGAAAAAAAGCCAAGCTCCCTTGACCCCGTCCTGGTGCCATACTCGCACAGGTACTCATTGATGGCCCTCTGCTGCATGTGCAGCCGCTGCAGTATTGCCAACGTTGAGTTCCACCTGGTGGGCATGCCACAGATGAGGCGGTTATTGGGCAGGTTGCATTCCTTTTGGAGGTCAGCAAGTCGAGCACTGGCCTTATATGACTGGCGGAAATGCCCACAGACTTTCCTGGCCTGCCTCAGGAGATCCTGTAAGCCGGGGTACCTGCACAAGAACCGCTGCACCCCCAAATTAAGGACGTGAGCCAAACAAGGAACATGGGTTGGTGCCATTGTCATAAACCACCATTCCTGGCTGAAGCTGGCATGGCCTCAACCACCTCTGAGCTTGCCCCTGCAGAGCTGACAGAATCTCTGCCAAGTGTGGCTCCTGTGCCCTAAGAAGACCAACTCAAGCACTGCATGGCATCTTTTTGCTTGCGTAGCCCCTAGAATGTCTACGGAGCACCACTGGTTCTGAGGACAAATCTGCACAGGAAGAGGACATAGAGGAAGAAGAAGATGAGGGGTGGAGGAGAGAGGTGTGGCAGAATCACCACTGCCAGCATTTTGGAGGCGTGGTGGTGGAACAAGCTCCAACAATGCTGCACCCTGTCCTGCATCCTTCCCAGCTGCCAGCAGGGTTACCCAGTGTGCCGCGGAAGAAAGGTAACGTCCCTGTCCATGAGTGCTGGACCATGAGTCAGCGGTAATATGCACCTTACCACTGATCGCCCTGTCCAACGAGGCCAAGACATTGCCTTCCACATGTCGGTAGAGAGCCGGAATGACCATCCGAGAAAAAAATTGTCGTTTGGGAACCTGCCACTGAGTTACCGCACATTCCACAAATTCTTGAAAAGGGGCAGAGTCTACCAGCCGAAACGGCAGCAGTTGTAGTGCTAGCAATTTTGCCAAACTAGCATTCAGCCGCTGAGCATGTGGATGGCTGGGACTCGTATAGGGAAATTTGCCTGCTACAATTGGATGTTGGTGTACTGCTAGCAGATTGCCCGAAAGTACTTGGGACACCTAATTCTACACCTTCTGTCAGGGAATGCCGTCCAGTGGACCTGCTGCTGGGCGCCCTGGGGTGCGCCGGTGTGCGCCGATGCGCGCTGGTGTGCGCGTGCGTGCGGGTGCGCGTGCATGTGCGTTGGCGCGCGCGTGGGCGCGGCGTTTGGCGCCAATCAGCCTATTTAGGCTGAGCTCACTGGGCGCTCGGTGCTGTCCGATCGTCAGCTCCAAGTATTCCGATACCTGCTGCCTGTATCCCGTTTTGACCTCCTGACCCCCGGCTTGATCCTGCACCTGTCCGTCCGCTGCCTGCCTGTTGACCTCGGCCTGTCCCTGACTCCGCTTCTGCCTGCTCCTCTGTACTACGCTGCCCGCTTGTTGCCAACCTCTGCCTGTGACCCGGACTTGAACCTGCCTGCTCCTCTTTACCACGTTGCCCGCTTGCTGCCAACCTCTGCCTGTGACCCGGACTTGAACACGCTTCTCCTCGGTACCGTGCCTGTGTGTGGAAGTGCTCTGCCAAGACCCTGCTCTGCACCTGCTGTTTGCTCCCCACCATCTGGAAGACCACTGACTCCACTTCAGCAAACCTCCGGGGTCATCTCCCGGCAACGACCCGCCAGGCACTCATACCACTCTGTGCTCTCGTGCCCCCTGTCCCCACTTCCAGGGGGCCGAGAACCAGATACGTACGGGAGGCCTTCCCCTGCTACATCGGGCTCACCTGTCCGGCGCGTGAAGTCTGACAGTATCGGACAGCCATGTCCGAGTCCGAGCAGGGGGCCTCTCCCATGGAGGACTTGTGTAGACACCTGGCGGGTCTCACACAAGCTGTGGAAAGCCTTCAAGAGGCCTACACCAGACTGGAAGGACAGGTCCAGGTCCTCGCATCCCTACTGTCAGACTTCACGCGCCGGACAGGTGAGCCCGATGTAGCAGGGGGAAGGCCTCCCGTACGTATCTGGTTCTCGGCCCCCTGGAAGTGGGGACAGGGGGCACGAGAGCACAGAGTGGTATGAGTGCCTGGCGGGTCGTTGCCGGGAGATGACCCCGGAGGTTTGCTGAAGTGGAGTCAGTGGTCTTCCAGATGGTGGGGAGCAAACAGCAGGTGCAGAGCAGGGTCTTGGCAGAGCACTTCCACACACAGGCACGGTACCGAGGAGAAGCGTGTTCAAGTCCGGGTCACAGGCAGAGGTTGGCAGCAAGCGGGCAACGTGGTACAGAGGAGCAGGCAGGTTCAAGTCCGGGTCACAGGCAGAGGTTGGCAACAAGCGGGCAGCGTAGTACAGAGGAGCAGGCAGAAGCGGAGTCAGGGACAGGCCGAGGTCAACAGGCAGGTAGCGGACGGACAGGTGCAGGATCAAGCCGGGGGTCAGGAGGTCAAAACGGGATACAGGCAGCAGGTATCGGAATACTTGGAGCTGACGATCGGACAGCACCGAGCGCCCAGTGAGCTCAGCCTAAATAGGCTGATTGGCGCCAAACGCCGCGCCCGCGCGCGCGCCAACGCGCGCCCGCGCACATCAGCGCGCACAGGCACACGCCCGCGAGCGCCAGCGCGCATCGGCGCAGACCGGCGCACCCCAGTGCGCCCAGCAGCAGGTCCACTGGACGGCATTCCCTGACACCTTCATTGCTCTTAGTGCAGGTCTCTAAGAGGACTGAAGTTATAGTGGGGTTAGCCAGAGGAGGAGCAAGGAGCGGTCCGCCTTGTTCTTTGGTGTGGGTTGACATATGTCTGGTCAAGCATGTGGTGCTTAAGCGGCTGCTGATTTGGCCACGCTTAATACGCTTCGTATATGTTGCAAACAGCAACGGTGCGATCTGCTGCACATGTCTAGAAAAAGCCCACACCAAAGAACTTTTGGAAAATGCACAGAGTCAGCAGTGCCCTGCACATGCGGAGCTCTGCAGTGTGATGCAGTCGGTTGCCTTCTCTTAAGCTGGCCCCTGGAGAGCATCCTGCCTTGTTGGAGATGTGCCTCCTCCTCCTCTCTTCTATCTGGCACCCACGTAGAGTCAGTGACCTCATCATCCCCTCCCTCCTCACCACTGGAGCAAACCTGGCAGTATGCTGCAGCTGGGGGAACATGACTGCCAGTTCCTTGTCCTTCTTGGGCACCCCCTCTCTCTGGGCTCATGTTACTGCCTTCATCCTCAACCTTGAGAGCCTTCAAAATGCTGTGAATCCTCCTGCAGCATGTACCCTACACTGTGGTCAAACAGTTCGGGGGACTCCTCAGGGCATGATGGTGGAGCTAGGGAAGGAGTGACTGATGACATTGAGCCGATGGAAGAGGCCGCTTTGGCAGCTGCATTGGCAGACAAAGTACCCTGAGCCTGGGTGACAGAGGATGAGGAGGATGCGGATGGCTCGGTCGTCCGCTCTACCAACTCTTCTGCATGTTGTGGTTCAACACAGCCAGCTGCCGAAAAAAAGGACAAGCGTGCCCCACGGCCACGTGCTGAGGATGCACCGTGTCCATGACCAGCACTGTTCGCTGTAGACACCGAGGGGTTGATTTACTAAAGGCAAATCCACTCTGCCCTACAAGTGCACTTTCAAGTGCAGTTGCTGTAGATATGAGGGGTAGATCTGAAAAGAGGGGACGCTCTGCTGATTTTAACATCCAATCACGTGCAAAATGTTGTTTTTTATTTTCCTTGCATGTCCCCCTCGGATCTACAGCGACTGCACTTCAAAGTGCACTTTCAGGGATTTGCCTTTAGTAAATAACCCACATAGCCTGCTTGCCCTCTTTTAGTGGCTTGTGAGCGTCTGCCTCTCCTTGGTGGCCTTCCAGACATACTGTACAATTAGATTAGCAAAACAACGCCTGAAGTCTACTAAAAACAGTACACCAGGAATGGCCTACAGTCAGGTATATGCTTGGCTAGACTATATATATATATATATATATATATATATATATATATATATTAAATGAACTGCAGTTCACTGAGTCACCTGCCTGAAAGTGTAAAGTGTCTTTGAACACGTAGTCCAGGAATGACCTACAGTCAGGTATAGGCTTGGCTAGACTATATATATATATATATATATATATATATATATATACACAAGCCTGTATATATATATATATATATATATATATATATATATATATATATATATATGTACACAAGCCTGTATATATATATATATATATATATATATATATATATAAAATCAAGGGTACCCTATCAAAAAGCCACGTGGTCAGTGATGCAACGCATCAGGCAAAAGAGCCGTGGTGACATCACTTCCAGCCGCGACCGAGGTCGGAAGTTTGTGTATCTGCTGCATCTTCATTTTATTAACTGTAAGTGCTACATGAATTTTTATTAAAAAGTATTTACGATACTGCACTATGGAGCCCTCCCTTATTCTTACATATTGCTACATGTGATCATCCTGTGATCCTGAGTGTTCCGGAACCCCCGTGGGATCGATCGACTAGGGATCGAGTGGGCCAGTGTGGAGAACCTGTGCGTGGCTCATTTATTCAATCTATGAGGTGAGAGGCTGGGGGAAATTTTATCACCCGAATTGGACAGAAGAAGTTTGTCACATTGCTGCACGTGCACTTTAGTATTGGATGGGACAGTCTGCATGTTTTGATCGAGCATTGGTTTGGAGTTTACTGCACTTTATTAAGAGACTTTGTTTCATATCATTGGACTTGAATATTTTATTGCTATTTTGCACAATTGCTGCTTGCATGTCCTTATCTGTTGGATACTTTGCACGGATTTACCTTTTTATTGCATATTTTGCACAGCAATTTATCTGATGTCCTTTGCACTATTATGCTTTTTTAAACTGCACTCATTGCTGTTTTCACATTTGTTGGAGATCAAGATTTCTGCAAAGGTTTGCAATATACTTTTTTTGCAGTTATTTTTGCACAATATAATTATTTGCTTTAGATTATTTTTTGAATACAAATTTTAGTCAAGCGCCGCAGTCTCTATTTACTACATTTTTCTGTTGGCAGTTTTACAATTAGTTTTTTAGATTCATTACTAGCCTGTAGATTTGCTATTTGGTTTGCGCATTAGTAACCCCCTTATATACAAAAATGAAATATTCCTTTAAATATTGTGCCTGGGGGTGTCCTTAGTATGCCTGTAAAGTGGTGCATCTTTCCCGTGTTTAGAACAGTACTACAGCAAAATGACATTTCTAAAGGAAAAAATTTAATTTAAACTTGCTTGCCGCTGTAATGAATTGTCAGATCCTGGCAATATGGATAAAAACAGCATCAGTTCCCCCCCCCGTCTATTACCAGGCCCTTTGGGTCTGGTATAAATATTAAGGGGAATCCCACACCAAAATGTAAAAATGTTTTTAAAAAATTGCGTGGGGATCCCCCCAAAACCCATACCAGACCCTTTAGTTCTGATATGGAAATTAAGGGGAACCCTGCGCCAAAATTAAAGAAAAATTAATTCCCCGTGGTGTCAGAGGGGGTGGGGTCACCTATTTATGTCACCGGGTGGCACCGCCCTCAGCTATATAAGAACTGTCACCCAGAAGAAGTGTCAGTCAGTGGGAGCCTCCCATGGAGGCGGAACCGTTGCAGCTTTTTTTTTTTTCCGGTCCGTTGGGCAGCGTGAATTTACATGGACATTTTTTTTTTTAATAAAGGACTTGTCCCAAGCTGTCTCTTGTGTTTTTTTTTACCACTTTTGACACTTTTTTTGTGTGAAATGGTAGGGGTACAATGTACGCTTCCAGATTCCGATAAGCCCCCCACCCGCATACCCTCACAACCACTGGGCAAGGGTTGTGGTGATGAGGCCCTTGTCCCCATCAACATGGGGACAAGGGGCTTTGGGGTCAGACCCCAAAGCACCCTCCCCATGTTGAGGGCATGGGGCCTGGTATGGTTCTGGAGGAGGGGCCGCTCTCTAATCCCCCCTCTTTTCCTGCGGCCTGCCAGGTTGCATGCTTGGATAATTCATTACAGCCGTGATCAGTTTTAAATGACAATATTTCCTTTAGAAATGTAATTTTGCTGTGGTACTGTTCGAAACACGGGAAAAAATGCGCCACTTTACAAGCATACTATAGACACCCCCCCCCCCCCCGGCCTGATATTTAAAGGAATATTTCATTTTTATAGTTTCACTTTAAGCATTAAAAAAATCAGTGCTCCCGAAAAAACGTCTGTTTTTTTTTTTTTTTGCATTGATACATGTCCCCTGGGGAAGGACCCAGGTCGCCAAACACTTTTTATGACAATAACTTGCATATAAGCCTTTAAAATTAGCACATTGACTTTAACGGTGTTCCGGCGACTTTCGAATTTGCCCAAACACCGCATATTGTTCAGTGTTCCCAGAACATCTGAACAACCAAAGTTTGGCCTGAACTTATGCTCAGGCCGAACCGTTCACCCATCCCTAGTGGTATTGCCATACTCAGGAGTAGCAAAATGTATTTTGGGGTGTAATTTGTGGTTTGCATATGCTGTGTGTTAGAAATAACCTGTTAATATGAACATTTTGTGAAAAAAAAGAAATAAAAAAAAAAGAAAAAGAAATCTTCATTTTGCAAAGAATTGTGGGAAAAAACAACAACTTCAAAAAACTCACCTTGCCTCTTACTAAATACCATGGAATGTCTACTTTCCAAAAAGGGGTCATTTGGGGGGGGTTGTACTTTCCTGGCTTGTTAGGGCTCTTTCACACGGGGCGGATCCGTAATGATCCGCCCCGTGAAGATTCGCTGCTCGGCGGGGATCGCACAGCTGTTCCCCGCTGAGCCGGCTGATGATAGGGCGGTCCCTGCACACTGTGCAGGGACCGCCCTGTCAGTTCTCCGCTCTCCTCTATGGGGGATCGGATGAACACGGACCGTCTGTCCGTGTTCATCCGATCCACTCTGCAGACGGATGAAAAAATAGGGTTTTCCTCCGTCTGCAGAATCGGACAATTGCGGAGGCGGACAATAGCGGGTGTCAGCGGATGCTCATCCGCTGACACCCGCTACCCCATATACATGCATGTATGTCCGTTTTTCATCCAAAAACGGATGGATGAAAAACGAACATACGGTCCGCATGTGTGAAAGGGGCCTTAGTGTCTCAAATGAGAGAGGCCATCAGTATATCAGGTGTCATCAATTTTCATTGATTGGCACCATAGCTTGTGGACTGTATAACTTTCCCAAAGACCAAGTAATATACACTGATTTTGGTTATTTTTAAGATATGTAGCAGTATACATTTTGGCTAAAATCTATGAAGAAAAACTGCTAATTTGCAAAATGTTATAACAAATGAAGAAAAGTGAATTTTCTTTTTTTTTTTTAACAGAATTTTTGGTCTCTTTCATTCATAGCACAAAAAAATAAAATACCCAGTGGTGATTAAATACCACCAAAAGAAAGCTCTATTTGTGTGACAAAAGGAACAAAAAAATCATATGGGCACAGTGTTGCATGACTGAGTAATTGTCATTCAAAATGTGAGAGCACTGAAAGCGTAAAATTGGTTAGGAAGGGGTTTAAGTGCCCAGTGGGTAAGTGGTTAATAGACACCTACGTATCCACTGAGAGCTTTCCATAAAAACTCAAGGTTGTTGAACAGATTGAACTTTTATTGTACAGTAGCTGAATAGTAGCAGCAGTGGATATTTAGGTATATTTGTGTGGATCACACCAAAAAATATAATTCATAACTTGATTACAAAAGGTACAGATATGTGGTCAGTGCCAAAAGCAAAGAGCTGAGGATCATCTATAAAAGCCACGGAAAGGGTAGTTGGAAGACTGTGGGCTATATTTTATTAGTGAGAAATGGTATGAAAGCTCTATGGATCAATTTGAATTGAGTCTCTCCCCAAGTTTCAGTAATCATCCATATTTTGTTATAGCACTAAAGAACTTATTACAGTTTTTTTAAGTTTGAGTCCGAAGCCGCTGTGATGTTTAATGGCCTATAGAGGTTAGAAATAGAGTAAGTGCATTTCTGCAACAAGCAGTTAACCAAAGAGTTTTAATATTTAAGTAGGATGATTTAATATAGTCCACTAACTGGGAGTAATAGATGAGGTGGCAAATATAATTATTTTGAGATATCTTGAAAGCATTTGAATTTAAAGGGTTCAGTAGTGAAGAAAGGGACTGTTAGTCCTTTCGAGTGCCAAGTTACTTATGCCTCATGTTCCATACTTTGAGGAAACATGGAATTGCCACGTATTGGAAGATATTAGCAGAAATTGAAATGGTACTGTACTTTTTTTCCTCCCTTGTACATGTCCCTTTTTGCTTTAGTACATTGTACAGGTGTGCCACTTCACGTAAAGAAATCCCAAAGGCATGTTATTTAAAAGTATTGTGCGATTATAAGCTTGCCCTTTTAAGCTTTATTAAAAAGCTGATCCCTGGTGAATGGTATTATGTTAAAAATTGCATTGGTATATGTCAACCATGGCAGTGCGCAGTTGCCTATATCCTTTTTTTTCCCCAAACACTTGAAAACTGGCCTAGAAAAAGGGCATAAAACCTACAAGATTAATCTAGATGGGGAAGGGTATGCTGCTATGGGTTCACAATTTTTATTTATTTTTTAATTGTTCAGCAAATATCCAGCAGAGCAAACTTTGCTTGGTTTACTCATCGCTAATCATAAGCAACTTGGTCTTCTGCAGCAGTTTTCCATGTTTCTCTCATTCACATTTTAACCTTGATTATCAAATGCAAATAAAAATAGTTTACTATATATTTAAGGCAAAGTAAAACCAAAATAAGTCATTACAATGTCAACAAAGGTAACAATAAATAATACAACTGAAATGTAATACTTAAGCCTATAATATATTTTAAAGTGAATATCAGCATGCTAATGTTTCTTCCAGTTAGGAAAATACAAATAGTGATTGAATGAAAACTAACACAATATTTCAAACCTCGACAGTCAATATATGCACATTGCCATCTGCTGACAGAATTCAGTAAATATTGATGCAAAGCAAGTTCTAAATAATATGTTGCTGTTTTAATAACAAGACAGTAAACTAACTTTGCAAAAACAAGTAAGAATGACCTTTGTACTAAATGAAGTGAACAAGCCAATTTGCTCAGATAATTTACAAGAATCAAACCGAAAACTTGTCTCACCAGTGAATATACAGTCCACACATCAACAATTTAGGCATTTCTTTCAAGTGCAGTTTATAAAGTGGGTCAGACCAATTGAAGCCACAAAGCACAAATCCAGAGTGCAAGGAAAAAACATACAACGTTTAGCAGAGTACAAAGGAGCTAAACAAGACTCCAGTGCACAAAGAAGAGAATGGACAGACAGAGTTCACAAAGTGGGTTATAGCATAACAGATCATCAACTCAGGGTCAGGATCATCACAAAAAAATAAAACTGACATCTTTCCACATGGAGGATGATAGCTAGGGAGAGCATCAGATTAGAACTCAAAGCCAATGTACCAGGGCTACCTTTTAAAAATAGCAGGTTTGCTAAGCATTGTTCCAACACAGCACCTGTAACTAAAGCCAGCCATACATGGATCAAAATTCAGCCGGTCCAGCAGGGACTGGCCAAATTCGATCCATGTATGAGCTGGTTGATTGTACCCAAGTCAATCCATTGATCAACTAGGGTTTAACCAGTGGCTATAGCTGCTAGCAGTAATTCTTGTGTTTTGGCGGTCAGGAAGGCTCTCCACACCCCCCCAAAGGCAGAACACAATAGTGATGTGGAAAGCAGTCAGCATTGACAGGGGTATCTAACTATATTCTGAATGGGATATAGGTGCAACGATGTAGATTGTTAATTTTGGAGCTAGCTGCTCACCCCGAATATAATTCTAGGAAAAAGTATATAGTATTCCCCGTGGGGTGCAGCAAAGAAGGACAATATCTTGGCAAAATCAAAAAAGTTTTATTAAATGTAGTATCCAAAAAGAACCACACATGTAGATTTATATTGTTAAAATACGAGCTCTGTTTTACATATTGCAATTTATCTGGCGAATAGAGGTACATAAAAATACAAAAATCTGTACAACAATGTATTATATTCACAAAACAATTGTAATCAAGTAAGTTTCAAAGGAAGAAATTTATCTGATGAAGATGTACCCCACTACCCCAATGCATTTCGACCATATTTAGTGGTTTTGGTCTTCTTCAGGGGGGAGAAAAAAGGGGGGGTCACTTTATTGCATTTCTGCGAAACATCAGAAAAAAAGGGGATTGTCAGTTATTTATATACAATTATGTTATTTTCTTTTACCATACAGTTACACGCATGTCATAGTTACCCCTTCGTCAAGATGTATTGCATAGACCAGAGACTTGTTAAAAACCGAGAGTTTCCCTTCTATCTCCTGGAAGTTTACACCGACTCCGCCACCATAGAATGTCCCCTCACTCCGCACTTAGTGGGAGGAGGAAAATACCAACCCCGTATGGAAAGGGGGAGGTTCTAAATCACGGGCTAACAGGGGACGGCGTTAGAATGGCACTTCCCACCTCAGAGGGAGAGGGCGTAATGAGGAGACACACCTGGAAGTAATAGTAATTATTTAGTAGTTGATAAGAGATTTTTTAAGGAAGTATTTATTTATGACATGCTATACGCACTAGACTGGCTACATCTATTAAAAAGGGCCATGGCCAAAGCATTTAGGGTGTTTAGTTTGTTTGTTTACTAAATAACTACAGCTAATCAATAATGTCCAGAGTGTGTTAGGACATTACATAGTTATTAATTAAGCTCTATGTATTGTAATATATATAGTGCTATATTTGACTTGCTATTAGTGCAAAAGAGCGTATGTTTTAAAAATATAATGAAAGTTATAATAAATATTCATCTTATGTGCAGTAATTGTAGTGTACAAAGTGAAAAATCAATATAATCTGTGAATAGTGACAATGTATTTATAAAAAATTAATAGATAAAAAAAAAAAAAAGAGGGAGAGTGATGAAGGAATGGCATTTTTTAAAGCGCCCCGTCCCGACGAGCTCGCGCGCAGAAGCGAACGCATACGTGAGTAGCGCCCGCATATGAAAACGGTGGTCAAACCACACATGTGATGTATCGCCGCGATCGGTAGAGCGAGAGCAATAATTATAGCTGTAGACATGTTAGGTATCAATTTACTTGGCGTAACATTATCTTTCACAATATATAAAAAAATTGGACTAACTTTACTGTTGTCTTATTTTTTTATTCAAAAAAGTGATTTTTTTCCCAAAAAAGTGTGCTTGTAAGACCGCTGCGCAAATACGGTGTGAAAAAAAGTATTTTATTCTCTAGGGTGTTAGAAAAAAAACAATATATAAATGTTTGGGGGTTCTAAGTTTTTTTCTAGCAAAAAAAACTGTTTTAAAACATGTAAACACCTAAAATCCAAACGAGGCTGGTCTTAAAGTGGTTAATAAAACTTTTTTGATTTTGCCAAGATCCCCCCACGGGGAATACTATATACTTTTTCCTCTAACTATATTCTTTCCTACTATCTATGGAAATAAAGAAAATCCAGTCATCTTTAAGCCACTTAAGTTAAGTTAAATTTAGCCAGTGGCCAATAGCCTAAAAAATCCCAGATGAAAGAACCTTTACATAGGAGTTCTTTTGTGGCCCCATATCAGATTCTTTACACTAGTCTTCAATGAAAGTCTAATGTATTTTATAACATAGTTGGTAAGGTAGATCAAAAACAATGGTCCATCCATTTCAACCCGAGTGTGTGTGTATGTGTTTATGTGTGTTTATGTTGTACATTGTGTTTATTAACCACTTCCCGACCAGCCCCTGTATATATAAAGTGCCAGAATGGCTCTGCTGTGCGAATCGCCATATATATATATATATATATATATATATATATATATATATATATATATACTGCGGCCGCTTTAAGAGCCGTAGCAAGCGCGTGCGCCTGCTGCACGGCGGGGGACCTGATCCATGTGGCTAACGGGCACGATCTCCGCCAGCCACCCGTGATTGCGGGCACAAGAGCAGGAACAGAGATTTGTGTGTGTAAACACACAAATCCCTGTCCTGTCAGAGGAGGAGAATGTGATTGTGTGTTATAGGAACAACGATCTGTCTCTCTCCCAGTCAGTCCAACCCCCTTACAGTTAGAACACATTGAGGGAACACACACTTAACCCCTTGATCGCCCCCCCAGTGTTAACCCCTTCCCTGCCAGTGACATTTATACAGTAATTAGTGGCTATTTTTAGCTCTGATCGCTGCATAAATGTCAATGGTCCCAAAAAAAGTGTCAAAAGTGTCCGATTTGTCCGCCACAATGTTGCAGTCCTGATAAAAATCGCTGATTGCCGCCATCACTAGTAAAAAAAAAAAAATGCCTAAAATCTATCACCTATTTTGTAGACACTATAACTTTTGCGCAAACCACTCATTTTACGCTTATTGCATTTTTTTTCCTTTTTTTTACCAAAAATATGTAGAAGAATACATATCGGCCTAAACTGAGTAGAATTTTTTTTTTGGGGATATTTATTATAGCTAAAAGTAAAACACATATTTTTTCAAAATTGTTGCTCTTTTGTTTATAGCACAAAAAATGCTGTAACCAAAAGAGGTGATCAAATACCACCAAAAGAAAGCTCTATTTATGGGAAAACAATGTAATTTTTTTTTAGGTACAGCGTTGCACGACCGCGCAATTGTCAGTTAAAGCAATGCAGTGCCATATCACAAATAATTGCCTGGTTAGGAAGGGGGTAAATTCTCCTGGGGCTGAAGTGGTTAAGAAACACATCTAAAAGTATTTTGAATTTATCTACGCACCCCACTAACACCATCAGCACCAGTTTGAACTGCAGCTTGAACCTAAAAAAAAGCCTAGGCCCCTAGCATTGAGACATACTGATCTGAGGTCTGCAAGTTTTGAGAATATCACTGGGGCAAACAAATGACCTGAAGGGGAACACTAGGTAACAAAAGATGCTGTGAGGAGGGGGGTTAACAAAGGATGTTGTTGAGGGGATGCCGGATTCTGGGGTGGGGATTTGTGCTAGAAGAGTGGGATATGTTTTGTTGGGAGGAGGAGTTGGGGGGATTTGTACTGGGAGGGGAATTGGGGGAGCTGGATTTGTGCCGGGGGGATTTGGGGGAGAGGATTTTTACTGTGGGATTAGTGGGGAGGATTTATTCTGGGGGGGAGGGGGGAGAGGATTTGTGTGGGGGGATTGGGGGGATTTGTTCTAGGAGGGGGGATTGGGGTAAGGAAGATTTTTGTTAGAACCCCCAAACATTCTAATCTCTAATCTCTATCTCTTGCGTGTAAAGGCAGGAAACCCAATATGTATGGTAATATAGTGTATACAGTATGCACGTGTGTGTTAAAAGATCCAGGAGCTTGCCAGATTGTCTGAAAAAAGTCCAGATCCTATGTGAGGATGTTTCCATTGCAACCAGGGAATATTCAGCTACCCTGTTTCCCCGAAAATAAGACCTAGCGTGATTGTCGGTGATGGCTGCAATAAAAGCCCTACCCCCCAAATAAGCCCCAGTTAAAGTCCTTTTAGGTCTTGTTTTCAGGGTAGGCCTTTTTTTCGGGGAAACAGGGTAGGGCTTATTTGGGGGGTAGGGCTTATATTGCAGCCATCAACAACAATCATGCTAGGTCTTATTTTCGGGGAAACAGGGTAGAATTGTGGACCTTTAAAAAGCTGTAAAAAATAAGGAAACCGGTATTGTTTGTTCTCAGTTTAGTAAATAGCTGAGTCAAGTTCATACATAAAGTGTCACTGATTTGGATAAAATTTGAATTAAAAACAATATGTTAATTTGCAGTTTAAGCTTTTACTCTTATCCCTTGTGGTTCTGTCTCTTCTAAACTGTGCTTAGCAATGTATCTTGTTTTTAGCTTTCTATAGAGTTGTTCATAGACAAATGATATGTAATACAATTTTCTAAGTTACATTTCTATATACAGTAATATGTCCATACATTTTGGTGCAGCATAAATAAAGTACTTTTAAAAAAAATCCTTGAAAATGTAGTTTATGAAAGACATAAATGATACAGCTCAATTTTTGCACAGCTGGCAAAATGTGTTAAAGTTTGAATTGCACACTGGCAATGAACAATATTGGCTCCAAAGTTTAGGTACAGAACAAACTGCTTCCAAACTTTATCAAATAAATATGCCTTAAGCTAATTTGTACAGAAAACTTCTATATACTGTAGCATTGATTTTTGTTGTTCAGGCCTATAACGTTTTAAACATGTAGCATACTTCCATAGGATAAACAATTTTTTTTTGTAGAAGCTGCCTAGGCCTAAAAATAAGTGCAGTTTTGAGGTTCTTTAGACTAACTATAGTACAAAATCATCAGAAAACACTTTCAGTAGATTAGGAAATTGGTATTGTAAGTTTGAAATATGTCTGCCTTGGATTAACAATGACTAAAGGACTTGAAATGACCCTTAAAATCTTAGTTTGCATAGAAAATAACTGGGAATAGAAATGATTAACTATTTCAAAGTTTATTTTACAAAAAATGCAGTTTATGCATTATAAATGAGCGCAGTTTGTACCAGGGGGACAATCAGTAGAACAATGATTTTTCATGGTTTTTATAAGCTATTTACCCTCTGACAAATACCAGTGTTTGCCATGTTCCCCAGATGTACTAATCTTAGGGCCTGTTCTCACTAAAATACAGTGCGGGAAAGCCATGTTCCTGTGCGGCTTCATGCTCTGCATTTCAATTGCTCTGCCAATGAGATCTTTGGTGGTCAGTGCAAAGTTAGCGACACCTAAAACACAGGTCGCAAACATGATGCGTTTGCCTGCACCGATCCGCACCTGATCACAAAAGTACCATGCGATGTGGTTTCTGTGCATTTTAAAAAGTAGTGCATGCACTACTTTTGATGTGGTGTGATTTGAGCTCATTTAAAATGAATGAAGCTGAAATTGTATTGCACATAGCTGCATGTGAATCGCACAGGAACCGCACAGCATTCTTGAGCAATTCACATGCAGTTGCTAGTGTGAGTGGGCCCTTAAAGGGGTTGTATGTTCACCTTAATGCATCCTATGCATTAAGGTGAAAACTTCTGTCACTGACCAGCCCCCCCTATTTTACTCACCTGAGTACCGTAGTTCCCACGCCGGAGACGTGCTCTTCCCCTATGCCCATTGTCTCAGCTCTTGATTTGATAGATTGATAGCAGCACAGCCATTGGCTCCCGCTGCTGTCAATCAAATCCAATGACGCAGGCACTGGGGGGCGGGGCCAAGTCTGGCATTCTGCCACTATGGACGCAAATGTTGGACTTGGGAACATGCCTGCAAGGTAACCCCCCGGAAGAGTACTTCTCCTAGGGGGTTATACGATGCAGGGAGGAGCTACCAGCGCTGCCGGGGGACCCCAGAAGTCGAGGATCAGAGCCACTCTGTGCAAAACGAACTGCACAGTGTAGGCAAGTATACCATGTCTGTTGTTTTAAAAAAAACTTAGCTTTACAATCACTTTAAGTCCACTTTAATTTGCATCTATTTATTGCTTGTATTTCCTAGTTGTTTACAAATAGAATTCCAGCGATCAGTCATTTTTTTCTAAAAGAGGACCTTTACAGAAACGCCTCTAAATGCTGTTATAAAGATTATTGGAGTAAAAATGCCACTGGTTGTGTGTCTAGTATTACAACTATTTTTATTAGGATTTTTTTAAAAGCAGTTTAATATGGACAGACAGATGGATGGATAAGTGGGCAGGCAAAAAAATTCATGAAAAATCAATTTTTTTTTACATATATGCAGAGGTTGTGAAAGTGTTGGTAAATTTGCTCTTGAGCAATACACCCTGCAAGTGAAAAAGCTGCACACACTTTTTATTGATATGGTATAATGTGTACATTAGGTGTTGCGCTAATGCAATACTAACTTCTCCACATAAAGCCAGCCAAAAACATATCAAAGTTTGGCTGGTTCACCAAGGAGACGGCTAAACTTCAATCCATATATGGGCAGGCTAGTTGTACTAAAGTCCATCTATTGATCGACTTCAGTAAAACTGGCCTGTCATTTTTAATTTTTTTTCTACAATCACTCCCACTGTCAGAATACAGCGGGATGTATTCCTTCATCAACTATAATAAGTGTGCTGATTAACTTTTTATCCTTAACTTTCTTGGTCATATATACCTTGCCACTCTATACAGTTAAAAAATAGCGCTGTAGGTAGAATATTTATTTAGTTTTTGCAGAATTAAACTTTAAGTACAATAAACTTTCCATATTAGTTCTGCTGCTGTCATTTATTATTCATACTTTTTGAAAACCTGTCAGAAATAAAGATATTAAAGAAATGAAATAAACATTCAGTTATACCTTACACAACCCCCATTTCCTATCAGCAAGTGAAATGGAGGACAGCACACACAACAACACAAATTGGGTAAAATCTGAAAATAGCAGCCAGTGAATTCTCTAATCAGATTACAATACTTTAACAAAGTTATATTTTAAAGGCTAAGTTCACCTTTTTCGGCAGAACTTTATTTTTTATAATAAATAGAATAGTTTTGTAATGTAATTTCTGCCCCAACCATCCCAATGGGCTTATCTTGCCTCATCTCTAAAAGCTTTACTTTTTCATCTGTTTATTTGGATTTTTAAAAATGCTTTTTGATTCCATCACTTCCTGTAGATTATATCCCAGCCTGCCATGCTTTGCTGCATCACAGAAGAGGGCGTGATAGGTCGTGTTTACCGTTCTGGACCCTACCTCCCTCATTGCTATACCTCCTCTTGTTTTATTTGCATCCACTTTCTGTATAATCTGATTGTACAATCTCCTTTAGATCTACCATCAGCAATGCAGTGAAAGAGCCTGTGTTAATTGATAAAAATTGAATGGCTTGTTCAGGTGGGTCATCCTATTCCATAGTTCTGGTAAATCTAAAGGAAATTGTGCAGAGATTGTACAATCAGGTTTCATAGTTTATGATCAGCTTTATACAAGTACATAGAAGGGAGTGGATGGGGAAACTCAGTTGGCAGGCCATGTTCACATCTCCGCACGGTGGGAACTCATATTCTGGTATGTGTTTTTTTGGAGTGTTTTCCCTTGAAATGCGAAAGGCAGTTTATTCGCTTGAATGGGCTGCCCTACATGTGACAAACTCCCCAAAGAATCTCCAGAACTTTTTTGGAGCAGAGCTTGGTGCATATTTACCACACTTTTTGGTGCGTTTGCAGGACACTGCAAACGCATACCTGCTACCCATGCTTGGGGTGCCATTAACATTAATGACAATGCAAATACGATGCGCATTTACAACACATTTCAGAAATGCATGACAAAGTGTGCATTGTCTGTACAGTTTGCCATGCGTTCGGAAACATGCAGATATGAATGGAGCCTCATTGTGTTTTTTTTCACTATCAGACCCCATTTACACCTAGCGTAGTGGGACCGTACGTGTTTTTTTTTTTTGCTCATTTTTTCGGAAACACACATAGGGCAGCCCATCAATTTCAATGGGCTGCCCCACACGTGGCAAAGTTACTCATAGTTACTCATAGGACATTTTGGGGTGTTGTAATTTGCAGATTTTTTACTGTGCAGTTTTCAGTGTTTATCCTTTTTTCACTCTACAGACTTCCAGGACAAACCTAAAGCTCTGCTCCACATAGACTGTTAGCTTATGTCTCAGCTCCTGCATAACCTGCCAAATGAACAATCTATGCAAGATGAAGGAAAAGTAAAAAAGTCAATGGCTTTGTATTAAGAATGGTGTTTGCTGATTGCATTGGAAAACCATGCACCAGCAGTGGTGGGTGGGAGCCAGTGCTGTGTCTTGGCCTATGCCGACAAGGCCCAGGCCTAGGGCGGCACTTTGCAGGGGGAAAGCGGCAAAAAAAAAACTTCCCTCCACCCGAGTCAGCCAATTTACTGCCATGGCTGCAGTGTTCAGAGAGCGTCTCTCTCATGGAGCATAGAGTGTGATAGTTCCTCCCCCTCTCCTCAGCACAGACAGGAGAGCAGAGAGAAAGCAAGCTGGTCGGCTTCTCCAGGTGCACATGGAATCACATCAGGGCAGATCGGATTGTGGCTTCAGCAGACGGACCTAGCTACATAGTGTATATCTTGGAGGGGGTGAGAGTTAAATACCGATCCTCACAATCTGTTTCTCCAAACCTCATGCCGCTTATCTGTGCTACAGTTTTCTGACTTTCTCCTATGCCCTGTTATCTGAAATGCAGAATCTGGTAAGTAACCCTCTGTGTGCTTGCTAGGAGGGGACTGTGCTTATCTACTCTGCTACAATGAACTTATGTAGACTGCTTCTTCCCTAAATTGTTAACTCTTTACAACTCAATATCTGCAGGCTGGTGCTTCTGGTATCAATGGTGTTTAACACCTTAGTGTCTGCTTGTATATATTGGTTAACCTTTCATAGCTACCTGTATGGCTAATGCTGCCTTCTGACATATGAAAAGAAGTGTAATTTCTCATTATAGATCAGTTTGGATTTTAGTGTCCATCCTGCTGACTACATTTAAGACTGATGGATATTTTCTAGTTTCAATATATTTATTCAATATAAAATACAAAGTACAGAAGAATATGTAGGACCATATGTCCTGCATTGGTCAACATGGCCAAGATAACAACAGGAGTAAGGTAAAATGGAAGGCACACAGAAATCGTAACATGAACATGTAACCTACGTCACAATCATTGAACAAAGGTATGGTAGAGTAGAGTATTATGGTGCTGAACAACTGGTCATCATGAGGGTGTTGGGCTTAGGGGAATGGGAGAGCTGGCCCGCAAATGGGATCACACTGTGGCCGGTTCTCTTCCCTTCCCAGGCCCAAACACCTGGAGGGTACCTAGTTGTTCAGCATTTCTTGAACATGGGAATAAACCCAGAGAAAATGGCATGACATATAAAACTAATCTGATGACGGGAAGTGATGGGGTAATCATCGTTCTGTCAAGTAACATGAAGTTATGGATTGGTAGAGAGTGCCATTTACCATAATGAGACTAGACACTTGAGTTGGCTAGGTCCATAAAGGTGATGGGCAAAGCCTGTTACCAAAGGAAAGAGAAGAAGAGGATGAGAAGAGAGAAGAAAAGCTGAGAGAGAGGAGAAAGAGATGAGCTGACTGGGGGAGAGTGGGAGAGAGAGTGGTCGATTTGAGGTCAGGGGTGTAGGGGAACACCTATGAAAGTTGCCCAGGGTTCCCAAACTTTTATTTTCTCTTGTGTCATAATACAAGACATTTTTCTTTTAGCTAGTAGCGTTGAGATAGTCGTTTTTTCCAAGCTTTGGCTTGGGTAATTTTGGCTCCCAAGAGGATGAAGAAAATAAGGCATTGTGTACTCCTGGAGGCTTCCCTCGCTGGAAAGTTGAGAGGAGCAATTAGGGGGGACATTGGAATGGGGGTCATGGTGACCTTACGAATCCAGGAGAAGATTTTGTTCCAAAAACTCCTTATTCTGGGGCATCCCCACCACACATGAAACATATCACCTCTGAGGTCACACTCACGAAAGCATAGGGGGGATGACATTGGGTATAGCGTGGCCAGTCTCGATGTAACTAGGTACCATCTGGAAGTTGTTTTTATACTTGCTTCTGTGAGGCTAGATTTGAGGACCCTTGTATAATTGAAAGAAATTTCTATTCATTGTTTCCAGTTTCCATTGTTGAGAGAGATCTTCTTCTCAGGCTAACATATAGGGAGTCCTTTGAGCAAGTGGAGGACAGTGCCCTATAGATCACCATGACCCCCCCCCCCCCTCTGCTCATCGGCCTTGCCACACCACTGTTCATAGGTAGTGATTTGGGGGCTATTAGGTTGTGTTTTACATAGTTTGTGAAGAAAGTTGGAGATCTGAGTATAGCAAAAGAGCTCAGAAGGTGGCATATCCAGACTGCTGATGCAGAAGGCTTTGGAAAGTGGGCCCATGGATCTGAGGAAGTGTCCTATTCTATATAATCGTTTGTCAAGCCACCACCTGAAGGCTTTTATGTTTAGCCCTGGTGGAAATGCCGGGTTTTGGAAGAGGTGTTTTAGCATTTTGATGGGGGAGGTCAGTTGGTCGTTACCCTTCAGGCTGTCCCAGAGGGCAAATGAGTGAGAGTGTCGGGATAATATTGGGGGTCTCAATTTTTTGGGGCACCATAGGAGGGTGTGGAGTGGGACTGCCTGACTTTCGATATGAATCGAGTCGGGTAGTTCCCAGCGCGAGTATACTGCCGAGATCTGAGCTAGTTGAGCTGCTTGAAAGTACCAAAGTAAGTTTGGAAGACCCAGGCCCCCCTCCTCTCTTTACTGGAAAAGGACCAATTTTGAGAGCCTGCCCCCCCCCCCAGACATATTTAATAATTTTGGTTTGAAATTGTTTTAGGCGGGCCTTGACTAGGATAGGAAGCTATAGCTATAAGTAGTATAAAATGCGAGGGAGTAGCATCATTTTTGAATAGCTGGGGTAGATTGCCTGATATAGGAGTTCAACCTTGGAGGTTAGCTTAATCCCCAGGTATGTGATAGACGTGTCGCTCCAGGTAAATCTAAATTTCTCTCTAAGCCTGGTGAGCAGAGAATCCAGGATATTAATGTTGAGTGCTTGGAATTTATTATAGTTGACCAGGAGCCCCGAGATTATCCCAAAGTCATCCAGGAGCTGGCACATATTAGGGAGGGAAGTTAACAGGAATGAGATAAAAAGTATGTCGTCGACAAACAAGGCGTATTTGTGGCACCGTGGATCCACATTGAATGCTGTGTATGTCCAGATTATTTCTAATGGCTACCGCTACCGTCTCAATTGCTATGGCAAGTATCAGAGGCGAGAGTGGGCATCCTTGCCTGGTGCCCCTAGATGAGAAAAGATTCTGAGTAAAATCCCTGCAGGCGCACCTGAGCCAATGGGATGGAATACAGAGCACGCATGATATTAAGGAAGGATTCTCCAAATCTCCAGCGTTTCCGGGTGTAGAAAATATAGGGGCAGTTGACAGTCAAAGGCTTTTTGGAGGTCTAGGGAGAGCAGACAGCCCTGCATAGGAGAATCATTGTCCCAGTTCGAGTTGAGGAGGGAAATTATGTCAATTGCGCAGCGGATTTGGTCTGGTCCCTGTCTCCCAGGAATGAAGCCCACTTGGTCCTTGTTGATATATAAGCTGATGAAGGAAGCTAAGCAGTCCACAAGGATTTTAGTCAGAATCTTTAAATCATTGTTTATGAGTGAAATTGGTCTATAATTGCTTACTGAGCTGGGATCCTTGCCTGGTTTAGGGAGAACTGTAATATAATATAAGCTGTGTTAATCAAGTTATCTAGCGGATCTCCCTGTCGCAGAATGTTAAAGAAGTGGGCCATGTATGGAGCAAGAGTTGTGGAAAAGGTTTTGTAATAAGGGACAGAAAACCAGTCCGGGCCAGGGGCAGATTGTTACTTAAATTTTTGATAACTGCGCATACTTCCTCTGACAAGATAGGGGCTTCTAATTTCAGACGGTGTCTGTCTTCCAATCGGGGAATCTGTATGTTTTCAAGAAACTGGTCCACCGCATTCTGAGACGGGCGATTATCCCCACTATATAGTGATTTGTAAAAGTTTTGAAATTCCCCCATAATGCATTGGGGGTTCTGGGAAAGGGTGCCACCACTCATTTTAATTTTGGGGAGAGCAAAGGATCTGATCTGCGGCGTAAGCCTACTCGCAGGCATAGAACCAATTATTTTAATTTTTTTATCGCCATGGCAAAAAATAGAGATCTACTCCAACGCAGCCATTTCTCAGCCTTTGTTGTCAAAGCCAAGTTCAGGGCTGTGCGAACCGAGTCAAGCTTTTCTGTGGGCACAGATCTAGGATTTTCTTTTTGTGTTTTTTGGATAATGTGAGAAACTCCTGTTCCAATTTTGCTATTTCCACCCTTCTAGCCCTGTGGATCTGGTAAGCTATTTGAATGAGCTGTCCTCTGATCACGACTTTATGAGCCACCCAGAGGCATGAAGGGGCAATATCAGGGGTGTCGTTTGAAGGCGCTATTGAGAACTATTTTCTAACAATCTCCTTTACCCTGATCGGATCACTCAGGATGGACTCATTGAGTCTCCAGCATCTGTCGCCCCGAAGGATGCTGTACGGTCAGAAAAACCATAGGGTGCTCCAACCAGATGGAGTCTCTAATATAAGACCTAGTGGCCAGCGGTACTGTAGTGGTGGCAATGAAAATGTGGTCTATTCTTGCAAAGGAGCTGTGAGGGCTGGAATAATCGGTGTAGTCTCGCAAGGTCGGGCTAACTTCCATCCAGATATCAACCAGATCGTGTTGGAAGATGATTTTAGCGATGCGCAGGGCCTGTTTAGCGGGTCTAGTGGGGCATCTGCCTGGGGGGGCGTGATTTCTCTAGGCCCTGATCAAATGCGGTATTTGAGTCTCCCCCAAATATTACTGTGCCCTCCAACATAGGGGTCAGGGTTTTTAGCATGGCTTGGAAAAAAGGAGAGTTGTCCCTTGTTGGGGGCATAATAGCAAATGAGAGAGTAAAGCTGGCTATCAAGTACCCCTACGATCAAGATATACCTGCCCCCTGGGTCTTTAAGTTCTGATTTAAGGGAAAATTTGCACTTATGGGAGATGAGAATGCCCACTCCCTTGGTTTTGTCATCTGCATTGGCCAGGTAGGAGGGGAATTTAGAATATATAAATATTGGGCAATAGCTTTTAGGGAAATGCGTTTCTTGTAGGAGGGCATCGTCTATTTTTTGAGAGTGTAGGTATTGGAAGACTTTACACCTCTTGGCTGGGGAATTCAATCCCTGAATGTTGTGGGAAACTACCCTTAGGGGGTGTAGCACTGGAGGGTAGTCAGCCATTCTGCAGAAGGGTAAACCACACTAGCGTAACAAAGGCACTTACCGCTATGTCTTCACAGGCTCCAAGGCAACAAGCCTAATGGAACAGGACCTCTGACTCTACGGGTGTGTGTCGGGGGGCTCTTCCCAAGTCGGCCTCTGTAAAAGAGCATTAGTTAGTATAGCACAGGGGGAAGAAAAGAGGAGAGAGAAACAGAAGACAAGGGAGTCTCCCAGAGAGTGGAGGAGATAGTGTCCTCCATCTTTAAGGAGAGGCAAAATAATAATCGCTTTTTTAAGAAGGGCTCAATCCTGTCATGAGAAGGGTATGCTACCTGTTCTGCAAAACAGGAGGGGGTGCATGAGCACCACTCCAGCAGTGAGGTGACTCTAATAGAACTGTGGTGCCAGGGCCTAGGGCCGTATATAACACAGGCACCTCAAACGTATAATGTCCTGAGACAATTAACTTAACTATAACTTTAATTTTTACCCTGGATCAGCAAGACCATCTGGGTTCTATGTGACTGTGAAAAGGGTAGGGGGGAAGGGGGGGAGAGGTGGGGTGCGGGGGGAAAGGTGGGGTTAGGGGGGTAGGGAAGGAAGCAAAACAAACCATTTTAAACAAGGTGGCTAGGACCGAGAGGACAGCGCAAGAAGGGTTTAGCCCTCCTCTCCACCCTGCCATGAGTGTCAGTGGATCATGGTAGATCAAATGCGAAACAACTAAAACAAAGGGCCCCCTAAGGGCAGAAACCTTGGAAGTCCGCCTCAGTTGAGGCAAGAAAGGGTGAGCTTTGGTAGGAAGTCAGAGTCCTCCCAGCAAACAGGAGTAAAATGATGATCAACTGTCCGGGGCAAATCAGGGAGGGCCTCCTTGGACTTTTTGGATCTGGTGGTCTCTCAAACCGGAGGCAGTGGGCTGGTAGGAAGTCTTTTCGCAGAGTTAGGAGCTGGTCCAGGCTGCAGATGATTTGGATCGTGACGGATAAGGCCGCCTAGGTGTAGCAAAAGTCTTTCACCCTCCAAGAGAGATGCGAACATGTATGCTTTGCCTTTGAAAATTAGTTTGAGTTGGAACGGAAAGAGCCGTTGATTTCGTTATCTTTTAAAAATCTTGAGCAAAGGTTTTAGGGCTCTTCGTTTTTGGATGGTAGAGGGGGACAAGTCCGCAAAGATTTGAAGCTCATGTCCCTGGAACAAGAGCTTAGACAGGGCTCGTGATTTGCGCATCACCTCCTCCTTGACGGTATATAAATGTGGCTTTACCACAATGTCTCTGGGGAGGCCGTCAGATCTCATGGCCGTAAAGCCCTGTGGGCCAGGTCTAGCTCCAATCTATGCTGTGAAATGTCAGGGAGTAGTTCCTTAATGAAAGCGCAAATTGTTTTGGGGATATCTATAGGATTCCGGGGGTCCTCTTACCCTGAAGTTGTATCTCCTATTCCTGTTCTTGAGGTTGTCAATTTTAGCCTTGGCTGTCTCGCGTTGATCCTGTAGGAGTTGGATGCAGTCTGTATTTTGATTTGTTCTGGCAATGGTGGCTTCTAAGTTGTTTGTTATGATCTCCATGCGGGATCCTATGGTTTGAAGATACGCTTTGATATCACTTGTGATCTTGTTAGCAGTGGTGTGTAATCTATACAATCCAAAGTGTGGCGCTTGAAGTGCTTACCAGAACCCAGTTGTATATGAGCGATGTTATCATATATTGTCGGAGGTTGATGCGACTTTGCACATAAGACGAAATCCTTCAATAGACAGTTAGGGCAGGATTCACAGGACCAGATGGATAGAAGTATACTAGAGGAATCTCCCACAGGATGAAAGGAAGGTGGTGGTGTGTAATCCCCTATCAAGGGGATTAGCAAATAAGTCAGCTACATTCACAGGCTGGACTAGGCCCAAATCCCCAGGCTGTAGTGGCTGGTGGGGCTGAGCAGGGCCGTCCTCCATGGGGGAGAAGTCCAGATCGGCCAGGGATTGCTCAATTAGGGACTTGGTGGAGGCAAGGGTTGCAGGACCCAGGGGGGTGTACTCGCAGAGAAACCCATCTGCAGCATGAATAATGGAGATGTGGCCTGGGCACTGGTAAGGCAGGGTAAGGCAGGCTGGAGCTGGACAGGGTTGGCGCGGTCGCCATCTTGGAAGTCGCTGCCCGCAACTATTCGGGTCCAAATATGGTGCTGAGACTTCTCCTCGCTGAGCCCGTGGACATGGGGGGGGTCCTCAGGGCCGGTGCTTGTGGAGCTGGAGGGCCTCGGTCGGCTGGAGTAGGATGGAGCTCCCAGACTAAGCGTCCATTTCAGGAGCCGCCGCACATGCGCCCCCTGATGGATATTTTTTTTTTTTACTTTTTTTTGCCTTTTTACCTACACATGTCTCAATTCAGAGTGAACAGTGCGGTTTGCTGAAAAGTCCAATGATTTTGCCCCACCTCCTTATAAGCAATCCAATCTCTGGTGTGCCTGCTTCATCAGCTGCATCCATACTCCATCCCCTGATGCGCACACAGACACACTTTCTGTCTGTATGTTTTTTTTTTAATTGTAGTTTTTATTGGATTTTCAAAAAAGAAATTGTTACAGAATGTACAAATAACTGAATAATAACAAAGATATGAAGGTACAAATAGAAGTGTCCATGTATTAGACATGTGCACACTGAAATATTTTGTTTTGGAATTTCGTTTTCGCCCGAAAAATACATTTATTTAGTTACTCCCGAAATTCGTTTTTTTTATTTTGTTTTGTTAAAAAATGCATTCGTCCGAAAATTCAAAATAATTAAGGTTGAATCTGTCATTGAAGGCTTATGGTGTCTGTCGGATGTTTTAAGATTTGACGGAGCAGCTAAACTGTACAACGCCGCAATCGTACATTTCCGGACGAATGTTCCGCCTTCAAGCTATAGTAAAATTCTAATGTTGTATGACACTAGTAATAATTATATTTATTAATTATTATGACTAGTCAACCAACATTAGAATTCTTCTATAGCCTATGGGCAGAGCATTTGACCATAAATGTCCGCTCGCAGTGACTGCTTCGTCGAATCTTCATGTTGAATCTTTTCTCTCTATGTCGAATAATCTGGGACTAATAGAGTTAGGTTAGGCACATTCGACCTTTTTTGCTATTGTCTCTATAATGTCGAATCTTTTCTCTCTTTGTAGAATAATCTTGGACTAATAGAGCTAAGGTTAGGCACATTCGACTAAAGGTTCGATGGACACAGATCGCTATTGTCAGCATCATGTCGAATCTCCTATCTATATCGAACTTTTGTCACAACGAAAACAAAAATAAAGCATTTGTTTATGTCGGATCTTTCGGTTTTCGGATTCTACAGGTTCGTTATCGTTTGTTAAAACGATAACAAAAATACCTGAAATTCGGACGAAAATGCATTTGGACGAAAATGAATGCACATGTCTACCATGTATACAGATCACAAGGGTGAACCGTATGTCATATCAGAAGGTATGAGCAACTCATAGGTAATATCATTAGACAAGTAGAGGTCAAAAATTAAGACAAAAGCAATTTTATGGTATAGAAATAGGAGCAGCAAAGGGGTTCCATAGTCCAAAAGATCCCAGGGTTCCCAGAGCTTATTAAATTGGAGGATGGTATCATGCACTGAGGCAGTCAGGTATTCCATCCTCCTAATCTCGGCTATCAATTGTAAAAATCTAGACCATGGAGGGGGCATGTCGGACAGCCAACACAATGGAATGAGCCTCTTGGCAGCCAGGAGGATGTATGAAATCAGTCTATTACCTTTTTTGGTAATACCCGAAAAAGGAAGGCCTAAAAGATAATTTAGGGGATCGAGTGGAAGGGACACATCCACCACCTTTTGTATTAATAGCATCACTTCATGCCAAAAGGGCTGGATCATAGAACATTGCCAAAAAATGTGAAATAAAGTGCCAACATCAGTCCCACAATGCCAGCAATGTGCTGGGATCGAAGGATCATATTTGTGAAGGACTTCAGGGGTTTTATACCAGACGGGAGGTTTTCAATTATAGTTAGGAGTTCTTCTGCAGTTCTAGCTGTGTTTAGGCTAGCCAGGTCCGATGAGGACAATTTCGGAAGCTTTAAATTGGAAAAGAAGTCCTCAAATTTTCCTTGGGTAAAATTGAAATTATTGTCAGGGGTCAAACAATTATATAGTTTGTGGTAGAATTTACCAAAAATGTTTGACATCTCTTGGGGACAATGGGTTTTTGTTCCATCAGCTTGGGAGAGAGAATCAGGGAATGAGTTAAAGGGGTGCGGGCGCAGTGTGTTGACTAATATCTTATGGGCTTGTTGAAATACTCATAAAATTTTTGTTTCGACCAAAGTAGGGATTCATTTATCCTTCCGAGCTGTACTAATTTGATTTGTTATCTAAGGGAGGTGACCTTACGTAGCTTCGACACTGTGGGAGTGCACAACAGCTGCCGTTCAGCAGTTTTCAGAGCGGCTGACAGGGACTGTAAAAGTCTATTTCTGTCCTTTTTCAGATGTGAACTCTCTGCTATGCACTTGCCACGAAAAACAGCCTTGTGTGCCTCCCACAGCGTAGAAAAAGCAGGTACAGATCCTACATTAAGCTGGAAGAATTATTTTAGGCCAGTTGCGAATTTATTGCGTGAGACCTCACATTGTAGAAGGTGATCATTGAGCTACCAGTGACATGACCTAGTGTGGGTCTAGAAAAGTGTAAGATCTAGCATAATGGGAGCATGGTCAGACCATGTAATGGGGGATATGTCAGATTCAGTAACATAAGGAATGAGTGGGGCAGAAATAAAGAAATGATCGAGGCGAGAATACATTTTATGGGCCATAGAATGTGAATTGCTTAGCAGAGAGGTGTTGAGATCTAATACATTTACGAAATTAATTAGCTTGGGATGTAATCCCAATCCCCCCAATCCCCCCCAACAATCATGAGGGGTTGAGAATGGTATTGAGGGGAGTTAAAAGGTTTATTGAGGAAATCAATCTGGCCAGTTTTGGGAGCGTATAGATTGACTAGAGTGAAGGAGGAGTTCATATAGTCACAATCAAGGATGAGAAATCTCCCATGAGGATCTGCATGGGTATCTTTAACCCTGATAGGACATGATTTCCGAATCAGAATTGCTACTCCTGCCTTGCCTGTGGAGTCAGAGGCGTGGTAGGGAAAATTTTTGAGGCAAATTTGAGTGAGCCACCTGCATTATCACATCTGCTCCTGAGAATCTGAACTCCTTCAGCGCTATCCAACATTTCCGAATGGAGGCCAGACCCTTTACATTATATGACATGATCCTTAATGCCATATGTGTGTTACTTTCATAGAAGCTCGTGTGATATTAAAAAAACATAGGAGGAAACAAAACATAGATGGCATAAGAATGGGCATAAGAATGGGTAAGTTCACAGTTGTACAAATCAGCCCCTCGGTACCTGTACAATAACAAAAATGCCATGTACAGCGAAAAACCGTATAAAGAAAAATAAAAAAATATAAAAATAAGAAAAATTTGTGACCTCAGCCTACAGAGCTGGCATCTGAGCATGGACATGAAAAAAAAAACAAAGTCATGAATACACGACAACAGCAGAAAATAAAAAGAAAACCTGTGGTTGAGTGCCTGAGATATAGCCATATCTCAGGGGGCCCTGAACAACATCAGAGGCCAGGTAGGGACACATGAGGACCTCCATCAGGGGGTTCCAAAGAGAGAGGGGGGGATCCATCTACTCTCCTTATGAACTTGGCAGTAGCTGTAAAGGTCAGACAGGATAGGTCCTGATAAAACAAAAATTCAGCAGAGAGCAAAAACAAAAACCGGAACAACTGTCAATACGATGGTGTAGTAATGACCGAAACATAAAAAAAACTGTGTTAGGAAAACATTACCCCAGGTGAAGTGTGGGGCAACTTATAAACTGTTAGTCCAGAGCTCTGAACTGTATTTCTCTTGGACTATGGAGAAATCAGAGACAATTTTGAACCCGAAAGATCCATGTTAGGGCATCAAGGGGGTTGCTTGGAGGTTCGTGGACGTTGAGGCGTGGATAGTTTTTTCTTCGGTCGACTCCTCACCGGGGTCCAGACATGACTGGGAGTGGTGGGAAATGGACAAGCTTGGGCTTGAGGACGTAGCAGGTCTTCAGGCATAGGGGGGAGTGCAAGGCTTTTTATGAAAGCTTCTCCCTCTTGAAGGTCACGGAGACTGTGTTGGACGCCATCTTTGGATACAATGAGGCGAAAAGGGAATTCCCCAAATAATATGGGACTTGATGATGTTTCAGTTGAGACGCGATTGGGCATAGGGACCTCCGTTTAGCAAGGGTAATGGGAGAGAGGTCACTGAAGATCTGTCATTTTGCCCCTTTATACACAAGCTGAGTTTTATTTCGTGTGGCTAGGGTTAGTGCCTCTTTGCTCTTGCTCTCAAAATAGTGAAACCTCACTATAACATCTCTGGGTCTATTTCCAGCCAGAGGTTTTTGGCACAGAGAGCGGTGTGCCCTGTCAAGGCGCCAATCCACATCCACTACCGTGGGGGCTATGGTATTGAAAAGACCCAGGAGATAAGGACGCAATGTTGGATCCCCACTGTTTCAGGGATACCTCAGAAGCGCAAGTTCTGCCTTCTCTCCCTATTTTCCAAGTCCTCTTGCTGCAATTGTAACTGGGACACTGAATGTCTAAGGTTATGGTTTTCCTCCTCAATAGCCTGTACATAGTTAACCATTTTGTCAAGTTTGCATTCAAGGGCATCAGTACGTTCCCCAATTTGATTAATTTCCCCTCTTAGTTCTGCTGACAACTTGCTCACCTCTGTGGAAACAGTATGGGCGATCTGCTGGAGTAGAAGCTGCAGCTTAGCATCCAGCTTTGCATCTAGGATAGCTGAGGTGAGAATCTCTTGTGGAGGAGAGGGAGTGGAAGCCGGGGTCTGGGTGATAGCTGACTGATGGTTTTTAGCTTCGTCCATCCCCAGGAGCGGGTCCATTGTGGCAAAGGGGTCCGGGGGAGAAATCGAGGCCGTGGATTGCAGCCTAGAAATGTACCACTCCATGTGCATCCCTGTGCATGGCCCAAACAGCGGGTTATAGTTCTTCTGTTGCTGGCCGATTTTTCCCATGGGGTGCCCAAAGGGTGTATCGATCTATCAGGCTTACCCCCAGCACTGTATTTGGCTGATGTAGCTGCTCGGAGGTCTCAGAGGTTTGATGGAGCCCCTAGCTCATTCAGAAGATGTCCTCCATGCATGTACCTTCTGCCTGTATGTTAAAGCAGAGCTCCATGCAAAAGTGGAACTTCTGCTTATCCGTCACCCCCCTGGTGCCACATTTGGCACCTTTTTAGGGGGAAGGGTGGAACAGGTACCTGTTTTTGACAGGTACCTGGCCCTACTTCCAGGAGACAGAGCCGCGGCCCTGTCTCTCAGAAGTTCAGCCCCCTCCTCCTTCCTCCACCACCAGGCCAATTAGAAAGTGCAGCAAGCTTTACCCATGCAGAGTAGGGAACCAGCTGCTGGTTTCCTTTAACCATAATGGCAGTGGCTGCACCCATCGTCTGGGGTGCCGACATTGTGGGCTCCCTGGACAGGTAAGTTCACTGGTGAGGCTGCTTTTAATGGGCACTGGTGAGGCTGCATTGATGGGCACTGGTGAGGCTGCACAGAGGGGCACTGGTGAGGCTGCACTGAGGGGCGCTGATCAGGCTGCACTGAGGGGCGCTGATCAGGCTGCACTGATGGCACTGGTCAGGCTGCACTTGGTACCGACTTTTAATGTACAGAGATGAAGAGGTGGAGCCTAAAGAGGAAGGGGTGTGGTTTACAGATGCAAGGGTGGGTATTAAACAAGACGAGGTGTGGCATTGGCAGGAAGGGGTGTGTCATATTTCAATCAGGGGGTGCATGAGTTTAGTCAAGCCTAGGGCAGCAAAAACCAAGTTCACTATATCCACAGCCACTCCTTTGGCTAAGTTTTTGTTACTTCATCATAAAAAGAAGGCAGGTTTGTTTTAAAACTTAGATTTTTTGTGAATTAATGATGCAGATATTGTTTTCTAGCAAAAACTCTATGTGGTGCATTATCAAAAGTACATTTCTGACTATAGAAGTTAAACTTACAGGTCTGTGGTTACTCTTTTCTTTCGTTTCACTTTTTTAACTGTTAAATGTGAAGGCTGAATTACTAAAATTGCTGACTGGCCAAGTTGCCAATGGCCAATGACCTGAATAATTACATTTGTGTGCTGTCTAGAAAATATGGTACCAGTAGCCAATTTTCCCCAAGACCTGAGATGCAGAGTCTGAGCCAGACTGGCGTCATCTTTTCTTGTCACTTGAAAATAATGAAACTGCAAGCAAAAAAAACCTTGCCTTGTGTTTACTCATTTTGACCTATTCAAGCAGCTCATGTACTGTCCTGCCTCTGTTTAATTTTTTTTTTCACAAGTGTATTTGGCATACTGCATTGCAATTTTTATTGCAACAAACGCAGTCCTTGTTTGTGTCTGCACAGTTTGCACAAATTCGACCTGGATACAGAAAATGACAATCTTACTGCTGGTCATTTTTTTCTTAAGTATCTCTGGGTACACTTATATTTTTAGTGTAACAATAAACCCTGTCTTGTGTCTAAACCTTTTCCCTCTTCAATCTGCTTACAAAACTGCACTGCTGCTAGTCTTTTGTTTATTATATGTCACTGAGATGACACGCTTGAACTTCTAGTGTAGCAAAATGCCTACATTGTTTGAGTTTCCGTATTTCTGACTATTCAACTATTCATGGGACGTGATGAAAAATTTTGGAACTGGGAATTTTAATCAGAACCCCATTGAAATCAATGTGAGCTGAATCTTGTAAATCAAATATCTTCATTTTAAAAGTTAATAGACAAGGGATTGTCAAACAAAGAATGTACGGAGCAATGCACCAATCCAAAAACATTTAAAAAATACCTTTCAGCAGATAGCAGCTCTTTTAATAAGGCTTAAACAGCAACATACAAACACACAATTCCTTCAAATAACATGCATGAAGTATGCGTGGAGGATGTGTGAAGTGGTGTATCTGTATATGGTACAAAAGTGACATTTAGGCCTCATGCACACGGACATTTTTCCAGCCGCTTTTTTGAGCATTTTTTCCAGCTTAAAAACGCCTGTCCATGTTAGTCTATGGCTTCATGCCCACTTAGGAGTTTTTGAGCTGGAAATGGCATAGGCGTTTTTAAGCTGTAAAAAAAAAAAACAGGACCAGTGCGGTATGAGGCTCCAGCGCTAAAGCTGTAAAAACACCAGACGCGGGCAAAAGGTGTTAAATGGGAATTAACGAGGCTTAACGCTGTGTTAAGACTCGTCCGGCATTTCTGTCTCTATTCAAAATCAATGGTTCCCTATGGGAGCCCATTGATTTGAATAGAAGTCACACCAGAAGATCCGACTTGCGGTGTGACTTGTGTGCTGAGATCCTTGAAGGGGAACCCACAAAAATGTAAAAAAAAAATTGCGTGAGGTTCCCCCCAAGACGATACCAGACCCTTCGGTCTGGTGTGGATCTTAAGGGGAACCCCCCACACTGAAAAAATGGCATGGGGTCCCCCCAAGATCCATAGCAGACCCTTATCCGAGCAATAGTAGGTAAAGAAAGGGGAGCGAGCGCCCCCCCTCCTGAACCATACCAAGCCACATGCCCTTAACATGGGGGGTTGATGCTTTGGGGCAGGGGGGCCTTGCACCCCCCACCCCAAAGCACCCTGTCCCCATGTTGATGAGGACAAGGGCCTCTTCCTGACAACCCTGGCCGTTGGTTGTCGGGGTCTGCGGGCAGGGGGCTTATCGGATTAATAAGGGGGCCCCCAGATCCCGGCCCCCCACCCTATTTGAATGAGTATGGGGTACATCGTACCCCTACCCATTCACCTGGGGGAAAGAAAGTCAATAAAAAAAACACACTATACAGGTTTTTAATTTTTCCTCAGTTTAGGCCGATACGTATTCTTCTACATATTTTTGGTAAAAAAAATCGCAATAAGCGATTATTGATCGGTTTGCGCAGAAGTTATAGCGTTTACAAGATAGGGGATAGTTTTATAGCATTTTTATTAATAATTTTTTTTTTATTATTAATGGCGGAGATCTGCGATTTTTTTTGTGACTGCGACATTATGGCGGACACATCGGACATTTTTGACACATTTTTGGGACCATTGTCATTTTTACAGCAATTAATGCATTTAAATGCATTGATTTCTGTATAAATGACACTAGCAGTTTAGGGGTTAACCACAAGGTGGCAGTGTAGGGGTTAAGTAGGCCTAGGGGTGTGTTTTTTTACTGTGGGGGGGCGTGGCTGTCAGCTAGTGAATGCTGATCTCTGCTCCAATCACAGGGAGCAGAGATCGGCGTCACTAGTTGCTAGGCAGAACGGGGAGATGCTGTTTATCTCGGCATCTCCCCGTTCAGCCGCTCCGTGAGACGATCGCGGGAGTCCCCGCGGCGATCGAGTTTATTAGGCAGCTCCAGGAGTCTTTTTCCGACTTCGGGGGTCTCTTCTGACTTCTCCAGCTTCTTCTCCCGATCTCTGGTGCCTTCTGCCAGGCTCCTCCGCTTTCTTCTTCCAGCTCTTTTACTAGCGTTGGCCCGGTCTTCTCCTCCACCACCGCCGTGGTTGTCTTCTCTCTTCCGATGTTGACACAACGCTCTCTTCCATTGTAATGCGGTGCGTTGCGGTTTATATAGGCATGGGGCGTGGTCACCGGATGACGTCAGAATCCCACCATGCCCGGGCTGTGACATCATAAGGAGGCGTGGTCACCGTCTGGTGACCACGCCCCATGCCTATATAAATCGCAACGCACCTCGTACACTGCATTACAATGGGAGAGAGCATTGTGTCAACATCGGAAGAGAGAAGACAACGAAGTTGACAGCGGCAGCGGCGGAGGAGAAGACCAGGCCAACGCTAGTAAATGAGCTGGAAGAAGATAGCGGAGGAGTCTGGCAGAAGGCCCCAGAGAGCGGGAGAAGACACTGGAGAGCGGGAGAAGAGGCCGGAGAAGTCGGAAGAGACCCCCGAAGTTGGAAGAAGACCACCGGCGCTGCCTAATAAATTACTTTAAAAACCTGTGTAGTGTGTTTTTTTATTGACACTTTTTCCCCAGGTGAATAAGTATGGGTGCGATGTACCCCTTACTCATTCACATAGGGTGGGGTGCCGGGATCTGGGGGCCCCCTTATTAAAGGGTGCAAAGTGAGTACTAAAGCGCTGATAGGAGAATAAAAATATTAAAAATGTTTTAGAAAACCAAATAAAATAGATAAGATGACCAAATGATATGCTGCACCATTAAAGTGTGTCCTACAAGAATAAGCAAATAAATACTAGAGTATAAATAGTGCGCAATATCAACCTTAGTCTATTTAGATCAGCAGGTGAGGTTAAAAGACAAATGTCATGGTATAATAAAATATTTAAGTGCTTGCGTGACAATCCCAGGTGCACAAAAATATATATATAAACTTCAAGTTACAATGAGGTTGTAACCAATTTAATAAATAAATAAATACACAATGTGTTAAAAATAAATACAATGTGTTTTAAATAAATAAAGTGCTTCAAAATGTGAGTAAAAACAAGTATGTGTTATAATGTGTCAAAGAAAGGAAATATCCAGTTTATGCCAGTCATGCATATGGGGATATATAAATTCCAAAAGCCAATACAGGCTTGACCTGATGGATTAGCTAATTAATTGATGAATTAATGGGTAAACGGCCGCCAGTTAAATATTATATTAATCCCAAAAGGTGACCTGTGATGACACGCGTCGGGAGGAGGAGCCCAAGTGACAGTGCTAAGCACAGCACAGCACAGTGAGGAGGAAAGGGCTGACTGTCCCCTATCTGAGCCTGACCATTAGCAGGATTTGAACGCGCAAACACCTACTGGGTACATGTGAATTGTATAGCTGTAGGCAACCACCTAAAAGATCTTCTTTGTTTGATGGTTGAATAGAGCGCTGCGCAATGGTTTTTTGTTTGTGTCTTTTTCTCTTTTATATCATACCGGAGCAAGATATCAGGAGGAACCAAAAGGAAAAAAGCCCTACATTCCCAGCATAAAGGGAAGTTTCTTTTTTTCTCTCTTTTTTATTTTTTTTCTCTAGCATTTCTAATCGTGTCCCGGATATCATTAGTGGATGTGAAGAGTTATTTCATTAATTATCTAACTCATTTAATGGACTGCTATCACCTATGGGATTAATATAATATTTAACTGGCGGCTGTTTACCCATTAATTCATCAATTAATTAGCTAATCCATCAGGTCAAGCCTGTATTGGCTTTTGGAATTTATATATCCCCATATGCATCACTGGCATAAACTGGATATTTCCTTTCTTTGACACATTATAACACATACTTGTTTTTACTCACATTTTGAAGCACTTTATTTATTTAAAACACATTATATTTATTTTTAACACATTGTGTATTTATTTATTTATTAAGTTGGTTACAACCTCATTGTAACTTGAAGTTTTTATATATATATTTTTGTGCACCTGGGATTGTCACGCAAGCACTTATATATTTTATTATACCATGACATTTGTCTTTTAACCTCACCTGCTGATCTAAATAGACTAAGGTTGATATTGCGCACTATTTATACCCCTTATTAAAGGGGGCTCCCAGATTCCGATAAGACCCCCGCCCGCAGACCCCGACAACCAACAGTCAGGGTGCTTTGGGGTGGGGGGGCGCAGAGCCCCCCTGTCCCAAAGCACCAACCCCCCATGTTGAGGGCATGTGGCCTGGTATGGTTTAGGAGGGGGGCGGTGTTCGCCCCCCTTTCCTTACCTACCGGGCTGCGTGCTCAGATAAGTGTCTGGTATGGATCTTTGGGGGGAACCCATGCCATTTTTATGGTGTTGGGTTCCCCTTAAGATCCATACCAGACTGAAGGGCCTGGTATCGTCTTGGGGGGAACCTCACGCAAAATTGTTTTTAACATTTTTGCGGGGTTCCCCTTCAAGATCCTCAGCACACAAGTCGCACCGCAAGTCGGATCATCTTGATCTGACTTCTGGTGTGACTTCTATTCAAATAAATGGGCTCCCATAGGGAACCATTGATTTTGAATAGAGACAGAGAAACGCGGCTGAAAGCTATCGCGGCTTAACGTGCATTGAATTCAATGCAAAACACAGAAATAATTGCGTTTTTAATGCTGCTTTTTTCCTGGCGTCTGTACTAGCTTTACAGCCTGTTTTTTAAAACGTCCGTGTGCATGAGGCCTTAGAGACAAACAAAAAAACTGTTCCTAAATGACAATTCCCTGGCACCTTGTTCTGTTTGTAAACGAAGAGGAGGGGATTTTACTTCATCTGTACCAGACCCTTATCCTAGATTAAAGTCTGGTATGGATTATAATGGGGATCCCATTAAAAACAAAAAACATATGATGACCGTCTGCATCCTAGTACCTGAGAACATTGTTCCAAAGTGTGGGGTACACACCAAATGCTCACCAAACCCTTATATAAGAATGCAATTTGGCTGCCTAGGAGGAAAGGGGGAGCAGTGACCACCCTCCTAAACTGTACCAGGTCCCATACCCTTAACATGGGAAGGCTACCTTGCCAGAGTGGATCCAGAGTGGATCCACCTGGCAAAACACCTTGCCTCCATTTTGATGAGTACAATGACCTCTTCCCCACAACCCTTGCTAGTGGATGTGGGACAATGTGGGCAGACTTAAAAGAATCTGGAAGCCCCCATAAAATGAGGGTGCCCCTAGATATTGGTCTCCCCTAAATTGAAGGAGTAAAGAGATACCCCTGGTTACTTATTTCCAAACAAGATTGAAAAGTAAATAAAAACGCCATACACACAAAGTCCTTTACTGGAACAAAACATACAGTATCTCACAAAAGTGAGTACACCCCTCATATTTTTGCAAATATTTTCTTCTATCTTTTCATGTGACAACACTAAATAAATGACACTCTGCTACAATGTAAAGTAGTGTACAGCTTGTATAACAGTGTAAATTTGCTGTCCCCTCAAAATAACTCAACACACAGGCAATAATGTCTAAACCGCTGGCAACAAAAGTGAGTACACCACTAAGTGAAAATGTTCAAATTGGGCCCAAAGTGTCAATATTTTGTGAGGCCTCCATTAATTTTGATACCCGTTGTTGACCCCGGCTTGTCCTGACACTCCCTTTGGACTCTGCAACCTGTGTCTTCTGGTTTCCTGATCCCGGCCTGATCTGACTCTGCTCCTGCCTGATGTTTTGTACCGCATTGCCCGCTTGTTACCGAACCTGGCTAGCCTCACGACTCTGCTTCCGTCTCCTGTCTTCAGGAAGTTCTAACAGGACACGATGTCTGAACTTGCACATCGGTTGGAGTGCTGCCTTAACCTCAGCGGATCCACGGAATCTGACCTCTGACTTCTGCCTGTTGTCCTGCCAGATCTGTCCATCCTACAGCCTCCACTGCAAGTTCTGCAAACAACTTACCCAGGCACTCGTGTTCCTCAAAACCCTAGCTACCACCTGTTCCACATTCAGTGGAGCTTGGGTCGGAGATACAAGGGAGGCCTACCTCATCATATCAGACTCCTACCAGGTACGTGACAACTGCCCTGCAGCCCAGTCTCCGAAGGGAGGGGATCATGCTCTGCTTCAGTATGTCACAGTACATGTTGGCATTCATGGTTCCCTCAATGAACTGTTGCTCCCCAGTGCCGGCAGCACTCATGCAGCCCCAGACCATGACACTCCCACCACCATGCTTGACTGTAGGCAAGACACACTTGTCTTTGTACTCCTCGCCTGGTTGCCGCCACACACTTGACACCATCTGAACCAAATAAGTTTATCTTGGTCTCATCAGTCCACAGGACATGGTTCCAGTAATCCATGGCCTTAGTCTGCTTCTCTTCAGCAAACTGTTTGTGGGCTTTCTTGTGCATCATCTTTAGAAGAGGCTTCCTTCTGGGATGACAGCTATGCAGACCAATTTGATGCGTATGGTCTGAGCTCTGACAGGCTGACCCCTCACCCCTTCAACCTCTGCAGCAATGCTGGCAAGACTCATCTGTCTATTTCCCAAAGACAACTTCTGGATATGACGCTGAGCATGTGCAGTCAACTTCTTTGGTCGACCATGGCTAGGCCTGTTCTGAGTGGAACCTGTCTTGTTAAGCCACTGTATGGTCTTGGCCACCTTGCTGCAGCTCAGTTTCAGGGTCTTGGCAATCTTCTTATAGCCTAGGCCATCTTTATGTAGAGCAACAATTCTTTTTTCAGATCCTCAGAGAGTTCTTTGCCATGAGGTGCCATGTTGAACTTCCAGTGACCAGCATGAGAGAGTGAGAGTGATAACACCAAATTTAACACACCTGTTCCCCGTTCACACCTGAGACCTTGTAACACTAACGAGTCACATGACACCAGGGAGGGAAAATGGCTAATTGGGCCCAATTTGGATATTTTCACTTAGGGGTGTACTCACTTTTGTTGCCAGCGGTTTAGACATTAATGGCTGTGTGTTGAATTATTTTGAGGGGAAAGTAAATTTACACTGTTATACACTGTTATACAAGCTGTACACTCACTACTTTTCATTGAAGCAAAGTGTAATTTCTTCAGTGTTGTCACATGAAAAGATAGAATACAATATTTACAAAAATGTGAGGGATGTACTCACTTTTGTGAGATACTGTACTGTACATACTATGACAAAGTCCTTTTATTTATTTTTGTAATCCACAATGTAAATCTATAACCAACCACTTCGGTCAGTGATGTAAATCCACCTCAATCATGATGACTAATGCTTGGTGTACGGTGCAAATCTTGCGCTGCTGTGAACCTGAACCTCATTCATACTGGTCCCTTTCACATACTATCCTGCTATTTTTTTTTGGGGGGGGGGGGGGGGGGGGGTTCAGTGCACCTCTACAAAGGGTTGGTTGTGTTTTGGGCACAGTGTTTTTACTTTCTTTTTCAAAGCATACAGTGAGGTGCTGTGAAAAAAGTCAACACTTTAACAGACTTTAAAGTGGTTGTAAACCTGTAGGTCAAATAAATATCTCTTAAACCTACACGGTTTAGGAGATATTTGCCAAAAGACAGGCACCGCTGTCTACGGTGCATGCGCCGTAGACAGCAGCGCGCAGGTGCACTGAGTACGCCGCTCTCAATGGCGATATGCCGTGAGTGGTGGCTCCCGTGCGCATCTGCGGGAGTGTTGTCATTGCGGCGCTGTCGAATGACAGCGCCGGAGCCGCGAGACCCACCAAGAAGATGGAGGCTCCGTGTACCAGGGGACAGCGGTGAGTTCGCTGGCTCCTGTGTCAGGTAAGTGACACATAATGGACTACTATGCGATGCATAGTAGTCTATTATGCTTTACCTTTGCAGGGAAACAAAGGAAATAAATCCATTAGGGTTTACTTCCTCTTTAAGCAACAACTGTACCCTAATCGCCTCCAAGGTAAATCCAAACAGCCTACTTTTTATTTTTAGTGATACTGATATAAAGGTCCATGTTTGTGCACTTTGTGTTATGGGGTGACAATGTTCTGCGCCTATTTTCTACATTCTTCTGCCTGTACATCAGGGTGTCACACGTTCTTCCAAAGGAAACTATAGGCATTAGTTTTGATGTACATTGCATATTCCACTGTTGTCACCATTTAAAAAAAAGGCCTGTGAAAAAATAACAATTGTAGCCAGTAACAATTAGAAAAAAAGATCTGTGATTACACACATGCACTCGACGGGAAGGGGTGCGTTTAAAAAAAAAAAATTCTAATTTATTTTACCTTTTATTTTTACACAGTTTTTTTAAAAAATGTAATGAAAACATCCATTGTAATAGAAAAAAAGCATGACAGGACCTCTTAAATATGAGATCTGGTGTCAAAAAGACCTCAGATCTCATTTTTACACTAAAATGCAATAAAAAAAATATTATAATTTTATAAAAGAATTTAAAAAAATGCCCCTTTAAAGTGGGGTGCCCCTTAAAAAAAAAAAATTTAAGTCAGCAGCTACAAATACTGCAGCTGCTGACTTTTAATAATCGGACACTTACCTGTCCCAGGTTCCAGCGATGCAGGGGATCGAAGCCCCCCCTTCCCCCGCTCTGCTCGACGGTGCTGGCATTCTTACTGGGGGCACCCGGCTGTGGCTTCACAGACGGGCACCCACTGCGCATGCGCGAGCGGCATGTCATCTGGGACCTGTCACGTGTCCCAGATGACTGACTGCGCCAAGTGGAAGTGATGTCAGTGCCCGGACACTGAAGGAGGTAGACTACGAGGGACCCCCTAGCAACAGGCTTTTAGAGGTGAGTAAAAATGTTTATTTTTTCCAATTCTTTTTTTTTTTTTTTATGAATTTTAAGCAATTTTTTTTTTTGGTGGAAACACTACTTTAAGAGCTATGGGCAGAAGAGACATGGTGAGGCAGGCTTACAGATAATAACTAAAAGTAATATGGTTCTAAAAAACAGCATTGACTTGGTCCCTCAGTAGTAGTGGCAGTATATGGACAAAATAGCAAAGACAAGGCAACATACTCACAATTCGTGCAATACATGGACAACATACTGGAAAAATATGACAGCAGGCGAATAACAAATTAGGTAACACACTGGCAATAATGACAATGTATGGAGAATTAACTGTCAACTGTAAATATATGGGCAAGAAATGAGTGATCCTGACAATATATGGCCAACAAATCATTGCTTGCGGGAATACTTGGGCAACAAACAGGCAATCATAACATTACATTGACAACAAACCAGTAATCGCCACATTAAATAAAATAAGCAAGAAAAAAGGGCAGTCGAAGATAGACATGGACAACAAATAAGTAGTGGTTACAATACACAAGCAATAAATAGGCAACCATGACAATAAATAGGTAACAAATGCCAATAACAGAAATACAATACAATAAAATGTTGGGAAAAGAAATGGAGCCCCGTTAGCCCCCACTGTCTGCAGGGAGTTTGCTTTGTGTGGTTCAGCTTTCTTTCATATCTCCAAAATATACTGGAAAGTAACAATTTTTGCTATAACTAGGCCTAGATTGTGTAATTGTGTTTATGACTTCTGTAAACTATTAAATTGCAAACTTCTTCCAGAGTAGGGATCCATTAGTTACTTAAGTATGATAAATCAAATCAGTACATGCATAAATATTATTGAATGTGTATCTGTCTAAATATATTTGGCAATGGGCATTCTTCATTTTGCAGTTTGTATTGTTCATAGAATTAAACTTTGGGATGAAGGTCCCAATTAAATGTAATATAATGTCCATTTAAAAGTTGAAGGAATTTCTACTTGCTGCTTGAAAACTTTGCATTAGAAAAGGCGCTAGAGATTTATAGGAAATATAAATACTGTAATTGTCTCAAGGTTTATTGGATTAATCCCGTGGAGCTATTAAATATCTTGCCAATGTTTTCTATAGTAGTGTTCTATCACAAATGATCTAAATTGCTATTGCATTATAATAAAAAGTAAGAATATGTTCTCTGTCAGCTCACCTCCTGCTTCAAACATAAGAACTTTTATTGATTCTTAAGATTTCTCCTGCAGCAACACCAGTCCTTCATCTTCCGGCTGGCTCTGTAGTGGCTGAATTGTTTAATCAGATGTTGTGCACTCCAGCTGAAAATTTGCCTCTGGGCAGAAAAGAAAGTTTTTATGTCATGTAATACCTGGAAAGCTCAAGTACAGCCGCACAAAGAACATAAATTGCACAAGTGATTAATGGTATTACCTTGGCCATTAAAGTACCATTTTTTTTTTGCATTTTGTATTATCAGAAAAAAACATAAATGTGTTATAGTTCTTAAACTACAAAGCCATGGACATTTTAGTGACCCTTTTACAAAATGAACACTTTAGTGCAAAAAAAATAACATGCAGTCTTTGAAAGAAGCTTTGAAAGAGGCTACACTTTATCTGAAGATTGTTTTAACATTATTCTGAAGAAGAAATGATGGTGAAATGCTATTTTTGGAAAAATAAAGATACATTTAAAGTGCATGATGTGTGATTTCAGATCAAATTGCAATATGAAAAGTATATTTTTATTTTGGAAGTAATAAAAATAATGTTTTATAAAAGGAAAGTTGGATATAATGTTATTTTTAATGACTTTTCCCATAGTTATTTTCCTGAAATTCAAGAACAATAATCACTTTTGCATTGATGCTGCTGTTGTTACTCTGTTGTTTTGAAGTATGGCACGTGTACCCTTTGGCAGTACACACCTTTGGTGATGCACAGCAGGGCTTGACGTAGATTGGATATATTTGATGGAAGAAGACACTTTTGGCTCACAGTTGAAGTACCTACAGTATATTCTTCCAACTGACTGGCTGAATGAGAATTCCCTGTGTGTGATATCATTTTAAATCATAATAAAATGTTCAGGTTCCACAGAGCAGTAAGATTATACAAAGTCTCTTCTCCTCTCCAGATTATCGACTGTCTGATTACAGGTAATTAAAGCTAGCCACAAATTATAAAATTCAGCCTTAGACATAATTAAAGTTGTGATCTTGGTACGTCACTGATTAAGGTTCAGGTAGGATTTAAATGCAAAAAGAGAAAAAAATGTTTTTTTCAAAATGCACTGACTGGAGCTGGACTAGTGATTTCACTCTCTGTAGCAATGAGAACAACTGTTTCCTTAGATTCAGACTAAGGTTTGCCTAGTGTAGGCAATAGTGTAGCAGACCTTTAGTAAATAATGTGTGTCATATTGTTCCCATTTTGGGAGGCTTCTTGAGCACATATAGTAGGGCAATTATCCATACATCAATCAATCCCTCATAAACAAAAAAGTGCTGTGCAAAATAGTCCACTAGGAAATATGTGGAAAAAGCCCACTAAAAAATATTAAAAAAACGAAAAAATCTATACAAACGAAATTACAAAAGTATTTTAAACAAAGTGCCAATGTGCTGTTCAGATATAGTACTGTGAAAAACAACACAATGGGGTGATTTACAAAAGCCGTGCTCCATCGGTAGAGGCGCACGGCGAGGCGCAGTGCACATTTCCATATTTACGAAATGGTGCGTCGGGAACAGAGCGTGAATCCCACATTTACTATATTGATCTCAGCGCATGGGAGTATGCAATCTGTGCACCACTATGGACATGGTGTACGGCATCTCCAATTCAATATTGACAGAAGATGGAGGTGCCAATATTATGGGGTGATGTGAGGAAGTTTAGTAACAACAAATATGCCCAAAATATAATGTGAAAGTAACTTTTTCAGAGAAAGCCTGCTGTGCCTGCAAGTATGTTTAGAACTGCGTGAGATCAATGTAAGTAGTGTGCATGCACAAGTGGCACTTGCGTTCTTTCACGATCTGTGATCGTTTTTTGGGTTAGTAATTTAAGGACATCCTTAACAGGTGTACCCACTTTGAAGTGATGTCTCTACACTGGGTGAACTTGAATTTTGTGTGTTTCTTGGACTGTGCATGTGTTTTCATTTGCCTCATTAGCACACAAACCTATGTTATATAAAGCTTGCAGATAGCATTCTTTACATTGCCCTGAAGAATATTGCTTGATGGTGTGTGTGGCAAGAGAGTACAGTTGGGTGTCCTTATAGAGTTTGTAACACATGTATTTTCTCTTTGTATTTTGTTTGTTATATCTTTGCAAAACAGATATGTTTTAGAGCAAGTATTACTTTTTGTTTATTTCATTTTTTTGGGGGCGAAATATTTTTCATGTTGTCAATGTTTGTTGTTTGTAGGTTGTTAGTTTCACTTTGATTTAACCTCCCTGGCGGTATGATTCTGGCTGGAATTTTGTGCTGAAAGCGGTACAATTATTTTGCATGGAAATTTGGCGTTTTTATATTGTAGGCATGCAATTCTTATGAATAACTCACTTAAATCTGTCCGAACCAGAGTCTAGTAGACATCCCGGGTATGCTAAAGTTTGAAACACAAAATCATAAATTATAATATAATAAAAATATATATAAAAATGATTCAATAATGTAATCAAATCAAAAACACTGAAATTTGCTCAGTTGCAGAATAGTCGCTGTCATTAAATTTATTGTTTGATGATAAATTGTGATTCTAATTTATTATCGCTGTTTTCTAGCTGGTCTAAAAACACTTTTGACATAAAGGGACACTTTTTGGTTGCTATGGACAATCTCCAGTTTCCAGGCAGAAATTTTTCTTTTTATTATATAAAATGACATGCAGGGCACTGGGCAGACCACTAGGGACAAAGGGGATGTGAACACATACAACACACTGTATGTGTTGTGTGTTTTTAAACTTTTTTAAATTTGGCGCCGATCTCCGCTCCCGTGCGTCGTAACGTCGCAGGGAACGGAGATCGGCGGCACTCGGCACTGTGTGAATCGAGCGAGCGGACGACTCGCTCACACAGCGGGGAGACATCGCAGGATCCAGGGGAAAAGGTAAGTAACTTTCCCCCTGTATCCTGCACGCAAGCCCGAGTCTGGCTCGGGGTTACCGCTCCTAGCAGAAAAAACTGAACCCGAGCCAGACTCGGGATTACCGCTAGGGAGGTTAATTGTCTGTGCTGCATTATTTTGTAAAATCTTCCTCAAGATGTTGTGACTAATAAATGTTTAAATACTTAAGAGACTGTCCGTTTGTGGGCGCAGTCCTTTTAACTCCTGTTAATTTGCTCTGCAAAATGGTCAGACCTCAAAACCATATTCTGTTAGTGTCTCAAATTAACATATATGTGTTTTTTGCTTTCCTTGCTCTTTTCCAAGTCCTGTTTTGTTGACCAATACAATTTGTAGCAATTTTTTAGGTTTTATGTATTTTGTTAATAATTTGTTTTGCAGATGCATGCTCAATCTAAGTAATGCATTTTACACCCAACCACCCCCACCCCCCCATAAACAATTTTCATGCAACAGATTTCCCAGCTGCAGCTTAACTAGGTTGATTGGCATGGCAAAACAAAAAAGGTGTGATTTGTCTAAAAGCTACTTTCCTGGTGCCTTCATGGTAGCATATGCATGGATTGTGCGAATGCTGCCATGGATAGGCACCAGAAAAGGAAAATTACAGAGAGGTAAGTATTACATTTTCCATTTTAGTGGTTCTCAGCCTCAGTCCTCAAGTACCCCCGACAGGACATGTTTTGGGAATATATCTCATCTAAAATAGCTGCACCTGTGCAAGATGAAGGAAAACCTGCAAACATGGCCTGCTGGGGGTACTTGAGGACAGGGTTGAGAACCACTGATTTAGAGCACTAAGCTAAAATCTAGCTCAATACCCTACTATTCTAATTGTGGACATTTGAGGGAAACCAAGTGAGTGTTAGAACCCTTGCTTGTCTTTTTTTAGGTTGGGCTTTGTGTCCCTTTTCTGAAAATTGGCTTCACTTCCTGTCACATAGCCAAACAGGAAGTGAGGGTAAAACCCTACCAATGTCTTTCCTTGGGGACACACAGGTCAATTTAACTAGTGTCCCCATTAGGCAAATTGCACTCTAGCCCTTACATACCAAATTATTAGGTATTTTGGGGTTTATTAAACGCAAATCCACTCTGCAATACAAGTGTACTCGCTGTAAATCTGAGGGGAAGCACTGGTGATTTTATCCAATCATGTAGAAGCAAAGATGTTTTTTTTTATTTTCCTTGCATGTCTCCCTCAGATCTCCAGCAACTGCACTTCAAAGTGCACTTGTAGTGCAAAGTGGATTTGCCTTTAGTAAATAAACCCCAAAGATACCTAAATAATTTGAGGTGTACACAGCAAAATGCTAGCGTGCAATTTACCTAATGGGGAAACTATTTCGACTGACCTGTGTGTCCCCAAGGAAAGACATTGGTAGGGTTTTACCCTCACTTCCTGTTCGGCTATGTGAAAGGAAGTGAATCATTTTGAAGGAGAAACTGGCAAAATTTGGGAGGTGTCTTCACGCTATCAGGTGTGCAGACATCCCCAAAAACAGACAAGAATTCTGATCCCTCTGTACGCTATCCCCAAGCAAAAATAAGAAAGGATTTCATTTAGTTTAACTTTGCAAAGACACATTCCTAAGTTCAACTATGATGCATGTCGATGGCTTGTTTAGACCTTGTTTAATAGAAAACACCAGTTGCCTTTCACGATAAACATTTGTTAGTCCAGTCCTGGAAATCTGCATCTGCTTTACTATTAATTTCCATAAAAATTGGGTTCCAGCAGCTAGATGCTCCAAATGCATCTAGATGCGTGACCGCTATGTATGTGAGATGCGCAACTGCTGTGTGCGTGGAGGTATGTACCGGTGGCGCATATCTGGTTCCCGGAAGCGGTGGCCAGCACACAGAAATTACATCACGCCCCTCCAGGAAATTGCTTGTACTGCTGCTAATTTCTTCCCACCACCATGCCCAGCTCACTGTTCTCTGAGGAAGAGATGATCCTTATTTGCAAATTAAGATCATTTTTTTATTTATTTTTACATGGGGTGATGTTTGTGTGGGTCATGTGTATATGTCTAAATGATTTGGCCTCAAACACACACCTACTTCCAGTGAACAGATTCACTTCCGGGCCAATGTATATTGCTTCCTGCTTCAGTGTGTGTAGATATAGATATAGATAGAGAAGATAAGTGGGTTCTTGTGTGCACCAGCAGAGAGACGTTGGGTAGATGCCACACTCCCAATTTTGGAGGCATAATAACGGTCTAGCACAGGGGTCTTATTTATCGATATTTAGGAAAAATAGGTAATAGGAAAGTGCACTTGAACAATTTATCAAATTATAGGAAATCAAACAGGCTCTTGCACTAAATCTAATTAATTTAAGATCTTACTGATTGCAGTGTATGGTCACCTTTTAAAGATCAAGATCTGAAAAAATTTATGTATTGGGTTTAGAAACACTTCTCTGTTCTTTGTAATGTATTGAAAGATTTCGGTAAAAAAAGAAAAAAAAAATATTTCAAAGATATATTAGAAGTGATAGGAATGAGAGTAGCATCAAAAGGGTTAATTAACTGAGAACACCTACTAATTGCCTAACAAGACACATTGAAATTATGATGAAATTAACCAATTGTATTGGTCGTGCGCCATTATCAATGAGAAAACCGCAGTTACCCTAGCGACAGTTGCAGTTTACATATGCAGGTATTTCTTATCGTTATTTGCGCTTCAATGTGCACCGGCTCGCACGTTTCGATTAATTACTTTTTCGGCGCACCAATTAATGTATGAACGGGTGCAGTGCTTTCTTCTTGGAGCACTGATTTACTAACACTTTTTCCACACCAGATTGCGATGACTACCCACTACAGGTGAGTCATGTAAGGCATAATAATTGCAAAGGATTCCCATTGGTTGTGGTATATCTCATCTTGCATCGGGGGTTTACTATTTTGTGTGCTGTTACTTAGCAATCCTTTCACATGGGTTATTTAGGTGTCCCATAAAAATGCAAGGGGGAATCGTCATAGTGTAAAACCTTTAAACATTTTTTTAAAGTTAAAAACATTCCCACTGCTCCTACGCCCATTTGTTGGTGCTATGCCTTGCACCGAGGGGTATTCTCAATATGTTAAAGTACACTGCAGTATTGATGTCCTATTGTGCCGGATGTGCAGTATGCATACAACTCTCGATCTCTTGTGTCTCGTCTCACCTGGGTGCACGGAGTATCCATGAGAGGGGAGAGACAAATTTATGGTTTATAGTAGGGTAAGTCCATCTAGAAAAAATTCCTGGAACATACCTAGAAGATGTTGGCAGGATCATTTGTCCTAGCTAGTCTGGAAATGCCCTTGAGTTGCCTAGGAAGTGCTGGAGTCCATTACTGTGACAACATTTGGACTGTCTAATTCTTCCTGCTTTTTTTGTAGTCCATGTAAGGTGAAACATCTGTAAGAGCAATAAACTGTACAAATGGATTAATGAGGGTAAGAATAGATGAATTTATAAATAATGAAAGAAGAAGCAGTTAATAAAGTGGCAATTTACCATTAAATAGAAAATTCACTCTTTGAAAACAAACATGATCTTAGGATCTTGTTCAAAAATACAGTGAATCAGGGCGCGAGCCTGCCATTTATGGGCTTTCTTCATTTTTTCAGAATATTACTTGAAAAGCATCTGAATGTTATCCCTAGGAACTCATTCAGATTGAACTGCTCATGTAGTTTGTCATCTCTTTTCTAGATAATGACCATTCTTGGGGGATTGTTTATTTTTCAAGGATATACAGTGCAATTTTGTTGAAATACAACTTTTTATATAGTGTTAGCATTTGTTTGGTACCATCTTTTCAATAAATTCCTTTTCTTTATTATAATCCACATGAGAGATATCTAGCACACTTCAGTGATTTCATATTTATTAAAAAAGGGTGGATCTTTTCAACAAGAACTCATTTCATTTAAAATGCAAATTCAGTCTAAATACAGCTGTTAGAGATCAAGGTCACTGTCATCAGAATTAATGAATAGTACACTATATTAGACCAAGTCGGTTCCAAAAAAAAGATGGTTGCTATGGAAATATAATTTTCTATTCATCTGCTATTGTCAATTCCTCATTGTGGAGCCTTGTATATGTAACAATGAATAATGTTTAGATTGTATGGGTTTTTATCCTCAAGTTTGTTCTGATTACCCCCTAGTTTTCCATCATCACAGCAGTACGTGGGACCATATAAAGACAAAATAAACTCTTCAGGGGTTCACTTTCCAATTAAGCTGATCTTTCAAAATAAGAACTCATTAGCTACACACTGTCTAATGTATCACAGGCAATTACTCATCCTCTCAGCATTCCTATTGGTACTTTATTACCTTTTTCTGATGTTTGGGAATAGATCATGGACTTTAGGTAAATATATAAACAATTTAATAATACATATGAAAGCATATACAGACATTAAGACCGCTGTCATGAGATTCAAGCAGAAATGTATAAACATTTCTTGGGGCACTATACAAGCGTTAATATAAACCTGGCATTCTTAATAAATAAATAAAACATCAAGGGAAAGAAAACAAGGAGCCTCCATTTTTCCTGTATAGCTTTAGAGGCATGCTTTTACCTCCTGATAAATTTTCCTAAAAATGCTCAATTCACTAATCGAAAATTCTCCAAGGTGGACAATCTTTAATTTTTCCATGTGGAGTGAACATTTATCATTCTCAATCATTATTTTATCTTGTGAGATGTTATTTTATTCAATCCTAAAGTGTTATTTTTTAAAGGGGAACTCCAGCTTTTCTTACACTTTGCATAGTTTGGTCCAAGCTGGCCCAAACTAACTATGCCCCTCACTAACGTGTGAGGCCACTGGATGTGCTGTATAAGCTGTATGTAGCATACAGAATAAGGCACTGTGTTCAGGGTTTGAGCCGAGACTTCTTGTCTCATACCCAGAAAACATTAAAGTCTATCTGGTCAGCAATGTATTCTAGAAATTATGACAAAGCTTCCTCTGAGTTAGAGGTTGTGATATCATCATCTGGCTTCTCTGACTCGGTCAATCAGAGAAAGCTTTATACTCATTGCTAGAATACATCTTTATTTCTGAATGGCTCTAGACTCTAATGTGTTCCAGGTATGGGACAGGAAGTCTTGGCTCAAACCAAGAACACAGTGCGGTATGTAGTCTCAGCTACATACAGTTTTTATCGCACATCCAGCAGCCTCACATGTTAGTGAGGGACAGTTTGTTTGGACCAGCTTGGCCCAAAAGAACTATGTAAAGTGTAGCAAAAGCTGAAGTTCAGCTTTAAGGGATGACAAACCTGGGTAGTAAGTAGGGATGGATCAAACACTCCCCTGTTCACTTCAGAGCAGAACTCCCGAAATGTTCTAACGCAAATGGCGAACCCCATTAAAGTCTATGGGAGCCGAACAGGAAAAATCAAAAGTGCCCATTTTGAAGGCTTATATGCAAGTAATTGGCCATAAAAGGGGTATGAAGGTCTGGGTACTGCCCTGGGGGACATATATCAATATATATATATATATATATATATATATATATATATATACTTTTTTTTAAACAATTGTATTTTCAGGAAGAGTGATTTTAATTATGCTTAAAGTGCAACAACAAAAATGAAAAATCCCTTTAAATATAGTGTCTGGGGGTCCCTTTAATGTGACTGTAAACTGGTGCCTCTGTAGCATGAATAAAACATGCTACAGCGATAATGAAATGTCTAAAGAAAAAATAATTATTCAAATCCCATTTAAAATAACTTGCGGTTACAATTGCCAGCGAGCGACCCCTCTCCCCCCTCCTGAACCATACCAGGCCATATGCCCTCAAAATGGGGAGGTGGATTCCCCAAAACACCTCGTCCCCATGTTGATGGGAACAAGGGCCTCTGGGTTGTGGTTGGGCTGGGCTGTGGTTGTCGGGTTCTGCGGGCAGGGTGCTTATCAGAATCTGGAAGCCCCCTTTAACAAGGGGGCCCCCAGATCCCAGCCCACCATGTGAATGGGTATCAAGTACATCGTACTCCTACTCATTCACCAAAAAAGTGTCAATAAGTAAAAATCACAAGCACCCACCCCCCCCCCATGTTGAGGGCATGTAGTCTGGTATGGTTCCGGGGCGGGCTGCTCACTCGTCCCCTTCCCTTTCCTGACCTACCAAGCCACATGCTAAGGGTCTGGTATGGATTTTGGGAGGGACCCTGTGACATTATTTTTATATTGGCATGGGGTTCCCCTCAAAATCCATACCAGAGCCAAAGAATTTGCAGAAATGAAATGGACTTATGCACTTGGCACCATCTGTTATACACCTAGGAAGCCTTTGAATGGTTTATCTTTTTAACTACTTCTTGACAAGCACCAAAGAATGAACTTTGTTTTTCCTCATAGCTCACATCGCTTTAACTGGACTTGAAATGCATTTGCACCATGTACTAACTGACCTGCATTCACAATGTTTTGCCAGCCCCTGAGATAAATGACATTCAAGACTTTGCCTAACCTCTGAAACCTTAATGAGAGGCACCTCACCAGGTTCTCCTAGCTATTAATACACCAAGGTTGAGAATATGCCCACCTGGTTCCACACCTTCCATTGCAAGAAGACAACAGAGCTCCAGACAGTTTCTGTCAGCCAAGGAATAGATGTCACTATCTGGTGAAACAAGTATCTTCCCAAGTTAGATAGAAACTTCCAACATTAATTGTTTTTGGATTGCTGCTCTTTTTTATTTGCCACCCCCAGCAATTATTTCTTACACCCAGCTGTTCCCTTGTGTTTAATTTGGTTCTATCCTAAGAGAACCTTCTGTTCGGTGAAGAATAGATGACCTTATTACCTTGCAATCTCCATAAAACAACAATGCCTCCATGCAATTGCACTCTTGCAAAACATATGAACTTGAACTGTTACGTATGTAGCCATTGTCCTGTAACTGCTTGAGGAGACCTCCACTGATTTTGATTCCCTTTTAAATTGCTCAGGTAGGGGGCAGTGGGGCTCTCTCTTCAGGGATGCTTTGTGTAATAAGAACACTTCACACTCCTGAAGAAACTAGCTGTATCCTAAACCTGCATATTTTAACTGAACAACCTTTTAGCAGATGACAGTAATGTAGATTAATGAAAAATGTTTTTACTAGTGTTTCTCTTGAGACATATTGAGGAAAAGTATTTTTGTGTTGAGTAGTTAAATGAACATGTATTCTTGATTATACTGTGAATGAATTTCCTATCTGGCAATTGCTCTGACTGCTTTAGCAGGACTGTGAGTTGGTAAGAAGGTATGTCATTTCATGGAAGAGGGTTGCCAGAACCAGACCATTGTCTGTTCAAGGCTCGCTAACTCAAGAATGACATGATTACTATATTTTAGGGTTTGCCTTACACAAAGGGGGAAATAACAAAAAATTTAATATGAATATCAAATAAGATACATAATTAAACTTCAACTACTGGTGAGAAAATTAAAGTTCAAACTTGCGCGCTTAACACTCCAAGACTTTTTGGGCTAACTACAACATATGGTTGCCTCACTGTAAAAAAAGCAGTGTAAATAGATCATATAATGGGCATTCTCCTTCTGGATAATGAGAATGCATTTGAATGTGTCAATAAACTTCCTTTCTTATCACTATCAGAGGCCATCTGTTGCCAGAGACAATAATGTGTACAGAATAGGAGTTGGCAGAGAACATATTATGGACAGTGGCAAGAGAGTTGCCAGACAACCTAGTCTTAAAGTATAACTAAAGGCAAACCCTTTTTTTTTTTTGGATAGAGTGGAGAGGGATTAGAACCCCTGTACGTTTTTATTACTCTCTGTCCCCCCTGTTAAGGAGATTTACCCTCTCCATTTTTCCTGTTTACAATTATCATTGAAAGTAAAAAAAGTCCCACATTTTGTCTTGTCCACATAAAAGTAATAGTGAGGAAATCTTCCAAAGTGGATAATATTTCTACTGACCAGTGGTCCCCAAGGATTTTCCCTAATTTGCAGGGGTTTATTTTCACTTCCTGTTTTGGTTATAGAACAAAACAGGACAAAACTCTGAAATGGGAGACAAAGGGGTTATAACCCTCCCTTGCTCTATCCAGATTAAAAAAGAAAAAGGTTTTGCCTACAGTTTTAATTTAACAGTGAGTATGTGTAAATTACTTAGAGGTGAAGAGCTGCAAGAAAATGTAGCATGTGTAGCATAGACAGTGGGGAGAATGAGTAGAAGTGTTATGCCAGAGAATGTAGTGCAGTCAAATGCTGTGGGCGATCATAGTGTAGATAGTGGATGGAAATGGGCAGACACATAGGCTTCTGCAGACCAGTATGGGGACAAAAGATAGGTTAGGGTTTGACCATGCTAATGACTTTCTTGATTATTTGATGGCTTTTTATTAACCACTTGCACTGGGCACTTTTACCCCTTTCCTATCCAGGCCAATTTTCATCTTTCAGTGATTTCACATTTTGAAAGACAATTGTGCAGTCATGCAGCACTGTACCCATATGAATTTTTTCATATTTTTTCACACAAATAGAGTTTTTTTTTTTGTGGCATTTATTCACCACTGGGCTTTTTTTTTTTTGCTAAACAAATGAGAAAAGGCTGAACATTTTGAAAAAAAAAAAAATCTCAGTTTGTTATAAATAAATTTGCAAACAGGTAATTTTTCTCCTTCACTGATGTATGCTGATGAGGCTGCACTGATGGGCACTAATCGGTGGCACTGATGGGCACTAATAGGTGGCACTGATGGGCACTGATAGGCGACACTGAACTGCACGGAGAGATGGCACTGATGGGCAGCACTGATAGATGCCACTGCTGAGGAGGCACTGATGAGCACTAATTGGTAGCAGAAAAATGTTTTCAACTGCTCATCAGATTTTGTGGTATATGGGCTCACTTGTCCATGCGGCCTAATTTATGTGGCCTAATTTAATTTATACAAGCCTTGAGAACAAAATTTGGTGAGCATAGGAGAGTCATTGAAGGAGGGACTGATCCACATAGCGTCCTGAGTTATTTTTCTGAGGCCCACCAACACTCGGCCTACAAGTGCGGGTCATCAAACAAATACCCAGCTTTCTCCCGGTGGCCGAACGTTTTAAGAAACTTTGTGCCAGAGAAACATTCTGGATTTACAACCTTGATGTCCTTTCGCCTGGTTGTATTAACAAAGGCATCGAAATCTCCACTATCATATGAACATATTGTATAATGTGTGTATATATATATATATATGTGAAAATCAAGACGGGACACGTACTTCAATTGCGAAAATCCTTTACTTCGTTATTTCAAAGATACAGCTTATTTCAAAAGCACAGCCACTGTACAGTTACGAGCACCAGCTCTTCGTCAGGCTATCTCTGGCTTGTGTAGCATACTATCTCAGACTAAGCATATATATACCACATTCAGGAGTACAACACACAGGTGTATGTCACAGATCACTAATCACTGTTAATTGAAAATTTCAAAATTAACCCCATCCGCAAGATAAAGTATCCAACCAATTAAGATCATCATACACTATACAAGCAATCGGGTTGTTCCAATTCAGTAAATGGTCATGATGCCATGAAAGAGCAATAATCTCGTATTTCTGCAAAGATTCATCTTCACCAGTTTCCAGTAGAGCATATAATGATAAAACTCTCAATATTTCCTGCAGAAAAAAAAAGAGGTTCATTGGTATCAGAATTGCATAGTATTACATAGCATCATGACCACAAAAAGTATCCTATATCAGTATCAGAGATTGATAGAAGGTCAAAGCAATGAGACAATTTAAATAAAATTATATACAGCATCACCAATCACGCATCGTGTGTCATAGGAACAAATACAAATCATAGTCTCTGTTCATTCCATTCGGACTTAGAGATTTTAATCGGTTAATCCACCAAACTTCCCGTTTTCTCAGCTTCAGGATTCGATCACCCCCTCTCTTATCCCTAATAACTTCCTCAAGCACCATATATCGCAAATCAGAATCGCAGTGCCCTTTCTCCAAAAAGTGCTTGGATACAGGAAACGTCGGCTGTTTTAGTCGGATCGTACTGCGATGCTGTGCGATCCTGTCCTTGATTTTTTGGGTGGTCTCCCCAACATATAGTAACCCGCAAGGACATATTAGGATATAAATGACATAAGAGGACTGGCAAGTATAAAAGCCATTAATGGTGATTTTATCACCATGGGTCGGATGTATAAAATGATCACCTTTAACAAGCAAATTGCACTGAATGCATTTCAAACAGGGGAAGCATCCCTTCCTTTTGCTGCCAAGAAATGTCATTTTAGACAACTTTTTTTCATCCTTAAATTCTGATTTAACCAGCCAGTCCCTTATAGTTTTGTTTCGGCGATATGCCCGCATGGGGATTTGCTGTAAAATTTCAATCTGGGGATAAGATCTTCTCAATAAGGGCCAGTGTTTTTTAATAATATTAAATATCTTTTCACTATAGCTATTGAACTGAAAACTGAAAGGGAGTCTGGGTTTATCCATATCGCAGTGCCGATTCCTGACCACTACCACATCATTAGTTACCTTTGTAAGCTCCTGTCTAATTAGATTGTCTGGATACCCCCGTTCTTTGAGTTTGAAGCACATCTCATCAAGTCTAATTCTTCTTATAGTGTCATCACTCACTATCCGTTTCACCCTCAATAGTTGGCTTTTAATAATAGATCTAAAAACATGGGGTGGATGATAGCTGTTAAACATTAAGAGTTGGTTCCTATCGGTTGGTTTGACATACAAATCTGACTCAATACGGCGTTGATGAATATATATCCTGGTGTCCAAAAATGGAATGGAGTGCCCTCCAACATTTATTTTGAACTGGATATCCGGAGAAAATTCATTCAATATCTCATCAAAGGCCATAAGGGATTCAATGTTGCCCCGCCACACTGCAAAGACGTCGTCTATATACCGCCACCAGGTGGCGCAGTGCTGCTGGAACAACTCATTTACAAACACATATTTATGCTCGAAATCATTCATGAATGAGCAAGCGTATGGCGGGGCAACATTGGATCCCATGGCAACACCATTCTGCTGCACATAAAATTGATCTTTAAACAAAAAGTAGTTATTCAATAGCAGAATGTTAAATAAATTTTCAAACAGTGTAACTTGAGCCTCAGAATAAATGTCACTACATCTAATAAGCCCAATAGCTGCATCAATTCCTTCCCTATGTGGGATACAGGTATACAAACTGGTTACATCTCAGGTTACAAGTATCTCATCACCCTGGCATAACGGTGATTTTCTAATTTTGGATAGGAAGTCCTGTGTGTCTCTAATATAGGATCTTGTATCCCTGACAAGAGGGGATAGGACCCTGTCCAGGAGACGTGCTGTCGGGACAAAGATTGAATCCCTACCCGACACGATCGGGCGACCAGGGGGAGATTGGCTGTTCTTGTGGATTTTAGGCAGCATATACAAGACCGGAATCCTAGTGTGTGAAGGAAGTAAAAATTCAAAAAGATCACGAGATATCAAACTATCTTTTAGCGCTGCTTTCAAAAGGGTTTCCAACTTTTTCTTTATACCCCAGGTAGGGTCTGTGGACACCTTCTTATAAACCAGCGGGTCACTGAGCTGGCGGATGACCTCAGATTCATACATGGCAGTATCCATGATGACCACAGAACCCCCCTTATCAGCAGGTTTACATACGATATCATCACGTTTGCTAAGATTCCTAAGGGCCAATTTCTCTTCACATGACAGATTGTTGGGTATATGGTCCCTATAGTCCGTCCTGTAAACAAGATCCTTCACATCACGGGTAACCTCTTTAATAAACATTTCCACAGGTGCATATGATGTCGGGGGAACAGATTTTGATTTGGTGATTAGATTAAAGGTTTTACAATCAAGAGCATCACCCATAGGTTCATTATAGATAAACGGCTTATGTATAAAGTGAACTTTCCACCTTATGTTCCGAAAGAGCCTATATAGATCCTGATCTAATTGGAACTGATCAAGGTGACTTTTCGGGGAAAAAGAGAGACCATGATTAAGAAGTCCTACCTCTTCTGGAGCAAGGACCCTCCTAGAGATGTTATGTATCAGTTCTCCCGTCCTCTGCCCCGGTTGCTGCGGAAGTTGCGCTGTCTGTCCTGACCGCCTGCTTCGTCCCTGAAGCGGGACCTTGTTTGCATCCGAGGGGGGGCTCCTCTCCTGCCTTGCTGAAAAAAAAGTGGAGGAGGAATCCGTGTCGGTGTTGGCAGATGAATTATCCGACATGTCACGCCTGGTGTTTCCGTTATCCTGTCGGCCACGGCGGTTGTACGGTCGGGGCCATCTGTACACCTGGTTTCTTTCATAATCCTCTATGTCACGATCAAATTTATTCCGTTTCTTATTTTCCAAATCCGCTCTATATTTTCCAACATTCTCATCAACCAATTCCTTGCATTCAGCAAATTCATCGCTGGTTAAGGACAATTGTAAGTCTTGTTCAATTTTATTCACTTGTTCAGCTAAAGTGGCCAATTCCTTATGAATAAACGAGATGGTAAGGGTCATGAGATCAAAAGAGCATTTGTTCAAGATCTGCATAAATGTATTCTTAAACTCATCATTATCGCTGAATAATGTTGGAGACAGTCTCACGCAGATTATGTCCCAGATCACTGGTTCTCGAGACTTTTTAGTTGGTAATACACCAATCCACAACACTCGTGCATGGGAAAAATTACAAAGAAAACACACATCATTGGAGTTGCATGGATTGACTCTATCAGAGTATCACCGGGTACAGCGGATCCCAAGAGGCCTACGGGTGAGACTGTCTCCAACATTATTCAGCGATAATGATGAGTTTAAGAATACATTTATGCAGATCTTGAACAAATGCTCTTTTGATCTCATGACCCTTACCATCTCGTTTATTCATAAGGAATTGGCCACTTTAGCTGAACAAGTGAATAAAATTGAACAAGACTTACAATTGTCCTTAACCAGCGATGAATTTGCTAAATGCAAGGAATTGGTTGATGAGAATGTTGGAAAATATAGAGCGGATTTGGAAAATAAGAAACGGAATAAATTTGATCGTGACATAGAGGATTATGAAAGAAACCAGGTGTACAGATGGCCCCGACCGTACAACCGCCGTGGCCGACAGGATAACGGAAACACCAGGCGTGACATGTCGGATAATTCATCTGCCAACACCGACACGGATTCCTCCTCCACTTTTTTTTCAGCAAGGCAGGAGAGGAGCCCCCCCTCGGATGCAAACAAGGTCCCGCTTCAGGGACGAAGCAGGCGGTCAGGACAGACAGCGCAACTTCCGCAGCAACCGGGGCAGAGGACGGGAGAACTGATACATAACATCTCTAGGAGGGTCCTTGCTCCAGAAGAGGTAGGACTTCTTAATCATGGTCTCTCTTTTTCCCCGAAAAGTCACCTTGATCAGTTCCAATTAGATCAGGATCTATATAGGCTCTTTCGGAACATAAGGTGGAAAGTTCACTTTATACATAAGCCGTTTATCTATAATGAACCTATGGGTGATGCTCTTGATTGTAAAACCTTTAATCTAATCACCAAATCAAAATCTGTTCCCCCGACATCATATGCACCTGTGGAAATGTTTATTAAAGAGGTTACCCGTGATGTGAAGGATCTTGTTCACAGGACGGACTATAGGGACCGTATACCCAACAATCTGTCATGTGAAGAGAAATTGGCCCTTAGGAATCTTAGCAAACGTGATGATATCGTATGTAAACCTGCTGATAAGGGGGGTTCTGTGGTCATCATGGATACTGCCATGTATGAATCTGAGGTCATCCGCCAGCTCAGTGACCCGCTGGTTTATAAGAAGGTGTCCACAGACCCTACCTGGGGTATAAAGAAAAAGTTGGAAACCCTTTTGAAAGCAGCGCTAAAAGATAGTTTGATATCTCGTGATCTTTTTGAATTTTTACTTCCTTCACACACTAGGATTCCGGTCTTGTATATGCTGCCTAAAATCCACAAGAACAGCCAATCTCCCCCTGGTCGCCCGATCGTGTCGGGTAGGGATTCAATCTTTGTCCCGACAGCACGTCTCCTGGACAGGGTCCTATCCCCTCTTGTCAGGGATACAAGATCCTATATTAGAGACACACAGGACTTCCTATCCAAAATTAGAAAATCACCGTTATGCCAGGGTGATGAGATACTTGTAACCTGGGATGTAACCAGTTTGTATACCTGTATCCCACATAGGGAAGGAATTGATGCAGCTATTGGGCTTATTAGATGTAGTGACATTTATTCTGAGGCTCAAGTTACACTGTTTGAAAATTTATTTAACATTCTGCTATTGAATAACTACTTTTTGTTTAAAGATCAATTTTATGTGCAGCAGAATGGTGTTGCCATGGGATCCAATGTTGCCCCGCCATACGCTTGCTCATTCATGAATGATTTCGAGCATAAATATGTGTTTGTAAATGAGTTGTTCCAGCAGCACTGCGCCACCTGGTGGCGGTATATAGACGACGTCTTTGCAGTGTGGCGGGGCAACATTGAATCCCTTATGGCCTTTGATGAGATATTGAATGAATTTTCTCCGGATATCCAGTTCAAAATAAATGTTGGAGGGCACTCCATTCCATTTTTGGACACCAGGATATATATTCATCAACGCCGTATTGAGTCAGATTTGTATGTCAAACCAACCGATAGGAACCAACTCTTAATGTTTAACAGCTATCATCCACCCCATGTTTTTAGATCTATTATTAAAAGCCAACTATTGAGGGTGAAATGGATAGTGAGTGATGACACTATAAGAAGAATTAGACTTGATGAGATGTGCTGCAAACTCAAAGAACGGGGGTATCCAGACAATCTAATTAGACAGGAGCTTACAAAGGTAACTAATGATGTGGTAGTGGTCAGGAATCGGCACTGCGATATGGATAAACCCAGACTCCCTTTCAGTTTTCAGTTCAATAGCTATAGTGAAAAGATATTTAATATTATTAAAAAACACTGGCCCTTATTGAGAAGATCTTATCCCCAGATTGAAATTTTACAGCAAATCCCCATGCGGGCATATCGCCAAAACAAAACTATAAGGGACTGGCTGGTTAAATCAGAATTTAAGGATGAAAAAAAGTTGTCTAAAATGACATTTCTTGGCAGCAAAAGGAAGGGATGCTTCCCCTGTTTGAAATGCATTCAGTGCAATTTGCTTGTTAAAGGTGATCATTTTATACATCCGACCCATGGTGATAAAATCACCATTAATGGCTTTTATACTTGCCAGTCCTCTTATGTCATTTATATCCTAATATGTCCTTGCGGGTTACTATATGTTGGGGAGACCACCCAAAAAATCAAGGACAGGATCGCACAGCATCGCAGTACGATCCGACTAAAACAGCCGACGTTTCCTGTATCCAAGCACTTTTTGGAGAAAGGGCACTGCGATTCTGATTTGCGATATATGGTGCTTGAGGAAGTTATTAGGGATAAGAGAGGGGGTGATCGAATCCTGAAGCTGAGAAAACGGGAAGTTTGGTGGATTAACCGATTAAAATCTCTAAGTCCGAATGGAATGAACAGAGACTATGATTTGTATTTGTTCCTATGACACACGATGCGTGATTGGTGATGCTGTATATAATTTTATTTAAATTGTCTCATTGCTTTGACCTTCTATCAATCTCTGATACTGATATAGGATACTTTTTGTGGTCATGATGCTATGTAATACTATGCAATTCTGATACCAATGAACCTCTTTTTTTTTCCTGCAGGAAATATTGAGAGTTTTATCATTATATGCTCTACTGGAAACTGGTGAAGATGAATCTTTGCAGAAATACGAGATTATTGCTCTTTCATGGCATCATGACCATTTACCGAATTGGAACAACCCGATTGCTTGTATAGTGTATGATGATCTTAATTGGTTGGATACTTTATCTTGCGGATGGGGTTAATTTTGAAATTTTCAATTAACAGTGATTAGTGATCTGTGACATACACCTGTGTGTTGTACTCCTGAATGTGGTATATATATGCTTAGTCTGAGATAGTATGCTACACAAGCCAGAGATAGCCTGACGAAGAGCTGGTGCTCGTAACTGTACAGTGGCTGTGCTTTTGAAATAAGCTGTATCTTTGAAATAACGAAGTAAAGGATTTTCGCAATTGAAGTACGTGTCCCGTCTTGATTTTCACATGAATATTGGTGGAATATTGGAGGTACCACTTGACGCCTGCTTCTCATATTTTCATTACTGAAGAAAAAGTAACCTGCCCAAATTTAACTATATATATATATATATATATCCTAGATTGTAAGCTCTAACGAGCGGGCTCTCTGATTCCCCCCAGCATTGAATTGTATTGTAATTGTACTGTCTGATCTAATGTTGATATATATATATATATTGGGCTTTTACTGATTAAAATTTTCGTGTTTGACTAATCAATTTTTTTTTAATCGATTAATCGACTAATTTCGATTAATTATAACGCACATACAGTTTTTACAATTTACATCTGCCCCCATACAGTAATATCCACATCTCCCCACATACTGTAATATCCACATCTGCCCTCATCCTGTAATGTCCACACCTGCCACATACTGTAATGTCCACATCTGCCCCATACTGTAATATCCACATCTGCCCCATACTGTAATGTCCACATCTGCCCCTATACTGTAATATCCACATCTCCCCACATCTCCCCCCATACCGTAATACCGCCGTAATACCGCCGCTACTAGGCCACTGCTGGGTGGACCAAGATGGCCGCCGCTCCGGAGCTAGGCCGAAGCCATGGATCGTCCTTGATCAAAATTATATTGATCGATCAAAGAAATTAACAAGTAATCGAGCAATTAATCGTTAATTTCCGCAGCCCTAATATATATATATTATATATATATATATATGTATGTATGCTTATTATCTGATTATTAGGCTATGCTGTTTGCACTTATAATATTGGCCAGTATTAACCCCTTTTTTTTGGAGGCCTAACAATGAATCTCCCCCCTTTTTTTGGCCACATTGCCAAGTATGTACTGTCATATATACATATAACATACACACACACATTTTCATACCATATACCTTTTGGTATTTTAGCATACCTTTGGACAACTATTAATATGTTATTATATATTATTTTAATATGATATTTTTTATTTTTATTTTCTAAATCTTCTAATGCCCCCCAGTGCTATAGAATATTTATATACCCGTGTATCTTGTAACATTTATTTGTTACTATCTTTGTCTATTAGTCATGTGACCAATTTAGAGGGTGTTTTTTTTTATTATAACTTAATATCATTGACAGTGGTTAATAATACTGATGCATAGTTCCACACCTGTTTTGTATAATCAGGTGTGTGTTTGTTATCTGTCTGCCCTCTCTCTCGTTATTTTAACATAATTATAGTGTCCTTTTTTCTTATTGTGATCACATATTTATGATTGTATGTGACTGCCCTCTAGTAATATATTCATTTTTATTTCCCTAAAATTATATTAATTCTTCCCCCCTTCCTTTGTTATAATAATCTAGTGTCAACACTGGGCTTCATAGATATCTATTATTTATTGGTCTGAATTACCATTCAATCTAGTAGTAATATCAAGCCTATTAATCTAATTACCTTTTAATCCACGAGTATTATTGAGCCCATTAGTAACAATAGCTCCTCAAAAAAAGCCTGTTTTAATTTATTTGAATTAGAATTTTTCGTAAGTTTAGGTGTATTACTTGTTATGATTTGCACTTGCATGTATACATATTGCTCTCTGATTGCATGTCTATAAACACCAATTAGTGCTGCCCAGTTTTCAAGTTTAACGTGTGTATCCACCACACCTCTCGTTGGAGCAGGGTGCGATGGGTGTCCCCCCTCTTGTAGATTGTTTAATTTGTTCTAGACCGAAGAAACCGAGCACTGTCTTGAAATGTTTTGATACATTTGAAATGTTTTTAGCATTTGGATTGGCAGTGTCATTTTAATGTTCTGAAACCCTGAGTCGTAAATAATGAATGGTACACACCCCACATACTGTATCTGACAGGCACTACATTCCACTACATAGATCTCTAATTTGGAACTACAGTTAATAAAATGTTTAAGAGTGTATGTTTTGCCTGTAGAAAAAGAGGTGACAGTGTCTTCTGCATTGTCTACACATGCTAGAGCCACAAGGGAACAATCCTGTGGTACTTAACCATGTGCATGAAGGCTGATGTGAATGATAAAGGCTAGGAGATAAAATAAATCCCAAGGTGGGGGCCCTAAGCTATACCCCTGCTGCAAAACATCATTAAAGTTCACAATATTGTTTGTTTGAATCATTTGCTTATTTCTTTAGCGTCATATGATACTTTTTCTTTTGTTTTTTACATATCTGTTTTTTTTTTACATATCTGTTTTTTTCTGACTTCGTCAGTCTTATCCTTACTATCTGTACTTGGATATATTTATTAGAATATCCAATTTTGCATTTCTGTCCAATTATGATTATTTTGTACCACCAATTTCTATTCATTAAAAATTTGTTTTTAAAAAAAAAAAAGAGGAAAGATAGGTTGACACTTGTAAAAGACATACAAAAAAAAGTGCAAGGCGTTTTGGACACTACTGTATGGTGTGTGTGGTGGGTACATATACAATGATAAAAGGGTCCCAGGCATGCAATCAGTTGATCTGCCACCATGTTCTCCATTTGTTGTGTTTGGTAAACAAACATGAAAGTCTGCACTTCTAACGTGCAGTTCATGTGTTCCTCTGTTTCTTTTTTTTCTTAAGCTAACATCCCCATTTCTCCATCAAAGGCAAGCCATGGATGATACAATTTTCAATCAAAAACTCCTTTGTCTCTCTGGAGCAGTGTATCTATTGTATAGTATGTGTAGGCCTCTTGAATCAATGAGTTTTTGCTGAGTACATTGCTTTGTTCTGTAAAGTCAGTAATATTGGTACAATTACACCTAAGTCAGCAAAATTGTCCTCTAGGAATATTATTTTTTCACTTATGATAATGGCAGCTCCTATAGTCTAACAGGCTGAATAATTCCTAGCATGGATTACATCCACAATATGATACAACTCTAAGTCAAGAAATGACAATTTCTCTGCATCTGAAACATGGGTAAAACTCAGGCCATGTGGATTATCGTTACAATAGTTTAAAAAATCTTGGATGTCTTGGTGGATCCACTCCAGATAATAACGATATCATCTATATATCTATATATAAGATGTTTGGAATAGGGATTGTTGTGCCATATGTACTTATGCTCCCACAAGCCCATTGACAGATTGGCATATGAGGGAGCAAAGTTGGCTCCTCAAAAACAAAACAATTGTCCATAAGACAAAACTCTGTACATTCCAAAATTAATGAGGCTTGTCTGTTATTCATGTATTGATCCTGAAACAGAAAATGATCCAAAGCTGCTAGTCCAAATGCATGTGGGATATATATATATATATATATATATATATATATATATATATATATATATATATATATATATATATATAGTGAACTTACATCTAGAGACATCCAAATGTAGTCACTGTTCCAGGAATAAGGTTTGAGTTGTTCAAGCAAGTCAGTGCCATCTCTAATATAGGATTGCAAACCTTGGGCCAAAGGCTGAAGATAATAATCTATATATTTTGACAGACCTGAGGTTATGCTGTCCATATCATCTATAATGGGCCTACCCGGGAGATTGGTGAGACTTTTATGGACTTTAAGGATATGGTAAAAGTAAGGTGTATGATAAAAATCTTTAATTAAAAAGGAAACCTCTGATTTTTCTAAAATGTTAGATTGTGTAGCCTTTTCAATTAAAAGATTGATATTGCGTTTATATACAGGAAGTGGGTCTTTAGTTAATTTTTTATATGTTGATGTATCAGCGAGTAGAAGATAAGCCTCTTTGGTATAGTCGTCACGATCAAAGATGACAATGCCACCTCCTTTATCCGCAGTTTTGATAATTAAATTATCATTGTTAGCAAAGGATCTGAGAGCTTTATTTTCTAAAGATGTTAAATTACCTAAACATGAGGGGCAGGATGCTGGGTAAGAACATAGTTTCTTCATATCTGCAAAAACCATGTTGTAAAAGGTAGTGAGATGTGGGCCTTTGGACTGGTATAGATAGAAAACAGATTTTGCTTTCAAAGTGGAATGTACAACTGGTGGTGAGGTTTGTAAATGTGTGTAAAGATCTAGATTGGTATGTGTGTTGTCTAGATATAATTCTTCAAGTGTATCTATGATGTCTGCCTATAAATTGAACTCAATGGGTTCTGATTCTGGGGCAGGCATCACATCAGTGTGGGAGATGTTGTCAGTTTCAGTTCGTTTTGGTTTTAACATTTCCGATATATTTGTTTAGGTCTTTAAACAGTAAATATGGATCAGGCTTATAGGATGGTACAAAATTGAGTCCCTGACTCAACAACAATGTTTCTTCAGGAGAAAGAATATGACTGGAAAGATTGAACATTTTTACAGTTTGCGAGACTTGAAGTGGCTCGCATCTCTGTTTTTTTTTCTTCCCCCTTTGCAGCCTCTCCATCTTATTTTCTTTTTTGCAGAGCTACTGGAGAGGGGTTCATTACTAAAAAAGAGTCATGGACCAAAGTACTGAGGCTGATGTCTAATGGTAATTGGGAGCCAAAACTTAAAAGATTGTGGGTGGTAGTGGTGCGAGAAGGTGTGGTAGAGGCTTTATGTTCAATACTGTGCATCTGGCTGGAACTAGGAATTGATGTTTCCTCCACGATAGGGGAGGGGTCTATAACACCAACATTACTAGATTCCATGGGGGATACATGTTGGTGCACCGATACTGTGTCAGAAGTCGTTAATACCACCGAAATGACAGCAGGTTTTTGGGAATGGTGTTGGATATGAGATATGGTGGGTTTGGACAATGAAAAAAGTGGTGGAATGTAGGAAGATACTGAAAATGTAGGATTTGAATTATTGAAATGATGATGATTATGAGGATGGGATACCAGAGGTTTGATAATCCTCTGGTATCCTGTGAATACTCTATTGTTGGTGTAATCATTTAAATCTCGTCTAAATTTCCACAATTTATTTTCAAGAATCAGACATGCTTGTTGTTCGCAAGTCGATCTATCGATTGACTTGAGTACAATCAGCCTGCCCATACATGGTTTGAATCCAAACGATCTAGTCTTATACTTACCTGTTGCCAATCCACTGAGGTCTTTATACTATTGCATGCTCATCGTCACACAGCTCCTCTTTAAATTAATTACTATCAGAGCTGGCTCCTCCCACACATGGGTGCCACACTCTGAATTCAGTCCTGTTTAGAATCTGTAGAGTGCTAATCCTGACCTAGACATCATAAAAATGTACAAAAGGGAAAAGACAAGAGCAACCTCTATAGTGTAGTAAACAAGGTGAACAATGTTTTTTAATGATAAAAACACACTTACAAAGGGGAAGCTTGTGCAAAATGTTAAAAATCAAAGCTGCTGCCTCTGGAGCCACTGTGGAATTCCCCTACTTTGGCTGTGAGCAGGGGGGGGGGGCACAGGCAGGAGGGAGCTGCTCCTGCAGGAAGACAGCCAGGGATGGATTACGGAGCCTAGAGTGCTGAGAGATAGGGATGCGTTTCAAAGCATGTCGCTTCTTCTTCAGCCTATCTGGCTAAGTGGCTACCCACCGAAACTAAATACAGCACTATAAGAGCGGGTCCAGGAATGGCTGCAACTGCTCAATAGGAGGGTCAAAAAGCCACATGTGCTGGTAACAGGAGCCAGCTGGAGCTGGAAATGCAGTGTAGGAGCAAGGGGTGAACTTCATATACCCTAATAAGAGCAAATAATAAATATTTAAAATATATAAAAATGAACATATTATATGGCTTGCATTTTAGGAAATGTATAACTTCTCTGCTTGTACTTTTAAATATATATGGAAAACAGTGCATTTTATTCTGTAGAGAAGTAAAACATTTACAGCCAATCTACTAAAACATTTTTTTAAATCATTGACAAATCTAAACTAAGCTAGACGTCTTTAGAAAGATCAAATGTGAACAGCTAAATCAAATAAAATAACAACAGGCAGACTCCAGTCTGACAGCAAGTGTAATCAGTATGCTACATTATATGTCTTAATAAAATATACCTCATTGTTACATCCTTTGAAAGATAGCACAAGGTCCTGGGTATGTAATTACAATTTTACCACTGTCTAATGTGCACTTCAACTTGTTCATTTCGGGTCAGGCAATAATGCTAATTATTACCCTTCAATTTTTCCTCCCGTCAGTTCTCAAATAACAAAATACAATAGGATTTATGGTTAGATTAGCAGAGCGTGGAAGTCAGAAATCAATTATTGGAGACATACTTATTATGCACCTACATTAGACAGTGCAAATCACAGTGGCCCACTTTGGCACAAAACAACAAAGGAATACTTCTCTGGCATGATAAATGTAAAGATAAGACATAAGAGTGAAGGGACAATCCTGAAATCATAAAACAAATTGCCTCATACTTGTTTAATATTATATAGAAGAAAACTACTTATTGCACTTTTACTTGTTGTTAACAACTAAGTAGACATTTTGGAAACATATGTAAAGCACACAAGCAAACAAACAAGCAAACTGTTTTTGATTAAAATACAGTAACATCACTTTTAACACACACAAAAACAATGTACCGGTAACTTACAAACTTCCTAGGTAGATATACAAATAAAAATTGTATTGAGCGGATAAACAATAAATATTTGTACATTTTAATGTGTGTCTTTTTGTGAACCAATGAAAATGACAGGTTCACAAAACAGTAAAAAAAAGATAATTATGCTAAAAACTGGAAGTTGTCTTCACAAATTTACCTTATTATTAATACCCAGTCTGTACTGTTGTGTGTGTGTTTGCTGAATTTATGTGAGTTGAGAAAAAATGATACAGGCCTACATAGTATGTCAGCTCTGCACATTACAGCATGCAGCAACAGATTGAATAATAACTTAAGCTCTGAAAAGCTTTGTAACAATGCACTGCAGCTTCTGTGCACAACACACACCAGCGTGCACATTATGTACACAAAACATACATGTTGGATTGCGTGAATAAATTAAAAAGAGACATTTGAACTCATTACAAAGTAATGAGAGGAAAAAATCCAGAAAGCTCAATGGTTACGCTCAGGTTAAACTGCTAACAGACAGGGCTACCTTCCAGTGGATTTCCAGGAGGTTGCGCTGGACAACAGAGATTTTGCTTTCTGAGCACTTGTAAGTGAATCTTATAGATTTTTGGCTGCTTATTACAAAGATAATCTGTAATTTACAGTAACCTATCTTGTACCATTTTATAGAAACCTTCTGTTTCTTCTTATACAGTATACATTTTAAGTTACATTTTTGTGTTGCATGAACTACACAAAGTATCTTACATGTCCAGGCATTCACTCAGGGCATAGTAGAAGAATAGCCAGCAACTCCAATCCTTAAGAATAATTTATTGTCACATGTAGGAAAACATGCTTTTTTGTTTTCCTACATGTGCCAATAAATTATTCTTATGGATTGGATATTGGATATTTTTCTACTTTGTCTTCCTATTTGGGTGTTGTCTGGACACCGCAGCCTGAGCACCCACCTGTGGACTCCACCCTGCATGTTGGCATTCCCCTGTTTAGAGTGCTGCACCTTTCTGTTTGTATATTCACTCAGGGCATATTGCATAAAATTTGTGGAACCGGTACAATTTGGGAATGCCTTCGCACGCTTAGGCCGGATAAATGCTGTCTGGAAAGGCTATGTATCCAGGTTTGCAGTGGTTACAAACAGTTTTTCCTATATCAAAGCTTTGCTGTTTGCTGTGGTTCAGTCGTTTAGTCCTGTCTTCGTGATCTCATGGACCATAGCGTGCCAGGCTTTTCTGTCCCCCACTGTCTCCCGGAGTTTGCTTAACTTCTTGTTCATTGTTTCGATGATGCTATCTATCCATCTTGTTTTCTGTCGTCCTCTTCTCATTTTTCCTTCCATGTTTCCCAGAATCAGGGTCTTTTACAATGAGTGCTCTCTTTGCATTAGGTGGCCAAAGTATTTGAGTTTCAGCTTAAGAATCTGTCCATCCAGTGAATATTCTGGGTTGATTTCCTTCAAGATTGACTGGTTTTATCTTCTTTGCCGTCCAAGGGACTTTCTTTGGCATTCAGCCTTTCTTATGGTCCAACTTTCACAGCCATGGGTTACTATTGGGAATACTATAGCTTTGATTATACTGCACTTTGTCTGTAGGGTTATGTCTCTGCTTTTTATAATGTTGTCTAGGTTTACAATTGCTTTCCTCCAAAGAAGCAAGCTTCTCTTAATTTCATGGCTACAGTTAACGTCTGCCATGATCTTGGAGCATAGGAAGATAAAATCTATCACTGTTTCCATTTCTTCTTATTTTATTTGCCAAAGAGTGATGGGACCAGTTGCTGTGATCTTAGTTTTCTTAATGTTCAATTTCAGGCCGGCTTTTGTGCTCTTCTCTTTCACCTTTCAGACACTTTAGTTCTTCTTCATGTTCTGACATTAGTGTGGTATTTTTTGCATATGTCAGGTTATTGATATTTCTCCCAGGGATCTTAATTCTGGCTTCTGATTCGTAGATCCTGGCATTTCGCATGATGTACTCTGCAAATAAGTTAAATAAATAGGGTGACAATATACATGCTTGCCAAATTCCTTTCTCAATTTTGAACCAGTTAGTTTTTCAATGTCCTGGTCTAACTGTTGCTTCTTGACTTGCATACAGGTTTTTCAGAAGACAGGTGAGGTGGTCTAATATTACAATTTCTTTCAGTATTTGCCACATTTTGTTGTAATCCAAATAGTTGAAGGCTTTACTGTAGTCAATGAAGCAGAAGTAGAAACTCTTCTGGAACTCCCTTGCTTCCTCTATAATCCAGCGAATGTTGGCAATTTGATCTCTAGTTCCTCTGCCTCTTCGAAATCTAGCTTGTACTTGTGGTAGCTCTCGGTTCACATGCTGCTAAAGCCTAGCTCGTAGAATTTTCAGCATAACTTTGCTAGATGCGGTTGAGAGGAGTGTGATTGTATGGTAGTGTGAACATTCTTTAGCGTTGCCCTTCTTTGATATCGGAATGTAATGGACCTCTTCCAGTCCTGTGGCCATTGTCTTTTAGGATTAAAAATTTTAGGATTTTTGCTCTATACCTGTAACATAAAGAGGGCTAAATGTATTGCCTCCAATGCTGAGCTGCAGAGATCATTTTGAGGAATGAACAATGTTCAGCTATGTAGTTTCTTCAACCATGTGGGTGGCCATTTTGTATGCTGGATGAATTGTGATTAGCCGAAGAACACAGAGGAAGGGGATATGGACTACTGTGGAATGTAAGAAGTACAGAGCATGCTGGGGACAACTATGATTTATGGGGAGATGTAGTTTTCCTACAGCCTGAGCCATTGTTTTCATAAGCTCTGTGAAACTCTGTGAAGCTCTGTGAAGAGGAAAAGGAGGGTTTGTTCCTGGGTTCGAGGAAGATGTGGTATGGTCACTATGTGCGAAACAGTCCATGCTGTTTCCACATTGACTTTCAATCATTTCTACTATTCCTATTAACCTTAACACTTGAAATTTGTAAAATTATTTTGTGAGGAATCCACATGTATTTCCTTGAATTCTGTGACATATTCACTATATGCTGTGAACATTCACGGAAGTGACAGACAGTCTCTTTATGAGCTACAATGGTGCTGAGAGGAGAAGTTTCAGTGGGCACAGTTAGTACAGAAAGCCCACCACATCTTCCCTGACTGTAGGCAGTAAGGTAGCATGGGATATATAGTCCTTAGAATATGAAAGTAAACCAAGGAAATGAGCAGAGAAGAAGCTGAAAAAGATGCTTGAGGTAAAGGAAGTTTTAGAGAATTGGCCTGTAGAAGGGTAGCAATCACAACATGAAAGGACATTTTTTATGATGGATTGATGGCTTATATTAGATTGTCAAAGTGACTATTGTTTGCATTGCTATTTCAATGCTGGCGTTATAAAATGAAAGCGTATGCTGAGACTAGAGATCTTCTTTAACAAATGTAACTTGAACAATAAAAAGGTACATACAGCAAGACATTTTTTTTCTCAAATAGTTTATTAATATAAATGCGCCAAAATGACAACATGCAGGTTAGTAAACCATTGTGAGACATGTGTTAATATATAAAAGCACATTGACCATAAATGCAGTCAGAATAAAATTAGGGATGTGACACATCCCCCACAAGATGATTGGCAAACAAGGTAAAATGTGACCAGCCCAGGGTTCAGGAACCCCTTGCTCAGGCCTGTATGGAGGTGCCTAGAGTTCTCCTAGTACTCTACATTAGTAGGCGCCAAGGGATCCAGGAACCAAGCACAAGCTGTGGTGCCTCCTACTGGTAAAGTAGGTGTGGCTTACACCCTGTATTTAAATGTCTCAACACAATCTTAAGAGAATCTCATTAGAATGTCTCTTGACCAAAATCTTGGTTAGGCAAAATGAAGGAGCAAAAGAGATGCAGAAGAGCAGTAGGAAGATGGAGGGGGAGTTGGTCTGGAGCGTCTGACCATGGTCTTGTACGTAAGGTTTTGAGTGAAAAGCACAAGGAAAGGTCACGGAAGTAGGAGGGTGTCATCAAATTGAGGGGCGTGTGGGGGGGGGGGAGTGGAGCACCCAGGGTTGCCATAATTTGGCGCAGGAATTTGACTTTTTTGTCCAATAGAACCACCTCCAATTTAGCATGGATCATAGCTTTAGTGAAAGACATTCTTGTTTAAAAAAAATTGGAAATATTCTGCTTCTCATTATTACCAAGCAGCCATTTTCTTTCATATTCTATTAGTTGTCAGATTTTCAATACAACATTGTACTTATATATAAATTTGAAATTTGCACATTCAGTATCAACAGATTTTTGTGAGATAAAAAAAGATACTAAATCTCACTGAACCCCAAGAGAGTCCGTCAAATAAAGGAAGATTAATATATCAACATATCAGTAGAAGCAATCAGTCAGAAATAATAACTTCATGTGTAATGCAATAATTATTTGACTTTTGGAAACAATATATCCAATAAATATTTAATTCAACTTTTGCTTTATCTTATAGCAGCAAATCCCGGAGATTGCAAGTATTTGTACTTTTATAAGAAATCTGGTTGAAATTAGTTTCAGGTATCTGCTTTTTTCAAGTAAAGTAATATTTTGCTGAATTACACCTTATTTCCCCTGACCCATCAATGTCACAGTAAGAGATCTTGTTCTGAAATTAGTCTGGCAAAATACTTCCCACGTAAATACTTTTGAAGAACTTGAAATGCCTTGATTAAATGTTTAATCATTGAAGAATGGCAATAGCCCAAACCTATAGTGGAATTATTATAAGATAAAGTAGACCAAATGCATGCACAGTAATTTGATAAGTAGACTTTAACTGATGCCTTAAAATGAATAAGGGTGATACATAAAGGGATATTTCCAATATACAGTATGGTGAAACAATGGGTGCGTCATCATTATCATTAGAGATGAGCCGAACACCCCCCGATTCAGTTTGCACCAGAACACCGGTTAAAGTCTATAGGACACGAATGTGTTAATTTTAAAGACTTATATACAATTTATTGCCATAAAAAGTGTTTGGGGACCCGGGTACTGTCAATGCAAAAAAAAGTTTTTAAAATGGAAGTTTTTTCAGGAGCAGTGATTTTAATAATGCTTAAAGTGAAACACTAAAAATGAAATATTCCTTTAAATATCGTGCCTGGGGGTACCCTTAGTTTGCCTGTAAGGTGACACATCTTTCTCATGTGTTTTACTGTGCCGTAGCAAAAGAAAAATTTAATTTAAAATTGCTTGCGGCTGTAATGTATTGTCGGCTCACAGTAATATAGATGAAATATCATTGCAAAAAACAGCGTGCGGTCCCCCCCAGTCCATACCAGACCCTTGGTATGGATATTAAGGGGAACTCCATGCCAAAATTAAAAAAAAAAAATGGTGTGGGGTCCCCCCCAAAATCCATACCAGGCCCTTCAGGTCTGGTATGGATTTTAAGGGGAACCCTGCATCAAAATAAAAAAAATGGTGTGGGGGTCCCCCCAAAATTCATACCAGACCAATCCAAGCAAGCAGCCATGGCAGGCCAGGAAACCTCCTGAACCATACCAGGTTGCTTGCTCTCAACATGGGGAAGGTGCTTTGGGGTTGATGGGGACAATGGCCTCATCCCCACAACCCTTGCTCAGTGGTTGTGGGGGTCTGTGGGCAGGGGGGCTTATAGGGATTGTCAGTGCCGTGATTAAGATGGATGGACATCGCGGGACACTTTTTTTAAAATTAAGGAATTGTAAAAAACTGTCTCCTGTCGATTTACTTATTTGCAGACACCTGGTTTGACAGCTCAAATGACAGTGCTGGAAAATAATGGTGGCCGCACAAAATATTGACACTTTGTGCCCAATTGTGACATTTTCACTTAGGGATGTATCCACTTTTGCTGCCAGCGGTTTAGACATTAATGGCTGTGTGTTGCATTATTTTGAGGGGACAGCAAATTTACACTGTTATACAAGCTGTACACTCACTACTTTACATTGTAGCAAAGTGTAATTTCTTCAGTGTTGTCACATGAAAAGTTATAATAAAATATTTACAAAAATGTGTGGGGTGTACTCACTTTTGTGGGAGGTCCTGGGACGAATATGAGATATTTCTTGTATTTGATAGCCAGAGTAAAGGAGGTAGGGGTGCCCAACTACCCACTTGGCACAATGAAAAGCATTGTATGTCAATGTTAAAGGTTACCTCTGACCTTCACATCTGCCATCGTGTCTATGGTCGACTTTTAGCCATTATTGTATACTAACTTAAACTGGTCATGCCCTGATAGCACCGAACTGTACTATGTCTCTGACATGTTTCTATGGGAACCTTAACAATGTATCTTGCCTGCAAGGGAATTTGGGGAGGGATGGGGAATGGGAGTTGTAGCTGTTATTTTGGATTGCCCTATTGTGATCTTGTATTAAAAAAAATAACAAAGGCATGGGGAGCTGGGCACTGCCATGTGTCAATGCAAACAATTTTTTCAGGAAATGCGAATCATCAGAGAAAGGGCCACTTCAAGGGCAACATGCCCAACGATTATTCAAATGACATACTTGGGAGATGCCCTTAAGTTTTATGCAGTGTTACAGTACAGTGCAATTCTTGGGGGCAGTGTCAATGGCAACATATTTTGGCATCAAATTTGTATGTGTAGTTTATCTTTTATTTTTCCACTATTCCTTGATACATACAGTAGCGGCACCCCAATGTGATTAATTTACCTTGAAAAAAAAGTTTTTAGCTAGATTTTGCAGTGAAACTTGATTTTTTTTTTATCTAGCAGTAATAGGCCAGAATTTAACAGTGGATACAGCAGACATAACATATATATAAAGTTGAAAAAACAGGGTGAACAAAATATCTGCGCTAATTACAAAAAATATGTGTATATTGCAGCCAACACAGTTTTTTGATAAGCAAACCAATAAAATATAAAAACCAAAGTGTAGCGCTATAATGTGATATAAAGTGATTATTGGGACAATTGAAAGTCCATCAATCAAGCGAACATCAACTTGTATATTTATATACAGTGAATTTTCCACCAAAGTTCAGTGCATCAGAGGCACTCATGTGATCTCAAATCTGCTGACCAGAAAGATGAATTTAGTGAGCGGTGTTATCATATGGTGCCAGAGGTTGGTAATGAAATTAGATGAACAATAATGGCGGAAGCCCAGATCCAGAAATCTTCAGTAGATGGTTGGTGCCAGGATTCTTAGAGCCAGACCAATTTAGTGCTGAAAAAATTCTCCCAGGGAAATGGAGGAAGAAAAAACAGCCACAATAGTGAAGCCCGTAAATAAATTCAAAAAATGTATTGCATATGGTCTACTTACAACTAAGGATGAGCCCGGTGTTCGATTCGAACCCATGTTCGAATCGAGCACCGGGTGTTCGCTCGCTCGGCGAGCCCAGAACTATTGGGGCCGCTCGCATCAAATTCGTGTGATGCGAGCGGCCCCGCAATGCATTGCGGCCCGCGCAGTGCAATGCTGGCTGATGATTGGCCAAGCATGCACTGTGACCCCGCATGCTTGGCCAATCACAGCGCCGGCAGCGAGGAGAGCCATAATTGGCTACAGGCAGGATGCCTGTAGCCAATTATAGCTCAGGGGCTTAAGTACACGCCCCACGGTATAAGAGGCCGCCGCGCCGGCGGCCTCGCATATTATGTTTCAGACAGTGTCAGCGTGTCAGTGTGCTGCTGACTGCTGACAACAATATGTGCTTTATTTCTGGGGATATGTGTGTGCATGCTGTTAGAACAGCATTGCAGTATCACATCTGGGGGGTGTCTATAGGTGGCCTGTGAAGGGGGCAGGTTTCCTGTGCTTAGAACTTTCCCTGCAAAAAAGTGTCATTTTTGCAGGAAGAAAGCTATTTAAATCACTCGCGGCTAATGAATTGATGGCTCCTGTAACACAGAGAGCTGTCATTCATTAATAAAAAACAAAAAAAAAAGCGTAGGGGTCCCCCCAAATTCAATAACCAGGCCCTTCAGGTCTGGGATGGATATTAAGGGGGATCCCAGCCAAAAAAAAAAAATAAAAAATGGCGTAGGGTCCCCCTCAAAATCCATACCAGACCCTTGAGGTCTGGTATGTATTTTAAGGGGAACCCTAGCCAAAAAAAATGGCGTGGGGTCCCCCTCAAAATCCATACCAGACCCTTATCCGAGCACGCAACCTGGCAGGCCGCAGGAAAAGAGGGGGGGACGAGAGCGGCCCCCCCTCTCGCCTGAACCGTACCAGGCCACATGCCCTCAACATTGGGAGGATGCTTTGGGGGTCTAAGACCCCTAAAGCACCTTGTCCCCATGTTGATGAGGACAAGGGCCTCTTCCCCACAACCCCTGGCCGGTGGTTGTGGGGGTCTGCGGGCGGGGGGCTTATCGGAATCTGGAAGCCCCCTTTAACAAGGGGACCCCCAGATCCCGGCCCCCCCCCCTGTGTGAAATGGTAAGGGGGTACAAAAGTACCCCTACCATTTCACCAAAAAAGTGGCAAAAATGGTAAAAATGACAGGAGACAGTCTTTGACAATTCCTTTATTAAAATCTTCTTTCTTCTTTCTTCATCCTTCGGATTCTTCATCTTCTCCTTCCTTCATCTTCTTCCATCTTCTTCTTCCATTTTCTTCTTCCTCCGATCCGCTTCTTCTTGCGCTGGTCTTCTCGTCCTTCTCGTCCGGCATCTTCTTCCGTCGGCGTCGGTGTCGGTGTCTCTGTCTCTTCTTGGGCCGCTCCGCGCAATGGGAGGCTCCCGCTGTGTGAGGCTCCGCTCCGTCTGACAGGTCTTTTATAATGGAGGGCACCTGGTGACCCCGCCCCCTCTGACGCACAGGGACGTCATGGGGAATTCCATGATGGCTTTCCCCATGACGTCAGAGGGGGGCGGGGTCACCAGGTGCCCTCCGTTTTAAAAGACCTGTCAGATGGAGCGGAGCCTCACACAGCGGGAGCCTCCCATTGCGCGGAGCGGCCCAAGAAGACACCGACGCCGACGGAAGAAGATGCCGGACGAGAAGGACGAGAAGACCAGCGCAAGAAGAAGCGGATCGGAGGAAGAAGAAAATGGAAGAAGAAGATGGAAGAAGATGAAGGAAGGAGAAGATGAAGAATCCGAAGGATGAAGAAAGAAGAAAGAAGATTTTAATAAAGGAATTGTCAAAGACTGTCTCCTGTCATTTTTACCATTTTTGCCACTTTTTTGGTGAAATGGTAGGGGTACTTTTGTACCCCCTTACCATTTCACACAGGGGGGGGGCCGGGATCTGGGGGTCCCCTTGTTAAAGGGGGCTTCCAGATTCCGATAAGCCCCCGCCCGCAGACCCCCACAACCACCTGCCAGGGTTGTGGGGAAGAGGCCCTTGTCCTCATCAACATGGGGACAAGGTGCTTTAGGGGTCTTAGACCCCCAAAGCATCCTCCCAATGTTGAGGGCATGTGGCCTGGTACGGTTCAGGCGAGAGGGGGGGCCGCTCTCGTCCCCCCCTCTTTTCCTGCGGCCTGCCAGGTTGCGTGCTCGGATAAGGGTCTGGTATGGATTTTGAGGGGGACCCCACGCCATTTTTTTTGGCTAGGGTTCCCCTTAAAATCCATACCAGACCTCAAGGGCCTGGTTATTGAATTTGGGGGGACCCCTACGCTTTTTTTTTCCATTTTTTTTATTTTTTATCAATGACTTTTTTTTATGAATGAGTTTCAATGAATCACTGTTCTCTGTGTTACGGGAGCCGTGAATTAACATTAGCCGCGAGTGATTTTAAATAGCTTTTTTACTTTCAAAAATGACACTTTGCGCAGAGACAGTTCTAAACACGGGAAACATGCGCCCCTTTACAGGCATACTATAGACACCCCCCAGGTACGAAATTTAAAGGAATATTACACTTTTATTGTTTCAATTTAAGCATTATTAAAATCACTGCTCCTGAAAAAACGGACGTTTTTAAAAAAAAAAAATTTTGCATTGATACATGTCCCCTGGGGCAGGACCCAGGTCCCCAAACACTTTTTATGACATTAACATGCATATTAGCCTTTAAAATGAGCACTTTTAATTTCGAACGTTCGCATCCATTATAACTAATAGGGTTCTAAAGCTCGCACGGACTTTAGGTCCGTTCGCGGGTTCTGGTGCGAGCCGAACGGGGGGGTGTTCGGCTCATCCCTACTTACAACAATGTGCAGACAACAGGGCATAAAAAACAACAGATCCGCGTACTTGCATCAGCCCGCCTGACATGTTTCATCCAATGGTGGATATCATCAGAGGCGAGTTGCTAGAAGGTTCACTCTTAAAAAAACAATAAAGCTAACACCCTCAACTTTATGCTGATTGCCAAACAGTGGTAAAGCAGTTCCATGGCATAGCTTGTGATCTTCTTTTTGTGCAGTACCATACTGTAATGTCTAAATAGTTTTATGAAATGTCAACAAAGAGTGGGAAAAAACATTTTAAACCTACAACCCCACATTCCAGAATAAATGCAATGTTGAAAGTCTAAAAATCAAAGCACCATAGTAAAGATATTTTTGAGTGCAAAAAAATGGAATTTTATTCCAAATTTATTTTGAATTAATGAGCCAATGTGTTTTGGAGGCCAGCCTATTCCCCCTTCATCAGAGCTACACATAACATAAACACATAATTAGGCCTAATTTAAAAAGGTTAACAGGTTTAAAAAGGTTTTACAAAAGGTTGAATAATAATAAAAAAACACAATTATTAAAATGATCTAAACCTGCCTCATAAACCTGCATATGTTTACTGGTTTGACACGATACAGTGGTCAACCACTGCAAGGACTAAATACACAGAATAGATGTAAAGAACTACCATTGCATACCTGGTTGATGAGCCTGTCTTGATAAAGAAGGTCACTCTTACACCTCCAGCTTAGGGTACCCCAGGTACCCAAATTATTAATTAATTAATTATTCTCTCAAGGATGACTGTTCTATCTCCCTTAATAATTCCCTGCACTACCTCCCTATTCCCTAACTGGAATAGCGGTATGCATGGAATAATAAATGCCTGCATTCATTATTTTAATATGGTACATGTAAGTCTATGACTAAAATGTTTGAGGAAAATAGCTACATTCCACAGAATCCCTTTACAGCTTTAGAAAAAAACTACTTGTAATGCCCAGGCCAGGATATCATTTGGCCCCATTGCGCAACAAAACAGCTACATTGGCAGTTAGAAATCCAAAAATGTTGTGATGAGTAGTAATATCACTACTGATTGTGACATTATTCAATTTATAACTTGTTATTTGGCAATGTTAGTTATTTGTGATTAATTAATTTTGCCCATTTACAAATCATTAGTAAGACCTTATCTGGAATATGGAGTTCAGTTTTGGGCACCAGTTCTCAAAAAGGATATCGAGGGGAACTGGAGAAAGTGCAGAGAAGGGCAACCAAACTGATAAGAGGCATGGAGGAGCTCAGCTATGAGGAAAGATTAGAGGAACTGAATTTATTCTCTTTTGAGAAGAGGAGAAAAATAAATCCCTGTTTATTTATTTCAACTACGTGAGTGGACCATTGAAATAAATATTTGCAATTTATCATGTAAACATTTTCAAACCCTTCCGTAAATCAGCCTGTGTTGTCAGCTCACTACAACAAGTTAAACGCTCACTAGATTTCTGGCAGGAGCAGCAGTTACTTTTTTATATATACTGAACAGAGAACATCATGAACCCCTTTGAATTACTTTAGAACAGGCTTGAGACAGTTTGACAAATTTTACTGTGCTTCCCATGACAAAAAGACAATAAGTATAACAAAGTACAAAGCCTAAACTGACTAACAGAGGTGGCTGCTGAGGCATACCATTACAGGTGCTAGTTCAAAACTGGCGATCCACAATGACTGGTGGAGGGGGATTTACTAAAACTGGAGAGTGCAAAATCTGGTGCAGCTGTTCATGGTAGCCAGTCGGCTTCTAACTTCAGCTTGTTCAATTGAGCTTTGACAATTAAACCTGGAAGCTGACTGGTTTCTATGCAGAGCTGTACCAGATTTTCACTCCCCAGTTTTAGTAAATCACCACCGTAGTGTCCACTGGAAGACCAGCATCTTGTGCTGATTACATGCTGATTCTTGAGTTTACAGATTCCATAAACTGTAATGTTTCTTAGTTCTCAAGCTCTCACCGGACTTCCCCTTGAACCAGACCTTCCCCTATTTATGTATAACACCGGGTGGAAGGCTAGCCCAAGACAAAAAAGCCTGCGGTGCTAACAGTTAACCCTTTTTCCAGCCTGGGCAAGCCAAGAAACCCACACTGTAGGCAACCTGACTACATGCAAATCTTCTCACTTTAAAGCGGTCCTGCACACACTGATATAACTTTAGGTCCACACATTTTCAGCGCAACTAGGCCCATAGGGGCCACTTATTGAGGCTGGGGGAAACAGGGGGTGCACCCTAAATTGCACGAATTCTTATTTTGAACAAATACTGCACAAAAAGTTTTTTTGATCTAATTTTTTGCATATGAACTGTTGGAGAATTGTTTTCATCTTTTTTATCTTTCTTTATCACTTTTATTTATTTTTTTATTTTTTTCATTTTTTGCATTTACAATTTTTTTGAAATCACTGGGCGATATTTTGTGTCACGGATTGCACTTTTTTAGCTCCTAGCACTTTTAGTTCTTTGTGTACATTATTTGGGAATCTATGCACAATTGTATATGCTCTCTGCATTGTGTATATGAACTAGAACTGCCTTGTACTTTATTGGAAGCTTTATTATTATTATTTTTTATGATACATATTGGAGGAACAGAAAGATCTTTGCACTTTCTGATATCATTGGAAGAATCATAATTGGGAATCCCTGTGATTATTGCAAATATTGCACATATTTTTTTTGCAAAGATATTTTTGCACTTTATTCACCAGCATTACTATTTATCGCTTTTTATCGTTAATATTGTTATACGAGTCATTTTCAGATTTACTATTCTATTCATATTAATATATATTTATTCTTATTATCATATTAATATATATTTATTCTTATTATCATATTAATACATATTTATTATTGTGACATTCGAGGTTCACCTGGGGGGGGGGGGGTTAGTGCCACATACCACTTTTTAATTACCATACCCTATTGTGTGAGATCACTTTTTATGCTGGCAGCTTTCCATTCCCCTTAATAAGAGGTTGTGCGTGGTAGTTACCCTTCTTTTTATAACTTTAGGTCATTGATTTCCTAATAATCCAAATAGTGCTAAATGGCGTTTTTTTTTTCAATCTTACCTTATTATTCCTGCCCGGTCTATCCACACATCCCTCTGTGTCTGCTGTGGGCGGGGTCTGTGCAGGTATCCGCATCACTTTCTTTGAGTGCCGCACTGTCTCTTGGGATCTGGTGTCATTCATCCCAGGAGTCAGTGCGGACAATCGAAGGCGAAATCTAGCATGATTTCACGTACCCCACCCATTGTTATGGCAACATAATTGCTTTTACGCCGCTCGCATGCGCGGGAACCAGCAAGGCATGGAATGGGAACAAGGAAGTGATTGCTTGTGGGCTTCAAATGCCCACAAGCAAAATGGAAATTAAGTTATTTTTATTTTAAAAGTGCAGATTTGATGACAAAATGGACATGGATACAGTACAGACACAGAAAAAGTGAGTTTAACGTTAGACTAAAAATACTTTTTAACAGGAGAAGAAAAAAATAATAATAATTGTGTGCAGAACGGCTTTAATACTAGAAACAACTTACCCAGAATAAGCATGCACCCAGTTAAGTAAAATTTCAGAACTTATGATCTGCATCTTTGTTTCAGGTGAGTGACTCGAAAAGTATTGGAATCATAGAATCAGAATGAGATCCCGATGACTAACATATTCAAAAGGAGAAGACAGACATGGCAGCTTCCATAGTTCTGTAAGCACAGTTTTACTTTAATGATGTGGGTGCACATGATAAAAAGATATAGCTATATTATCAGGACAAGGAAGTACATTTTTGAAAAAAAAAAATCTTTACAAAAAAAAGGAGAAATACAGTACTAGTATTATTATGTGTGCTTAAAAAAGAATGACCTTCTCACAAAGGGAATGTGCTCTCACTTTTCTTTTTGTATCTGACTTGCTTTTCAGACAGCTTTGTTGCTTTAGCTTTGAAAAAAAAAATGGGTTTAGTAGATTTGTGAACATCAAGTTTTGTTGTATTTTTGTTATGTAATTAATTAATGTAATTGTATTTTCTTTAAGAACATTGTTTTTTTTTTAAGTTTTCCCTAATTTTTTAACTAGTCTTAAAGCTTCCGCCCTCTCAGTTGAACTCTGTCAAAATTAAAAATGTAATTTTTGCTCTCTGCGTGTATTATAGTCTATTTATGAAGTGAAGGATGTTCGTTGGTGTCATACAGTGTAAGACAATCTTTTAACCTGACAAGAAACACACACGGTTGCCTCACACCTACCATTTACTCATTCCCTTGTATCTTGTTTTTATCCCTCATACTCTTTATTCTATTGTTTCTTGTTCTTGCTGCAATTTTCTGTGTAACTGTCTGGAGTTGCCATGGAACATTTTTTTATTAGGATTACCTACCCTTATTCCATCTATTATTTATTACAGCACCACAAGAGATGATGTCACTATATAAATCAATAAAAATAATATAAATCTTTACAAATTATATGTGCCCTTTAGAAGAAAATTTAAAAGAATACCTGGGGGAAGGTCAGAAACAGCATTCACATTATAGCATTTATATTTAGAAACATCTCCTCTCTATGTAGTACATAGTACAAAAGAGCACATACACATACATCTGTTTTTTATGTTCCAATATTTTTACCTTTTTAACCTTTGAATGAATGGATACATTTTTGGCAGTATTTCTTTAATATGCTTTTTTATGCTTTTATATGTAGTGAATATGTATGTATATATATATATATATATATATATATATATATATTTATATATATATATATATATATATATATATTTTATATATATATATATATATATATATATATATATATATATATATATATATATATATATATATATATATATATATATATATTGTAGAGCGTCAGCCTGGGGCAGGGTTAAGAAAGGGTTAATCGAAGAAGGCAGGTACTTCCCCTTCAGACCTGCTTATCAGGTGTGCTGAAAGTGTCAGAGTGGAGCTGTTTGAGTAGGAGAGAGAGACACAGCAGGACGCTGTGTGGAAGTGCCCATTGCTGAATGGTGTACCTGCTGGGTGAGCTCAACCACTGTAGCTCTGAATTGGAGCCATGAACTTTTACCTGTAAGTCTGTGTACTGCTGAACTGTACCTGTGTGCACAACCATGTGACAAGACAAGTCTGTCTGGTCTTATGTTGATTTTTTTTTCCATTTTGCTGAATAAAGCCACTTTTTTATTTTACTGGACTGCCTCTGAGCCAGCTCTTTACTCCCTGATCCCCTACTATATATATATATATATATATATATATATATATATATATATATATATATATATATATATATTGTGAAAGGCAGTCCCAGTGTGTCAAGGGCATGGTTTGTAAGGGGGTGTATGTGCCACATAGAGTCTGTACATTATTAGGTAGACAGTGGGTTAATAGTGGGACACATTGGTGTAGTGGTTAGCACTTTCACCTAGCAGTAATAGGGTCGCTGGTTCACATCCCGACCATGACACCTTCTGCCTGGAGTTTGCATGTTCTCCCTGTGCTTGCGTGGGTTTCCTCCGGGTACTCCGGTTTCCTCCCACACTCCAAAAGACATGCTGGTAGGTTAATTAGATCCTGACGATAAAAAAAAAAAATTGGCCAAATATGTGTATGTTGTATGTGTATGTGTTTGTAAGCGTGTCAGGACCCCACAGGGCAAGGACCGCACTATACCACAGATGGACACCAGTGGCAAAAAGCGCCCTGAGGCGATTCAGTTCGCATAGGTTGCGCTATACAAGTCATTCATTCATTCATTCATTCATTCATTCATTCATTCACACCCAGTCACACTTGTTAAATAAGGATGAGCCAAACACCCCCCGGTTCGGTTCGCACCAGAACTTGCAAACAGGCGAAAAATTTGGACGAACACTGTTAAAGTCTATGGGACACGAACATGAAAAATCTAAGTGCTCATTTTAAAGGCTTATTTGCAAGTTATTGTCATAAAAAGTATTTGGGGTCCTGCATCAGGGGACATGTAAAAAAAAAAAAAAAGTTTTAAAAATGAAAGTTTTTTCGGGAGCAGTGATTTTAACCTCTTCCCACCCGGGGGCCATCAAATTTGATGGCTGGACGGAACGGCTTTCATTCTGGGTGGAGGACATATGACGGCTCTCCAGAACTAATGCTCTCACGTGCCCCCGGGGGTGTGCAGCGTGGTGATCGCGGCCGCGCCATGTTGCTAGGACACAGTGCGACCCAGATCTGTGTAAAGAGCCCTTAAAACAGCTCTTCAACCATGTGATCATCTGTGTCCAATCACAGCTGGTCACATGTAAACACGGAGATGCCGGTAAGCAGCGCTCCTTGCCTCACACTGACAGAGTGTGAGGAGAGAAGAGCTGATCAGCGGCATCTCCTCACAGAGGACGTCTAGGGATGTAATCAGGGCACTGATCATCAGTGCCCTGATTCCAATTAAGTGTCAGCAATGCCACTGCCAGCAATCAGTGCCAACCAGTGCCCACAAGTGCCAGCAATCAGTGCGCACAAGTACCAGAAATCAGTGGCCATCAGTGATGCCAGTCAGTGCTAGCTATCAGTGCTGCTCATCACTGCTGCCCATTAATGCCCATCAGTTCCATCTATCCGTGCCTCCTATCTGGGCCCACCAGTGCCGCCTACTTGTGCCCAGTGCACCCATCAGTGCCACCTATAAGTGCTCATCAGTTCCACATATCAGTGCCACCTATCAGTGCCCATAAATGCGGCATATTCATGCCTCCACATCAGTGCCAACTAATCAGTGCCCATAAGTGCCGCCTCATCAGTGCCCATAAGTGCCACCTCATCAATGCCCATCAGCGCTGCCTCAACAGTGCCCATCAGTGCTGCTTGATCAGCTCCCACCAGTGAAGGAGAAAAAATACTTATTTACAGAATTTACTGACAGAAACTAAGAAATACTTTTATTTTTTTCAAAAATGTTGGTCTTTTTTTTAGGAAAAAATAAAAAACCCAGGAGTGATTTCATACCACCAAAAGAAAGCTCTATTTGTGTGAATAACATGATAAAAATGTCACATGGTTACAGGGTAGCATGACCGCGCAATTTTAATTTAAAGTGTGACCGCACTGAAAGCTGAAAAATGGCTTGGGCAGGAAGGGGGTGGAAGTGCCCTGTATTGAGGTGGTTAATAATGGTGGGTAGATGAGCGGAGATAGAGACAGGGGACTATAGCGGTAATGAACAAAAGGAATAGCACTTGCAACTTTTTGAAAGAATTTTTACAAAATAATTTATTAACGATCAATGTGACAAACATTAAATGGGGACAGACAACAAGTTCAATATACATACAATATACATAGGGATTGGTCCGCCAGTCACATCAATTCCCCAGCAAGCAATGGGGGGGGCAAGGGACTCGGAAATGACTGAGGGACCAAATGTATACAAAGTTGGAAGGGGGTTAGTAAAAAGGGTCTATATTGGTTATATAGATCCTGGGTACAATAGGGCTGTTAGAGAGAGCTGACCGACATGTTTTGCCATACAATGGCTTCTTCAGGGTCAATGAGTGACTTTGTACCAATGAGGAATGAGTCTATGAAAATATAAAAAGCAAGGGGTTAGTTATATAGCTCAATCAATGCAGATTTGTTTAATACGCAGGAACATAGCAAGCATGTCACCACAAGGCCGTAGTACCCCCTCCCCCACACACAAGCACCCGGCGCAAGTCCCATCAATTCCCAAGGGGAATGTGGTCAAATACAAGTTTCCATAAGGCGAGGAAATGTTGAGGGCCTAAAGGAAGCCTGGTGAGGTATAGTAGATGACAATACATATTAGGGAATGGCAACACGGAGAGTTAATTGCCATGCATGGCTAACATAGCCTAAAAATTGCAAAAACTTACCACTATAAAATGGGTAGAATTGATCATGTGTATGGAGCGCCAGACAAAAGGGATCCTGGGAAAATCTGTATAATATTGTTGGAAAGCCTCTGATGGGACAACAAGAAAAAACGATTTAAAAAATAAAAAGTTCCTTTCAAAAAAACGTATATAAGATTGGGAGTGAGAGAACTCACCTGAAAATGATATGTCTATGTAGATTGAGGTGAACGCAAAAAGCCTAAGTCCAGACTATTTGGAAAGACAGCAAGTATCAACTGTAGTTGGTCCAAGAATAATCAAAGACCAGTGGCTACAGAGAAAGGACAATAAAAGGTATAAGTAGATTTCCAATTTATAATTTCAGGACATGGGCAGAATGTGGAAGAAAGAGACTGAAAACAAGAGTATCAAACCTGAAATAGCAATGATCCCAACGAAATGGCGCTCCAGTGTCCATCACCTGAAGTGGTGAAGACTAGGCAGGCTTTATAGGCCATCCACACCTGATCATGGTGAACCATGATGAGGCGGCGGGCAGAAGAAGCCGTTCGCGCATGCGCCGAAGCGCCGGCGCGATTGCCTACAGTACCCAAAATGCTACGGGACCGCTGGATGCGCGCGCCGCTCTCCGCGCGCGCACACAGATAGATCCATGCTCAGAAACCCTCCTGTGGACAGGATAGGTACTGAGGGTGAACCAGCCACATAGGTCCAGGAACGAATGTGCTGAGTCCTATGGAAAGAGTGGAAAGCCAATAGTTCCAAGGGAGAGAGATGGGAGTAGAGCTGAGAGATACCAGATGGAAGTGGAGCAAGAGGGAAGTGTGAAGGCAAAGGGGCTGAGCGGGCTGCAATTGTGAGATCGCAGCCCTGGGGTGCCCAAACAGATTCCAATGGGATAAGGAAGTATAAATGACCACAGATGGGAAATGCGAAAGTGGGGGATCCAAACTGGACCGGACCACGCATTGTGCCACATGATGGACATAAAGGGAAGAGGGCAGCGGCAGGCGATGAGGCGGAAAGGGAAGGCCAGGACCCGATCTATCCCATTAATAGTGGGGTCCCAAATGAGGTGGCATGAGGATGAACCTGCAGGGCAGAGACTTTAGTAATAATTTCAAATGGCAAACACATATATTTAAAAATGATAGAATGGTATGTATATTGGGCAAAGATTAATTAACTTTAGACCAAGAAGGATATAATGTATATAGTGATGTACTGGTCTGGTGGAGGCCAGAGGGTCAAGATAATCACTTTGGAAAACAATACAATTGATTGAGGTATATATGTAAACAGCATTATATACTTATAATCAGGGTATACAGAAATGGGTAAAGGGCATACAAACATTCAATAGTCTATAAAATGCGGCTGTAACGGTGCCCAAGCGCCCCGAGGCGGCCATACTCACGCAACGGCCTGGACCGGAGTGCAGCCAGGGGGGGGTACAAAGGTAACAGTAAAGATATATCTAGGTAGATGAACTATTATGAGTATCAAAGTCATAGCAGAGAAAAATGTAGGGTTAGGAGCCATGGAATATCAAATAATCATAAAAAAGATTTGAAACTTATATATTCATTCAAACCTGGATATGTAACAGCATTAAGATTGTGTATCCATCTAGTTTCAAGTTGCAAAAGTTTCTCATCAATGCCTCCTCCTCTCACATGTGTCTCGACATGTTCAAGTGCCGAGAAACATACGCGTTGAGGATCATAGTTATGTGCTAGACCAAGATGTCTATTAATGGCTGTGGTGGTGATGCGTTTTAAAGTAGGTTTGATATGATCACGTATTCGGACCTGGAAGGGCCGCTTGGTTTTGCCAATGTAGAAACACCCACAAGTGCAGGTGGCAAGATATACAACGCCTATTGTTCTACAGTTTACATGGTGAGAAATTTCATGGAAGGATCCATTAGGTAATAGAGTGATCTTGGAATTAGAGACATATTGACACATGTCACATGACCCACAAGGGTATGTGCCATTTTCAAGACGAATCTGGGTCGTTAGTGGAGCATGATGGCTTCTGGTAAGACGATCACAGAGTGAAGGGCATCTTTTGTAAGTGATGTCAGGGCGTAACCCTATGAACTTGCTGACTAAAGGGTCAGCAAGTAATAGGGGCCAAAAATTGTTGACAACCTCACGAACTTTGGTGTGCATGGATGAAAAACGAGTAATGAGTCTAACAGGTTGAGTATTAGTAAGATTTCTAGTACTATGAATCAGTTGAAGTCTGTCTAGATTCTTGACCTTGTTAAGCGATCGTTTGAGAAGTGCGTGGCTGTAGCCTCTATTGATTAGTCTGGAGTATAGTTCATTGGATGCTTTGTAAAAGTCAGCGTCGGAGGTGCAGTTACGTCTGATCCTGAGATACTGACTGTAGGGAATGCTATTGAGTAAAGATTGAGGATGAGCGCTTTCAGCATGTAAAATGGTGTTTCCAGCTGTGGGCTTTCTGAATAAGGACGTGCTAATACGCCCTGAACTATCAATATTGATGGTTAGGTCAAGAAAGTTGACAGACCGCTGACTGGATTCAAGAGTAAATTTTAGATTAAAGTTGTTGATACTTAGAGTTGTGCCCTGATTCCAATTAAGTGATTCCAATTAAGTGCCAGCAATGCCACTGCCAGCAATCAGTGCCAACCAGTGCCCACAAGTGCCAGCAATCAGTGCGCACAAGTACCAGAAATCAGTGGCCATCAGTGATGCCAGTCAGTGCTAGCTATCAGTGCTGCTCATCACTGCTGCCCATTAATGCCCATCAGTTTCATCTATCCGTGCCTCCTATCTGGGCCCACCAGTGCCGCCTACTTGTGCCCAGTGCACCCATCAGTGCCACCTATAAGTGCTCATCAGTGCCACATATCAGTGCCACCTATCAGTGCCCATAAATGCGGCATATTCATGCCTCCACATCAGTGCCAACGAATCAGTGCCCATAAGTGCCGCCTCATCAGTGCCCATAAGTGCCACCTCATCAATGCCCATCAGCGCTGCCTCAACAGTGCCCATCAGTGCTGCTTGATCAGCTCCCATCAGTGAAGGAGAAAAAATACTTATTTACAGAATTTACTGACAGAAACTAAGAAATACTTTTATTTTTTTCAAAAATGTTGGTCTTTTTTTTAGGAAAAAATAAAAAACCCAGGAGTGATTTCATACCACCAAAAGAAAGCTCTATTTGTGTGAATAACATGATAAAAATGTCACATGGTTACAGGGTAGCATGACCGTGCAATTTTAATTTAAAGTGTGACCGCACTGAAAGCTGAAAAATGGCTTGGGCAGGAAGGGGGTGTAAGTGCCCTGTATTGAGGTGGTTAATAATGCTTAAAGTGACACAATAAAAAATAAAGTGGCACAGTTTTCCCATGTTTGGAACAGTACCACAGCAAAATTAAATTTCTAAGGGAAAAAAAGTAATTTTGCTGTGGTACTGTTCTAAACACGGGAAATATGCGCCACTTTAAAGGTATACTATAGACACCCCCCAGGCACGATATTTAAATGAATATTTCATTTTTATTGTTTCACTTTAAGCATTAATAAAATCACTGCTACTGAAAAAACATCAACTTTTTTTTGCATTGATACATGTCCGCTGGGGAAGGACCCGGGTCCCCAAACACTTTTTATGACAATAACTTGCTTATAAGCCTTTAAAATTAGCACTTTTGTTTTTTCATGTTAGTGTCCCATAGACTTTAACCACTTAACGACTATGCCATATCCGAATGACGGCTACAGTGCGGCTCGATAACTCTGGGAGGGCATACATTGACGTCCTCCCAGAATCGCGCCCACTGGGGAGTGCACCTGGGAATATCCATGACCGCCAGGTCTGGAGGACCCGGCACATCACAGATCACAGTAAATGGCCGCTGATATCGGCCGTTTACCACGTGATCGCTCCATCAAATGACGGAGTGTTCACTTGTAAACAAACCAGTGTCATGTCTGGCAGAGGTGGGGGACTTGAGTCACATGACTTGACTTAAGTCAGACTTGAGTCACCTGTTTGAGGACTTGCGACTTGCTTGACTGAATTCAATAAATTACTCGACTTGTCACTACTGACTTGCGACTTGACTTTGACTTGGGCTATATGACTTGCAATGACTTGGCAAGTTGGCACCATAACACTACCACCACTAACTAACACTACCCCTAACCGTAACCACCACTAACACACTAACTGCAACCCGCCGTCTGCCTACCTGATCAGCGTGTCATGCAGACAGACGTCGGACATTGCAGTGTTCAAAAGCCGCACCTCCTCGTCTGTGATAGGGGGAACACTCAATTTCACAGCAGGCAGTGTTCAGCCTATCACGGACATCCTCTCATCCTCGTCTGTGTTATGAGGATGAGCGGATGTCTGTGATAGGCGGAACACTGAATGCTGGGAAATTGAGTGTTCCGCCTATCACAGACGAGGAGGAGGCGCTGCTTTTGAATACTGGAATGGCCGCCGCCCGCCGAGATGCCGCCGATCAGGTACACGGCTGCCTGGCCATAAAGTTTATAATATACTGTATAATTTAATATAAAGTAATTTAATATATATAGTAATTTAATATATAATAATATATATAATAATATATATATATATATATATATATAAAAACTAGTGAGAAGTAATTTAATATATAAATAAGTAATATATATATACTAGTGAGAAGTAATTTCCTTGTTCCTCATCCCTGCCATTTTTATATGGACAACCACCTCTACATATCCTCTTCTTTAATAGAGAATATATCTTGTTAATACTAGGTTTAGTATATTGTATATGCATAGTATATTTTTATATAGTATGTTTTTTTAATTCTGCTGTAGTACAATGCACAATCAAAAAATAAAGCCCACATCTTTGGTTCAAAAAGAATCTCACTCAGAATTGTCCATTAGGTCACATGTTTTACATATGTTAAAAATTGTGTTTATATATGAAACTTGTACATAAGTGCTGCTGATGCAATCATAGTGATTATCATACTGACCTGCACTGTAATTACCTGTTATGTTATCAGGGCATAATGCAGAGGATACAACTACCACTGACTATAAATGTATAGGGTGCTATTTACAAAGTATATTAAAACCCTAAAACCAGGGCCGCTGATAGAAATCATGGGGCCCCGTACAGCCTACCTGACGGGGCCCCCTACGGCTCCCCCCTGGTCCCACCTTCAGCCCCACCCCTGGCCCCTCCCAGACCCCGCCCTGAAACAAAGTGCAGGTTTGTCTACAATTTTTCTCATCCATGCTGCTAATGCCGTAATGTGCTGCAGACAGTGCCACCCATGACGCTAATGCCAAAACACATGTGCTGCCTGCAGAGACAGTGCCACCCATGCTGCCAATGGCATTATTCCATTGGCGGCATGATGGGCACTGTCTGCAGCACAATATGGCACTGGCGGCATGGGTTGCACTGTCAGCAGGTAGCGCATGAGTTATGGCATTAGTGTCATGGGTGGCACTGTCTGCAGCACAATATGGCATTGGCGGCATGGGTGGCACTGTCTCTGCAGCACATTACGGCATTTGTGGCATGGGTGGCACTGTCTCTGAAGGCAGCACATGCGTTATGAACCATAACGCATGTGCTACCTGCAAACAGTCCCACCCATGCCTCCAATGCCATATTGTGCTGCAGACAAGGCCACCCATGCCGCCAATGCCGTAATGTGCTGCAGACAGTGCCACCCATGACACTAATGCCATAACGCATGCGCTACCTGCTGACAGTGCCACCAATGCCATATTGTGCTGCAGACAGTGCCCCCCATGACGCCAATGGAATAATGCCATTGGCAGCATGGGTGACACTGTCTCAGCAGGCATTGTCTGGGTGTCAGATGGACAATGATTTTTTTTTTTTACATTAGTACATTCCCCCCCCCCCAAAATTTTAGCTGTCTGGGTGTCAGATGGACAATGATTTTTTTTTTTTACATTGATTTGCTATCTGTTCAGGTTGCCGGGCCCCCCTGCTGGCCGGGCCTGGTACAGCGGGGCCAGTTGTACTGGCCTATCAGCAGCCCTGCCTAAAACTGACCCATTACACACACACACACACATATCTGGCATTTTAAGTGTCTATTCTCATCACCATTCAAGTGTCCAGATGTTGGCATTGTGTCCACTGATTTAGATGTTAAAATACTTAGTTATTAGTTTGAAGGTCAAACTTTGAACTTAGTTATTTTCCCCCTCAGCAAGGACTACATTTTTTCCGGCTTGTTGGCCATTTAATTGCTGAGTGTTCTGCTCCTTGTCTGCTGTTTGGGCATTCACAGTGTTTCTTTAATATGCCAAGAAAAAAGCACAAAGCAGTTTTGTTAATGTTGAAAATAAAAAAAACCTTTCCTGAACACTGACTTTTAACTCATTTAAAGGTTGAAATGGGGTCGATCAGTATTTTGACTTGATTTGTGACTTGACCAAAATAAATGACTTGACTTGACTTGCTTGACTTCTAGCAGGGACTCGACTTGACTTGCTTGCTTTTCGCGACAGTAACTTGGGACTTACTTGAGACTTGAAGGTTAAGACTTGAGACTTGCTTGTGACTTGCACATGTGTGACTTACTCCCATGTCTGATGTCTGGTTCCTCTCACCCCTCTCTGTACCGATCAATACAGTGTGAGTGGAGAGGGGAGAGATTGGGTGCAGCAGCACTGTGGGCTGGATCTGTAGTGCCCACAGTGCTGATCTGTGCCCATTGCAGCCTCATCCATCCATTCTCAGCCATCCATCCCTAATAATCAATACTCATCCATGCTCAGCCATCCATCCCTAATCAGCAATACTCATGCATGCTCATCCATCCATCCCTAATCAGCAATACTCATCCATGCTCAGCCACCCATCCCTAATCAGCAATACTCATCCATCCATCCATACTCAGCAATACTAATCCATCCATCCATACTCAACAATACTCGTCCATCCACGCTCATCCATCCATCCATCCCTAATCAACAATACTCATCCATGCTTAGCCATCCATACTCAGCAATACTCATCCATTCATCCATACTCAGCAATATGCATCCATCCATGCTCATCCATCCCTAATCAGCTCAGCCATCCATACTCAGCAATACTCATCCATCCATCCATACTCAGCAATACTCATCCATCCATATTCAGCAATACGCATCCATCCATGCTCATCCATCCATTCCTAATCAGCTCAGCCATCCATACTCAGCAATACTCATCCATCCATCCATACTCAGCAATACTCATACATCCATCCCTAATCAGTAATACTCATCCATCCATCCTTAATCAGAAATACTCATCCATGCTCAGCCATACTCATCCATGCTCAGCCATACATCCATACTCAGCAATACTCATCCATCCATCCATGCTCAGCCATCCAATCCACCTCCATCCATACTCAGCAATACCCAGTCATACTCAGCAATACTCAGCCATACCCAGCAATACTCAGCCATACTCAGCCATACCCAGCTGTAATCAGCTGTACCCAGCCGTACCCAGCCAAAACCTGGGGCAGGACCCAGGTCCCCAAACACTTTTTATGACAATAACTTGCATATAAGCCTTTAAAATTAGCACTTTTGTCTTTTCATGTTAGTGTCCCATAGACTTTAACGGTGTTCCACGGCTTTCGAATTTGCAGCGAACACCGCATATTGTTTGTTGTTCGCCGAACATCTGAACAACCAAAGTTTGGCCCAAATTTATGCTCACGCTGAACCGTTCACCCATCCCTATTGTTAAATAGCAGTGTAGTAGAAAGGAACTGGGGGACAGTGTTTTCAATCTACGAGATGTAGGCTGAGACTGTGCTTGACTGTGGACCAGAACCCTGTCCAGCAAACAACTAGAAAGCAGAGAGCGTGCAATCAGGGACATGCACCTATACCCACACAGCTGTCACCCTGGTACTAGTAACTGTGACCGTACAGCCTCTGCATCCAAATAGACATCAATAGACTCCTTGTGGATACATAGAACACCTGTGCATCCTGTGCAGGCAAAGATGGCCCTTCACATGGTGTATAGATAGATACGCCCATGTAAAGGAGGCCTAATAATTTTGTTGCTGTTTTTGTTGTCTTTCTAATTAACCCTGAAAAGATGTAAATTGTGACTTCTTCTGTTCTATAGAAAAATAAAAGTGAATCAGAAGAGCCTTTAAAGACATAGTTCACCTATACCAAACAACTGACTATGAAGGTGAGGGGTGACTGTAGATAAAAAGAAACTGCAGCTTTGACCAAAGATGAAATATTATCTTGCTGTAGGTGAAGGTCATTTACTTATTTCCTGAAGCCTGACTGAAAAAGCCCTTGTTGCTAGTATTTTGCTAAGAGACTACTAGTTGTTACTGCTCACCTCCACCATCACAAGAACATTTTTTTTTCTCACAGACATACCCCCTCACATGTGCTTTCTCTCTGGGCTCACAATTTGAGAGCTCACTCCTGTGAGGGTGAACAGTAACAGCTGGGAGTCTCTTAGCAAGGTTCTTGCAACAAGGCAGGATGGAATGATGTAATCTCTGGGTGTTTTCAGCCAGGCTTTAGCAGGTATGTAAATGGCCTACACCTATAGCAAGGGCATTATTCAACTTTGGTCAAAGCTGTGCAGTTTGTCTTTATCTATAAACACCTCTTACCAGCATAGGAGGTTTTTGGTAAAAGTGAACTAGGTCTTTAAGCACATCTTGATGTCCAAGCTACCTCTGGACTGCCTCTCATTGTCAATGAAGTCAACATTGATAATGACAGAAGAGTATGGCAACACCCTCCAAGTGACACAGTGGTGTCTTCATTGCCTGCAACACAGTTGTGGATTAAAATGTACATATTGGTGACATTCACAGATGTATGGTTGTATACATGGCATACCCTTTGATAGTTATGGGACTGTAACTTGTTTTTTACAAGGGCTTTGGGTAAGTGAAACATTCTGTACCTTCAAAACATTGTGAACATTTGTACAACAGATCATTAGACACCATAAGGTGACCACATAAGCCAAACAGCTACCAAAGGTTGATCACAAGCCTGTGACCGTTTTTTGAGCCACATCAAGTTAATCTTACTGCATAGTGTTTTTACAACATGTGTACTCTTTGGATAATCTCTTACTTTATTACAATATGCGTCACTTAAATATACATACATAGTTAACATATAAAAAAGATAGCGCTGTGTACAGGTGTGTGCAAGATAATCAAACAATATTAAAAACTAGACATGAAATATTTTGTTTCGGAATTTCGTTTTTGTCAGGAAAATACATTTATTTACTTACTCCCGAAATACGTTTTTATTTATTTTGTTTCGTTAAAAAATGCATTCGTCCGAAAATCCAAAATAATTAAGGTCGAATCTGTCATTGAAGAAGATTCGATGGAGCAGCTAAACTGTACGACGCCGCAATCGTACATTTCCGGTCGAATGTTCCGCCTACAAGCTATAGTAGAATTCTAATGTTGTATGACACTAGTAATAATTATATTTATTAATTATTATTACTAGTCAACCAACATTAAAATTCTTCTATAGCCTATGGGCAGAGCATTTGACCATAAATGTCCGCTCGCACCAACTGCTTCGTCGAATCTTCATTCAACCTTTTTTGCTATTGTCTCTATAATGTCAAATCTTTTCTCTCTTCGTAGAATAATCTTGGACTAATAGAGCTAAGGTTAGGCACATTCGACCACAGGTTCAATGGACACAGATCACTATTGTCACTGTCATGTCGAATCTCCTATCTATATCGAACTGTTGTCACAACGAAAGCGAAAATAAAGCATTTGTTTATGTTGGATCTTTCGGTTTTCGGATTCTGCACGTCCGTTATCGTTTTAACAAAATACCTGAAATTTGGACGAAAATGCATTCGGACGAAAATGAATGCACATGTCTCTTAAAAACGATTAAATGTGTGAAGTGTGCTAAATATTATCTTTATCAAACTTTGGGGGTTATTTACTAAAGGAAAAGCCACTTTGCACTGCAAGTTCACTTGGAAGTAAAGTCGCTGTAGATCCGAGGGGGACATGCAAGGAAAATAAAAACAGCATTTTAGCTTGCACAAGATTGGATGATAAAATCAGCAGAGCTTCCACTCATTTCTGATCTACCCCTTAGATTTAGAGCAACTGCACTTCCAAGTGCACTTGCAGTGCAAATTGGATTTGCCTTTCATAAATAACCCCCTTTGTCCAAACACAACAATCTTGCAGTGCTAATGATATACAAAAAATTGTATCAGTTTCATTTTTATGATACAAAGTTCTTTGTATATCATTAGCACTGCAAGAGTGTTGATATTGGACAAAGTTTGATAAGGATAATATTTAGCACACATCACACATTTAATATTTTTTGATTATCTTGCACACCTGTACATGGTGCTGTCTTTTTTATATTTTTACTTTGATTGAGGTTCCTCAATCAGATAGCAGCAGGACAGATTAAGTATATTTGTAATATCTTGGTGCGGTCATCCCCATTCTCACTGTTCAATATTTAATATATCAATCGATTATGCTCATTTTGGAGGATTCTCAATATCCAGTTCACTACTACTCAGGAGAGCCCATATGATCCTGCAGTGGTGTGGAACCTCTCTATATAATGGAATGTTGAATATTTTGTATACTACACATTTGGTGCTAGTTCTTTTCATTTCCAAGTGAAAGTTATGCATCACCAATATTGCCATTGTAGATTTGAGTTTTTTGTTTTGTCTTAGATTGTGGATGCTGAAATGATAGATACTATTCAGACAAGTTATAATAGTTTGAAGAGCTGAACCTCTTCCTTTGTAGATCTGGATATTTCAACCTCCAGCCATACATATTTATATATACATTCATCAGTAGTACTCTACATTATCAGTGTTGTATTTAAATAAGTGTCTTTTAAAATGTTTTTATGACATAGTTCTCCCTTTTATTTTGTTGTGTTTTGGACCTGGGCCATAGTAGCTGCAAAATGTAGTTCTTGCACCAGGTTTAGCATTGTATTACACTGTAAAATGGATTTTTGAATGTCAAAGCTGAACTTATGGAACATATAAAAAAAACACAATTAAATTAAGTGTTCATTAAAAAAATATTACTCAATGTATTTTTAAATTATAACAGCAACATTTTCAAGCATCCCTATATGCATATAGCAAGACAGCCAGAAAGACAGAAAGGGTTTTACTATACTTCAACATGATTAACCCCATAAAAATCAAATGGAACACATTAATACTACATAACAAAAGATACAATGTCATAAAGCTAAATGGACACAGGTCACTCTCACCCAGGATTCCCTCAGACTTCTGCAACTACCTAAAATAAAAAAAGGCACAACTGAAACTATGAATGTACAATGTCCTTAATTGAATATGTGATTGGTGAATATGAATTTCAACTCAGTAGGGCTTGCTTTATTAAAGGCATATAGGTGGTTTACTTTGCAAGGGAATATTCCCCAGAGCTTCAATAAAGTGGTGGCATATGACTTTGCAAAGAATACCCAACCACGTGCAAGGAAAAAAAGTAGAATTTTTGCATGCACAAGAGTGGATGACAGAAGTCATCAGAGTAGAGCAGAGCCCCATATTCATTGAGCTCTGGGGAAAAATCCCTTAAATACTGCAACATCCAACGTATTTACCACAGGAAGTTTCTTTTAATGCCATTAGCAATGCTGTGTCACCCAATCTCTCACTTTCTACTTAGATATTTGTTTTACCCATTCATAATGTAACATAGGGTATTGTGAGTGACCTGGGCACTTGAGTAGGTGCAAAACATAGGCAGCCATATGCCCAGGGGCCTCACAATGCAACAGTGCCTGCTAACCAAGCAGGGATTCTGGTCAAGGTATCTTCTGTAACAGGGCTCAGCAATTTCTTTAGATCATGATACAACCCCCCAGATGGGAGACTTGCCAGCAGAGCACCTAGTTTCTGTCACAGTACTCCTATGAAACAAAGTCTGGAAGATAATGCGTAGCATTCTGAAGTCAGCTTTGCAAAACATCAAAACAGTTAAATAAAAGGAGGGCTGAGTCCTATACCTAAAATTATCTAAATTCTATTACCTGGTTTGAAATTCTAGCAAAAGAAAAAAAAGTTAAAAAAAACAGCTTTTATTTGTTGGTGCTTTATTATTGATCATTAAGCATGTAAATATGAAATTTAAAACTGAATAGCCACTAAAATCAATTATGTAGTATATTCCAAATCTGTCGATATAAAAATTCACAGTTTATTAAACTTGAAAGATATATGACTTCAACTCACGTTTTCTATTTCTACAGAAACTCAATAACCTGTCACAACATGTCATTCTGGTAATATTACTTCTTAATTATAGTCATATTTTCAATATGAGTGTTAACCAAGAGTCGTTCCGTGGTATACTGCTACAGAGAGAAGAAAGTGACATGGTTACTATATTAGGATGGCATACTTTGTCATTTTGCATATTCATGCGAATATAGAAATGTATTCTAAGCAATTAAAATGAAATATATACTGCACAGTATAATCGTGCAGTTGCTTTAAAATTGGGCCAATGTGAATACCTTTCTATGCAAATGATCTTCTGCATTCCTACTAATCCAGTGTCATTTGTAGGCTTTGTGATCATTTCAGCAGTATTTTAAGCTATTTAATGGAACAAAAGCACTTAAAAGAAAACATGATGGCTACTTTTACTTTCAGTAAAATAAAAGTTCCTATAGCCACCCACAAGAACATACTGATAAACTGACTATAATGATACTCCAAAATCACCTGAGAAAAGCAAATCAGTCATCTCTGTTTTGGTAAAAAATATATTTAAATATGACAGTAATGCCACGTACACACGATTGGAAATTCGGCCAGCAAAAGACAGATGAGCGCTTTTGGTCTGAAAATGCGATCGTGTGTATGCTCCATCGGACTTTTGCTGGCCGAATTCATGCCAGCAAAAGATTGAGAGCAGGTTCTCAATTTTTCAGTCGGAAATTCCGATCGTCTGTACTAATTCTGACGCGCCAAATTTCTACGCATGCTCGTAAACAATTTGACGCATGCTCGGAAGCATTGAACTTAATTTTCTTGGCTCGTCGTAGTGTTGTACGCCACCACGTTCTTGGTGGTCGAAAGTTCAGAGAACTTTTGTGTGACCGTATATGTATGCAAGCCGAGCTTGAGTGGAATTCCGTCAGAAAAAACATTCAAGATTTTTCTGGCGGAAAATCCGCTCGTGTGTACGCAGCATTAGGCTAGGTTTACATATATGTGGAGCGGTTTGCAGTCCAGTATCCTGTGAGTTTCTGTCCACTGGTTCTGGTGCGATTTAGGTGCACATTTTTCCCTGAATTTGCACCTGAACTGAACCTAAAAAACACACAGGACCCTTTTCAAAACCTCATCACAGCCTCCCCGGACATATGTGAACGGGATTCATTGAAAGCCGGTCACACCCACATGTTATGCAAATTGGATGAGGTTAAAAACGTATCCAATTCTCATATATGTGAACCCAGCCTAACTTTGGAAATTAATTAATTAAAGATGATATTCTGAGATATGTATCCCAAAATATGCACTGTGCTTAAAGAGGAGTTTCCATTTGAAAAAAAAAATAGGAATAGGAATTTTAATATTTTTTTTTTTTTTGTGTGCAACACCACTTTAAGGTTACACAAACCTTTCTGACCCTGATGTCATTGTATCTAAGGACTCTATTTAACTGACTTTCAAATAAATCTGTAGCTAGGATATAAACATTCAAATATTTGCATACTCAAAACAAGTAGTCAATTTGTTTTAAAACAACCCGCTTGTTGACCTTTGGAATCATTTATCTTTAATGTTCACTGCTAAAGCATTAAAGTTGTTCAGGTTTTACCCTCCTCCCCCTCCCAATGAAAATTAAAAGCATTATGAACCTTCCTATCTGCACCTTATCTTTTTCACCTGCATAAGATGTACATTGATCATAGAGTTTCAAGTCGTGGGCATAGGGGGATTGATCAGCCATAACACTACAAACTGCAGCCACAACATGTGAGCATATCGTTCCAAGGTAGGGTAAACAAATAGCACAGGGAATATAACTACACTAATGCCTAGGTAAAAAAAACTAAAATATTAGAAAGTGTAGCACTACTCCCTAAGGAGCCGCTGAGTTTTTCAGTTCACCTATTCCTGCACAGCCAGGCAACATGCATCTTCCAACTTGCATCCAGACACAGAAAACCAACCCATGGGCTTGTTTTTGTTGTTTTATTAAGGTAAAACAACTTGGATAGGGCTGAGGGGTTATGGTATGCACAACTTGAGGATCAAACTTCCTTCATTATGTATGCAGGAGTGACTGGAAGAGCCATATTTCTACACTAGGTAACTTGGCAAGCACACTTGGATGGAGGGAAGCCCCGCTCCCTGGCCTTTGATCTTTTGGGCCACACCTCCTGACCTTTGACCTTTAAGGGAGATCCCTATCCCTAACTCCTTACCTTGACCTTCAAGGGAAAACCTTAACCCTAAATCTAACACCCTAAACCCAAAGCGAAGCGCACACTTGACCCTAAATTGGCTTGACCTCTGAATTAGCTAGGATGGATTGTGAGTGAGGGAGCGAAGCGGTCCATGGGGTACCCTAGATTCCCCTGGTATGTAGTGGGAAGGAAGGGGGTCGCGACCTGGCCTCTCACTGGCTTACTATGCAGGGTGCAGAGGAGTGCAGCAGAAGCTGTAACAGCCTACCTCTCTATATGGTAGCAGAACCGTAAGTTTTACAGTACACTTTCAGCTGGCTGTAGATGGGTCATTCTTTTTTTTTATTCAGTCAGTGGGCTAAATAAAAAAAAATGTATGGATTTCTTCATCCACACAGATGAGGTAGATGAAGGAAATCCCCCCCCTGCTGAGACATTGTATTCTGACAGTAGGACTCTCCACTGTCAGAATACAATGATCAGTAGCTTTGGCCAATTGGTTGCACCCGCTGATTAAGTAAATTGTACACTTCCATTTAACAGGTGTAGATCAAATGATCAACTTCTGTTGCACTGTGACTCCAACACGTGGATCAAAATTTGGCCGGTACTTGCTGAATAAGCTGAATTTTGATCCATCTATGACCAGCTTTACTTTTTTTTATTTGTGAAGAAGGGGAGGCCTTTTCCCTAAAATGCATTGGCTGTATCCGATGTTCCTAACTATTAAATGTTTCAAAAAGTCCTCCAAGTTAAAATTCACTTTTGTACCAGGTGTTCCAGTTCTTTGTAAGCTGCCACTGGACACAATCCTCCCTCACTTCAGTTCTGCTTTTGCCTCAGAGCTTTCCTACTCTCCAATCAATGGTGCCACAGACAGTCTGTCATCCTATCTTCCGGCTGCCGCCCCTTCCATATCGATGTTACCCACTTCACAGTAAGCTGCAGGAACATTATTGCCTCTTGCTGCTTCAGGCCTGATGTCCCCTGACTGCTTTGTTGCTGAGACCTCCTCTCTCTCTATGGTCATGGTGTTATCTTCATTATCCTTAATATCTGTTTTAGGCCTACCTGACATTTTTTAATAAAGGGACAAAACATTTAACCACTTGACCTCCAGAAGATTTTACCCCCTTTGTGACCAGGCCATAGAGTGGCTAGAACAAGCAGTGTGGGTGGAGGGATTTGGAGGCTTGGATTTACACTGATAGAGCCACAGGAGAGCGGTGTGTGGGAGGAGGCCGGCAGTAATGTTTTCTGGAGTTTGGAGTGTGCTGGCAACGCTGTCCCAGGGCTGGGAGAGGCGGGCGGCCTGCCTGACACCCTCCCAATGGGTGGCACCCGGGGCGGACCGCCCGATTCCCTACCCCACCCTTGGTTAAAAAAACAGATATTGGCGTATAACACGCAGGCACGGTTTACCCTCTTTTCTTACCCTACCCTCCTCTTTTCAGGGTAAAAGGGTGTGTGTTATACGCTGATAAATACGGTATATATATATATATATATATATATATATATATATATATATATATATATATATATACAGTTGTGCTCATAAGTTTACATACCCTGGCAGCATTTATGATTTCTTGGCCATTTTTCAGAGAATATGAATAATAACAAGAAAACTTTTCTTTCACTCATGGTTAGTGTTTCGCTGAAGCCATTTATTATCAATCAACTGTGTTTACTCTTTTTAAATCATAATGGCAACAGAAACTACCCAAATTACCCTGATCAAAAGTTTACATAGCCCAGTTCTTAATACCGTGTATTGCCCCCTTTAACATCAATGACAGCTTGAAGTCTTTTGTGGTATTCGTGGATGAGGCTCTTTATCTTCTCAGATGGTAAAGCTGCCCATTCCTCTTGGCAAAAGCCTCCAGTTCCTGTAAATTCTTAAGCTGTCTTGCATGAACTGCACATTTGAGATCTTCCCAGAGTGGCTCAATTGATATTGAGGTCAGGAGACTGAAATGGCCACTCCAGAACCTTCCCTTTATTCTGCTGTAGCCAATGACAGGTCGACTTGGCCTTGTGTTTTGGATCATTGTCATGTTGGAATGTACAAGTACGTCCCATCGCAGCTTCCTGGCTGATGAGCGCAAATGTTCCTCCGGTATTCTTTGATAACATACTGCATTCATCTTGCCATCAATTTTGACCAAATTTCATGTGCTTTTGCAGCTCACACATCCCCAAAACATCAGCAATCCACCCTTCGTACCTTTCCTCATAGGCCTTGTTGACTCCTCTCCAAATGTAGCGTTTATGGTTGTGGCCAAAAAGCTAAATTTTGGTCTCAAAAGCCAGAAGGTTTGAGGCTTGTCTCTGTGCTGTTTGGCGTATTTTTAAGCGGGATACTTTGTGGCATTTGCGTAGTAATGGCTTTCTTCTGGTGACTTCACCATGCAGCCTATCTTTCTTCAAGTGCCTCCTTATTGTCCATCTTGAAACAGCCACACCACATGTTTTCAGAGTGTCCTGTATTTCACCTGAAGTTATTTGTGGGTTTTTATTGCATCCCAAACAATTTCCTCACGAGCCATCGTAGCTATACGTCGGCTCGTGGGATCGGGATAGCAGGCATGCGCCCACTGCACAGCGGGGGTGCCGATGCTCGTGGCTGATGGTCGCGATGACTGCTGGTCACGAGTGATCGTGGGCATGAGAGGCAGAACAGGGACGTGTGTGTGTAAACACACAAAATCCCTGTTCTGTTCTGTGAGGCGTGACAGATCGTGTGTTCCTATTAGCTAGGAACCATGATCTGTCATTTCCGCTAGGTCAGTCTCATCCCCATTCAGTTAGAAACACACATAGTGAACACAGTTAACCCCTTGATCGCCCCCTAATGTTAACCCGAATGCCAATGGTCCCAAAAATATGTCAAAAGTGTCCTATGTGTCCGCCATAATGTCACAGTCCCAATAAAATTCGCAGATCGCTACCATTACTAGTAAAAAAAAATAATAATGATAAAAATGCTATAAATCTATCCCCTATTTTGCAGACACTATAACTTTTGTGCAAACCAATCAATATGCGCTTATTGCGTTTTTTTTTTTTTTTTTTTTTTACCAAAAATATTTAGAAGAATACATATTGGCCTAAACTGAGAAAAAAATTAGATTTTTTTTTTTAAAATAGGGATATTTATTATAGCAAAAATCATAAAATATAGTTTTCTTTCAAAATTGACGCTCTTTTTTTGTTTACAGTGCGAAAAATAAAAAACGCAGAGGTGATCAAATACCACCAAAAGAACACTATTTGTGGGAAAAAAAGGACATCAATTTTCTTTGGGTGCAGCGTCGCACGACCACGCAATTAGCAATTAAAGCAACGCAGTGCCGAATCGCAAAAAATGGCCCAGTCATGCAGCAGTCAAATCTTCAGGGGCTGAAGTGGTTAAGGTAAGCACCACAGTCATAACTCAAATATATGTGCTTAATAAATGACACTATACTTTGCCTTTAAAATAGCTATGTATTCTTTGATTGTGGTGAACATTTGAAAATGTATACTTATTTTCCTCCACAAAGTTTAAACATTTTAATGCATAATTCATGATTTTAGTACTGTTATGATAATGATAATGCAGTATTGTTCTTTTTAATGTCAGTCAGCAAAATGCGCGTGTACTTACTGTCTTAAAATCCTCTATTAGAATCACCATGTATTTTCTTTGATTAATGATTTAATTATGAAGAAAAAGGGAGCTCTGCAGACTTACTTTTTATAATTTATTACTGAGTGTCCCTGGAACATTTGTTTAATGTGTACAATGTAAATTGTGATATAGTTTGCATTATGACTGTTGTTGCAGCCATTTGAATTCATTTTAAACAATTGGCATTCTTTCTTTTCATGCACAATGCAGTGGGGTATTGTTAAATAACCTTTTTATTAAATTATGTTGCTACAGAGTTACTTCAAAATCAATGTTGTATTTAACACTAGAAAATATGTTTCAGCTGTTAAAGCAGGACTTCAGGAACGAAAACAAAAATTACTCCAATGCCCCCTATCTTTTTTCATCTATAAACACTGTTTTTAAAACTCAGTAAGCCTCCACAAATACTTTAAAAGCAGTAAAAAAAATAAAATAAAATTGTGGTCCAGTCTCTTTCTTCCCCTTTTCCTTGCTCTCTCTTAAAGAGGTGATGGAATGGGAGGAGCTGTGAACAATGTACTCAGGTAAGTGAGGCACAACAGGAGGAGCAAGGTACTACATGTTCCACAAAGCAAGAAGCAGTTGGCTTTTATGTGTTTGGGCATCATAAGAGGATACAAATATTGATGTGTATCACCCTTACAATGCCCCAAGACACTGCAGGACTACAGAGGGGGTGCAGTCATAAGTAGAAATCAATGTGTTGCTGGAGAAAATGAGTTGAGGCAATTTTCTTGGATGTATACAAAACTGATTTGAAGAAAAGAGGGATGGAAATAAATTCACCCTCCGCATGTCTGAATATGTTATATCAAGAAAAAGGGAGTTTCACCTTTTATTTAAGAATGGAATACCTACCGCTAGTTTGCCAATCAAACTTTTTTTGAGTACTTTGTTATTCTTGTTGTGTCATTTATACAATTATTATTTACATTTCATTTTATTCATATTTTCAGTACATTGTTAATAGTCAATTAACTTTCATGGTTGTAGATGTTCTAAACTGATAAAGGAAGCACTATGAATGAATAATTGATAAAAAGGAAGATCAATAGGGACTGGAAACTCATGAAAATTTATCATCTGTCTAAATTGTCTAAATAACCAAAACTAGGGGCAGAGCTAGCCGGAGACTGAGATGGCCACTCAGTAACGGAGCTCCGGCTATAGCGGGCACAACACGGCTCACACCAGACATTCCAGCCGCCGAATCAACACCCTACAGCGGTGTTCTATTCTGCTGGCACCCGGGGAACATAACTCCAACATGCCGAGACAAAAAGCGGAGGGGAGCCGTCCCCAAAAACGAACAGAGTTCTTCTCCATGGGGCCTAAGCAAAATGGCAGTGGCTCATCATCCACACCGACCCCTGGGATCTCTCATCATCCATCTCAGAAGGGAAAAACACAGAAAAGGAGCAGTCCACCTAAAGGTACACATCCATCTCCAGCTAAACCATCCTCTGGAAACCCAGAAAAGACAAGATTCAGGATAGATGCAGCGGATGAACAACAAGAGGTGAGCTCACTCCATGAATCAGGGGATGACACTAGAGAGTTGCCAGACTCCATAGACCAATTCCCCACTAACAACCAGCCCCTGCTTGACAAAGTACTCAAAGAAATGTTGATCTCACTAAGAAGTTCACTGCATTCAGACATGGTATCATGTGTACACAGATTTAGCATGGACTTGCAATCGGTCTCAAATCGAACGACTCATGTAGAAACTAAAATGGTGGAGTATGCATCTACAATTAATGCTCTGGTTGATGCTAATGAAAGCAATGAGGAAGACATTGAAGGGATTAAAGCTAAAATGGCGGACATAGAGGACAGATCCAGAAGGAATAACTTAAAGATCAGGGGTATTCTCGAATCTGTCCTGCAACCATATATGTTTCCCAGCTTTTCACCACAGTTTTACCTGATTTGTCCCCTCTTGATTTCACTGTGGATAGAATTCACTGCCACCCCAAACCCACATACATCTCTGCCAACGTACCCAGAGATGTCATAGTAAGGCTCAATTTTTATCGTACTAAAGAAAAACTAATGGCAGTGTCCCACCAGAGAGAACAGATACCAGATCCGTATCCGTATAAATTTCCTTTCCACTCAAACAGTCACAAATGAACTTCCAATTACAGATCCGGATGAGTCTACATCTACAAGGACAACATGGACTCCAGGAATCCACCAGCCTCTACTCCTCTACTTGATGAAGAATGCACCACCACAAACAGTAAGTGATTTACTTCCACACCACGACATTAAGCATTACCTCACTAATCCAACATGGCGGTTAACTTTTTGACCATTAACGCCAAAGGTCTCAACCATTCAGCCAAAAGAAGATCCATATGGAAGGAAGCCCTTCAATGTAGTTGTGACCTATTGTGCGCTCAAGAAACATATTTCCAGAATCAATCACCTCCTAAATGCTTACACCCCAAATTCCCTTTCATCGACACTGCAAACGCAGAAAAAAAAGGGGTACTGATAGTAGTGAGCGACACAGTAGCTTTTCGACCATTGGAGGTCATATACCACCCACGTGGTCGATTGCTACTACATATACAATAGCAAACATCTAGACACCTAATGCAAGACAAATACCTTTTTTTCCACAAGATTATGAGGAAAATATGCAAAGTTCAAAAAGGACTGTTTGTGATGTGCGGGGACTTTAACACTACTTCGGACCCAACAATAGACTCCACCTCCAAACCTAAACGTACCCGCCATCATTGAAGGAGGTATTGAGGTCTTATGAGCTGTTCGAGATGCATCAATGCTAATGAAGGGGACTACTCTTTTATTTCAAATAACCATAAATCGTATAGTAGGATTGATCTGTTCTTAGTGGATAAATGGGCACTGTTTAAATGCAAATCTGCAAAAATTAACAACATTATCTGGTCGGATCATGCTTCAGTGAGACTGGCGGTGGAGGAGTCGTCCGCTCATAGCCCTACCTTTGTATGGAGGGCCAATTCAAGGCTTTTCCAAGATGAACCGACCAGGTATCAGATAGCTAAACAAATTGCAGTGTTCTTTGAGAGTAACAAGAATTCAGTGCCAAACCCTTTCACCATATGGAATGCTCACAAGGCATTCACAAGAGACATTTTGATTCAACAAGGAGCTTGGGGTAAGAGAAAGAGGCAGCAGCATGCCGAGGCACTAATCTCACAAATTAATAGACTCGAACAACAAAACAGGGGACTTACCTCCCAGACATTGACTGAGTAGTTAACTTACCTCCGCAATGATGTTCGACTACTATTTATGGAGGACTTAGAAAAAGCCTCTAAGAGACTCAAATTAGCTTACTACACAAGTGGTAATAGGACAGGGAAGCTGCTCGCCAACAAACTTAGAGGTCACAGATACAAAACTCAAATTCCCTTCATAATACATCCCACTACACACACCAAACAACACATCCACAAGCCATAGCGGACGCATTCAGACAATATAACAGCTCATTATACAATATCAAGGTCGACCTTACAGCCGCACAACCCACACCAGCTGTTATAAAATTATTTTTAGATAAAATATCGCTTCATCAACTCACACCCAAACATCTAGAAGACCTAAACTCCCCTTTTTCAGAAGAAGAAGTGAAAAACATCATATGATCTCTCCCATCTAACAAATCTCCAGGCCCTGACGAGTTCACAGGAGAGTTTTACAAAACATTCCAAGATATCCTTATCCCACACCTAGTGGAAATATATAACTCTGCTGCTGCCTCTTTCTCATTTCCCCCTGAGATGTTAAAGGCCTTGATAGTTGACTTGCCAAATCCGGGGAAGGAACCTGATTCCCCACAAAACTTCAGGCCTATTTCTTTGCTTAATAATGATGTTAAAGTGGTTTTAAACCCTTACAGACCACTTTTACCTACAGTTAAGCCTAGATAAAGGCCGCGTACACACGAAGGGACAATCCCACGGGATTATCCTCTGGACTGAAGTCCAGCGGATAATCCCCTCGTGTTTGGGCGCCGGCGGACTTTTTGGCGCCAAAGTCCGGCGGACTTTTTGGCGCCAAAGTTTTAAGTTTGGTTTTAAAATTATCCGCTGGACTTGGCAGTCCGGCGGATAATCCCGCCGTTAGTAGGCAAGTCCGCGGGACTTTTAAAATGAACGGACTTGCCGCTCGTCGGCAAGTCCGTTCATTTAGCACGTGACTTCAGGTTACGTAGCTAGCGAAGGCAGTTACTGCCGCCGCGCTAGCTCCGTGACCTGGCATGGATTTAAAGGGACTCCCCACGCCGAAAAAATGGCGTGGGGGTTCCCCCCAAATCCATGTCAGACCCTCATCCGAGCACGCAGCCTGGCAGGCCAGGAAAGGGGTGGGGACGAACGAGCGCCCCCCCCCCCTCCTGAGCCGTACCAGGCCACGTGCCCTCAACATGGGGGGTGCCCTGGGGAAAGGGGGGCCGTGCGCCCCCCCCCACCCCAAAGCACCTTGTCCCCATGTTGATGAGGACAAGGGCCTCTTCCCGACAACCCTGGCAGTTGGTTGTCGGGGTCTGCGGGCGGGGGCTTATCGGCATCTGGGAGCACCCTTTAATAAGGGGGCCCCCAGATACCGGTCCCCCCACCCTATGTGAATGAGTATGGGGTACCATGTACCCCTACCCATTCACCTAAGGTGTAAAATGTAAAATAAAAAAACACACACACACTTTTGAAAAAATAGTTTATTGCACTGCTCCGGGGGTCTTCTTCCGTCTTGGGGGTCTTCTCGCCGGACTCCTCCGCTCTCTTCTGCTCTTTTACCTAGCTCTTTCACGAGCGGAGGAGTCCGGCTACCTTCTTCGTCGTCGCCGCTGTCGTCTGGGGGTCTCGATCCGCCTTCGGGGGTCTTTCGGGGGTCTCTTCTGTTCTTGCGGCGGTCGTCGTCTTCCGCGCCGCCGGCGCCTTCTTCTTCTTCTTGTCCTTCTTCTTGTTCTTCTTCTTCTTCTGATGTTGACACGTCGCTCTCTCTGCCCGGAATACCTGTGCCGCGCTGCGCTGGGACTTATATAGGGACATGGGACAGGGTCACATGCTCATGTCACATGGTGACCCCGCCCCCTTGTGTTGTCACAGTCCCGGAGGATGCTGGGACTGTGACATCGCAAGGGGGCGGGGTCACCATGTGACATGAACATGTGACCCTGTCCCCATGCCCCTATATAAGTCCCAGCGCAGCGCGGCACAGGCATTCCGGGCAGAGAGAGCATCGGGTCAACATCGGAAGAAGAAGAAGGACAAGAAGAAGGACAAGAAGAAGAAGGCGGCGCCGGCGGTGCGGAAGACGACGGCCGCCGCAAGAACAGAAGAGACCCCCGGAAGACCCCCGAAGGCGGATCGAGACCCCCAGACGACGGCGGCGATGACGAAGAAGGTAGCCGAACTTCCCCCGCTCGGTAAAAGAGCTTGGTAAATGGCGGGGGAGTCCGGCGAGAAGACCCCCAAGGCGGAAGAAGACCCCCGGAGCAGTGCAATAAACTATTTTTTTCAAAAGTGTGGGTGTTTTTTTTTACTTTACATTTTACACCTTAGGTGAATGGGTAGGGGTACATGGTACCCCATACTCATTCACATAGGGTGGGGGGCCGGGATCTGAGGGCCCCCTTATAAAAGGGGGCTCTCAGATTCCGATAAGCCCCCGCCCGCAGACCCCGACAACCAACGGCCAGGGTTGTCGGGAAGAGGCCCTTGTCCTCATCAACATGGGGACAAGGTGCTTTGGGGTGGGGGGCCGCACGGCCCCCCTTTCCCCAGGGCACCCCCCATGTTGAGGGCACGCGGCCTGGTACGGCTCAGGAGGGGGGGGCGCTCGTTCGTCCCCACCCCTTTCCTGGCCTGCCAGGCTGCGTGCTCGGATGAGGGTCTGACGTGGATTTGGGGGGAACCCCCACGCCGTTTTTTCGGCGTGGGGAGTCCCTTTAAATCCATGCCAGGTCACGGAGCTAGCGCGGCGGCATTTACTGCCTACGCTAGCTACGTAACCTGAAGTTACGTTCGAAATGAACGGACTGCTCCGTGTGTGGGCAAGTCCGTTCATTTTCAAAAGTCCCGCGGACTTTTGGCCGGCGGATTATCCGCCGGAGAAGTCCGTGCGTGTGTGGGCAAGTCCACACGCTCGGAAAGTCCAGCGGACCCAGCTGGAAAGTCCCGCGGGATTGTCCAGCGGACCCAGCTGGAAAGTCCCGCGGGATTGTCCGCTGGACTAAGTCCGCCGGCAAAAGTCCGCACGTGTGTACGCGGCATAAGGCTTACCTGTAGGTGCAAGAAATATCTCCTAAACCTACACGGTTTAGGAGATATTTGCAAAAGACAGGCAAAGATGTCTACGGCGCATGCCAAGCGCCTTCTCTGCTCCTAGCACTGGATGCAGAGAAGGCGTTTGATAGGATACATTGGCAATTTCGGGCACAAGTATTGGTAAAGTTTGGTTTTCAAGGTTCTATATATCAAGCCTTAATGGCCCTATATACTCACCCATCAGCCCAGGTTTATATCTCAGGTGAACTGTCCACACCATTTACATTTTCAAATGGAACTAGACAGGGATGCCCCCTTCCCCCTCTAATTTTCAATCTTCTAATGGAGCCACTGGCATCCTACATTCGCTCACACCAACAAGTGTATGGCGTCAAAATCGGCACCAGAACCCACACCATCAGTCTTTTCACGGACGATATATAATATTAATGCTCACAGACTCAGAAGCTTCTCTCCCTGCTGTACACAAGGCACTACACATTTTAATGAAGTTTCCAACTACAAAGTAAATGAAACAAAGTCCTACATTTTGAACCTGGGTATACCTGACGGGTTGAGTAGGGATCTAGAGCGCACATTCCCATACATCTGGAAAAAGGAAGGCATAAAATATTTAGGTATAACTCTAACTTCTCAAACAGAGGACCTTATTTCAGCAAACTATACGCCTTTCCTAAACTTAATGGAGGCTTAAGCCCCATACACACGCGCGGATTATCCGAGGACCAGGTCCGTCGGATCATGTCCGTCGTACTTTGTCCGATGTTGGTTTTGCGTACAGACGGTCGGACAAAGTTGTCGGAAAATCCGATCATTCTGAACGTGGTGACGTTTGTTGCCTACGACGGGACTACGTAGAGGCTAGTAGCCAATAGCTTTGGTCTTGTAATGTGATCTGAGCATGCGTAGCACTTTGTCTGTCGGAATTCGCTACACATGATCGGATTTGGTGTGATCGGACTTTGTTGTCAAAAAATCTATCCAGCAGGAGATAGGACTTTGTCCGTCGGACAATCCGATGGAAACTGTCCGATGGTGCCTACACACGGTCGGAATTTCCGACAACATTGTCTGATAGGACAGAATCCATCGGAAAATCCGACCGTGTGTATGGGGCTTAAGTTACACAAAATTGCACAACACAAATTATCATGCCTAGGTAGGCTTGCAGCTTTTAGGATGCAGATACTACCCCAAATAGTCTATGTTTACAGAACATTACCAATTCCACTCCCTAACTCCTTTTTTAAATCACTACAATCAATATTAAACAAATATCTTTGGCAGGGGAAAAGAGCTAGGTATGCCTTTAGCAGGCTGATCAAACACAAGAAAGCAGGAGGAGTGGGTCATGTGCATTTACAAGACTACGACTTCAACACTGGGTAGTAAGGATGAGCCCGGTGTTCGATTCGAACCCATGTTCGAATCGAGCACCGGGTGTTCGCTCGCTCGGCGAGCCCAGAACTATTGGGGCCGCTCGCATCAAATTCGTGTGATGCGAGCGGCCCCGCAATGCATTGCGGCCCGCGCAGTGCAATGCTGGCTGATGATTGGCCAAGCATGCACTGTGACCCCGCATGCTTGGCCAATCACAGCGCCGGCAGCGAGGAGAGCCATAATTGGCTACAGGCAGGATGCCTGTAGCCAATTATAGCTCAGGGGCTTTAATACACGCCCCACGGTATAAGAGGCCGCCGCGGCGGCGGCCTCGCATATTATGTTTCACTCACAGTGTCAGCGTGCTGCTGACTGCTGACAACAATATGTGCTTTATTTCTGGGGATATGTGTGTGCATGCTGTTAGAACAGCATTGCAGTATCACATCTGGGGGGTGTCTATAGGTAGCCTGTGAAGGAGGGCAGGTTTCCTGTGCTTAGAACTTTCCCTGCAAAAAAGTGTCATTTTTGCAGGAAGAAAGCTATTTAAATCACTCGCGGCTAATGAATTGATGGCTCCTGTAACACAGAGAGCTGTCATTCATTAATAAAAAACAAAAAAAAAAAGCGTAGGGGTCCCCCCAAATTCAATAACCAGGCCCTTCAGGTCTGGGATGGATATTAAGGGGGATCCCAGCCAAAAAAAAAAAAAAAAAAAATGGCGTAGGGTCCCCCTCAAAATCCATACCAGACCCTTGAGGTCTGGTATGGATTTTAAGGGGAACCCTAGCCAAAAAAAAATGGCGTGGGGTCCCCCTCAAAATCCATACCAGACCCTTATCCGAGCACGCAACCTGGCAGGTCGCAGGAAAAGAGGGGGGGACGAGAGCGGCCCCCCCTCTCGCCTGAACCGTACCAGGCCACATGCCCTCAACATTGGGAGGATGCTTTGGGGGTCTAAGACCCCTAAAGCACCTTGTCCCCATGTTGATTAGGACAAGGGCCTCTTCCCCACAACCCTGGCCGGTGGTTGTGGGGGTCTGCGGGCGGGGGGCTTATCGGAATCTGGAAGCCCCCTTTAACAAGGGGACCCCCAGATCCCGCCCCCCCCCTGTGTGAAATGGTAAGGGGGTACAAAAGTACCCCTACCATTTCACCAAAAAAGTGGCAAAAATGGTAAAAATGACAGGAGACAGTCTTTGACAATTCCTTTATTAAAATCTTCTTTCTTCTTTCTTCATCCTTCGGATTCTTCATCTTCTCCTTCCTTCATCTTCTTCCATCTTCTTCTTCCATTTTCTTCTTCCTCCGATCCGCTTCTTCTTGCGCTGGTCTTCTCGTCCTTCTCGTCCGGCATCTTCTTCCGTCGGCGTCGGCGTCGGTGTCTCTGTCTCTTCTTGGGCCGCTCCGCGCAATGGGAGGCTCCCGCTGTGTGAGGCTCCGCTCCGTCTGACAGGTCTTTTATAATGGAGGGCACCTGGTGACCCCGCCCCCTCTGACGCACAGGGACGTCATGGGGAATTCCATGATGGCTTTCCCCATGACGTCAGAGGGGGGCGGGGTCACCAGGTGCCCTCCGTTTTAAAAGACCTGTCAGATGGAGCGGAGCCTCACACAGCGGGAGCCTCCCATTGCGCGGAGCGGCCCAAGAAGACACCGACACCGACGCCGACGCCGACGGAAGAAGATGCCGGACGAGAAGGACGAGAAGACCAGCGCAAGAAGAAGCGGATCGGAGGAAGAAGAAAATGGAAGAAGAAGATGGAAGAAGATGAAGGAAGGAGAAGATGAAGAATCCGAAGGATGAAGAAAGAAGAAAGAAGATTTTAATAAAGGAATTGTCAAAGACTGTCTCCTGTCATTTTTACCATTTTTGCCACTTTTTTGGTGAAATGGTAGGGGTACTTTTGTACCCCCTTACCATTTCACACAGGGGGGGGGGCCGGGATCTGGGGGTCCCCTTGTTAAAGGGGGCTTCCAGATTCCGATAAGCCCCCCGCCCGCAGACCCCCACAACCACCGGCCAGGGTTGTGGGGAAGAGGCCCTTGTCCTAATCAACATGGGGACAAGGTGCTTTAGGGGTCTTAGACCCCCAAAGCATCCTCCCAATGTTGAGGGCATGTGGCCTGGTACGGTTCAGGCGAGAGGGGGGGCCGCTCTCGTCCCCCCCTCTTTTCCTGCGGCCTGCCAGGTTGCGTGCTCGGATAAGGGTCTGGTATGGATTTTGAGGGGGACCCCACGCCATTTTTTTGGGCTAGGGTTCCCCTTAAAATCCATACCAGACCTCAAGGGTCTGGTATGGATTTTGAGGGGGACCCTACGCCATTTTTTTTTTTTTTTTTGGCTGGGATCCCCCTTAATATCCATCCCAGACCTGAAGGGCCTGGTTATTGAATTTGGGGGGACCCCTACGCTTTTTTTTTTTTAATTTTTTTTTTTTTTTTTTTATCAATGACTTTTTTTTATGAATGAGTTTCAATGAATCACTGTTCTCTGTGTTACGGGAGCCGTGAATTAACATTAGCCGCGAGTGATTTTAAATAGCTTTTTTACTTTCAAAAATGACACTTTGCGCAGAGACAGTTCTAAACACGGGAAACATGCGCCCCTTTACATGCATACTATAGACACCCCCCAGGTACGAAATTTAAAGGAATATTACACTTTTATTGTTTCAATTTAAGCATTATTAAAATCACTGCTCCTGAAAAAACGGCCGTTTTTAAAAAAATTTTTTGCATTGATACATGTCCCCTGGGGCAGGACCCAGGTCCCCAAACACTTTTTATGACATTAACATGCATATTAGCCTTTAAAATGAGCACTTTTAATTTCGAACGTTCGCATCCATTATAACTAATAGGGTTCTAAAGCTCGCACGGACTTTAGGTCCGTTCGCGGGTTCTGGTGCGAGCCGAACGGGGGGTGTTCGGCTCATCCCTACTGGGTAGTAAAGGACACCAATACATTATGGAAGGAAATAGAACAATCCCAAATCACTGGAGGGACTTTGCGTAAATTCCTATTAACAGCACATCATAACAAATATCTAGATTACAATCTAGCGCCTCCTAATTTAGCATCAGTAAGAGCTTGGATACACATTTGCAGCTCTAAAAAATGGAGTGGTAAGGTAGCCCCCTTAAAATTTTCCATCTCAGCATTGTCCCAAATAATACCAGACATTAACATATCTAATTGGATAGCAAAAGGAATAACTAACCTAGATGAGATTATGGAAGGATCCTCAATTAAATTATTCATAACACTGCAGCAAGCATTTCAACTACCCCACACAGAGCTATATAGATACACACAAATAGCTCACTTAGTAAGGAAACAACCCCAATTAATCACAACATTACTGGAAAAAATAACACTGTTCTATCAATCAACCCCGGGGATAGACAAAGGGATCTCACTTATATATTCAGGTCTACAAAAAAAGAACATATGCGAGAAATCTCAATCTATGATGGCATGGGAACAGGAATTGGGGATAGAGTACACATCCCAACACTGGGAAAAAACATTACCTATGCAAAAAAAGATATCTCTAAGATGGTACCTGACAGCACACCGCACAGCAAAAATTTAGAGAGATGCTGCCCCAAGATGTTGGAGAGGATGTGGAGAAACAGGCACTGTTATCCATATTATATGGCGCTGCCCTAAGATAAGATCACTGTAGATTCAGGTTGAAGAAATGTTAGCGGGTATCACAGCCATACAACATCCCTTATCTCCAGGAATGGCAATACTATCACTAGACATACAATCTATACCCCCACCTTATAGAACTGTAATTTCACATATTTTACTAGCCACTAGGCTGTCTATTCTCCGCTGCTGGAGGGAAGTGGCGGTCCCTCTGGCCTCGGAGGTAGTACAAACCATCCACACCCACGGAGCTTATGAAGTTCTACACGGATCAGCCTCAAGGAATTATGACAAAGTTTACAAACAATGGTCTCCTTGAAGAGAATGGTATAATAAAAAGGGTACAAATTGGAGTAGTGTTGGAAAGTAAAAAACTGGAAAAGTAAACATAACAAAATAAAAAAGTAGACTTTGTTGTGACTGTGTTTGGGTTTTTCTTTTCTTTTTATTTGTTCTAATTCTATACTTTCTCCCTCTCATGGTTCTCTGTTTTATGTTATACGACTCTATATTTAGTTCTCTCAGTTGCTTACAAAAAGGGTAATAATGATGTTATACTCAAGATATCAGTTATGATGATAACCAAATACATATAGAGGTTATCAATCACAATAAAGTGGAACGCCCACAGCGACGATTTAGAGTGATCACAGGTGGAAGTTCACAGCACCCTTGGGACAGACACAAGGTCTTAACAATACCTTCAAAGTATAGAGCAGTACTGTTATAACAATGGAAGCATACTGCATAAAGTATAAACGACTGCAGAATGTTGATAACTATAGACATATTGTTCTTTAATATATGTTGTTATTTTTCCTTTGTATGATAACTAAACTTAATAAAAATTATTGAAAGTAAATAACAAAAACTAATATTTGATTGGTTTCTAGAGTGTATCTAATGCCGCGTACACACGTGCAGACTTTTGCCGCCGGACTTTCCAGCTGGGTCCGCCGGACTTTCCGAGCGTGTGGACTTGCCCACACGCGCACGGACTTCTCCGGCGGATAATCCGCCGGCCAAAGTCCGCGGGACTTTTGAAAATGAACGGACTTTCCCACACACGGAGCAGTCCGTTCATTTTGAACGTAACTTCAAAAACTTGGTACGTAGCTAGCGTAGGCAGTAAAATGCCGGCGCGCTAGCTCCGTCACCTGGCATGGATTTAAAGGGAATCCCCACGCCGAAAAAGGGCGTGGGGGTCCCCCCCAAATCCATGTCAGACCCTTATCCGAGCACGCAGCCTGGCAGGAAATATAATACATTTTGAGGCTTAGGGTGGGGGGGCTGGGATCTGCCCGCAGGCCCCGACAAACAACGGCCAGGGTTGTCGGGAAGAGGCCCTTGTCCTCATCAACATGGGGACAAGGTGCTTTGGGGTGGGGGGGCCGCATGGCCCCCCTTTCCCCAGGGCACCCCCCATGTTGAGGGCACGCCTGGTACGGCTCAGGAGGGGGGACGATCGCTCGTCCCCACCCCTTTCCTGGCCGGCCGGGCTGCGTGCTCGGATAAGGGTCTGAGATGGATTTGGGGGGAACCCCCAGGCCGTTTTTTCGGCATGGGGATTCCCTTTAAATCCATGCCAGGTGACGGGGCTAGCGCGGTGGCATTCACTGCCTTCGCTAGTCCCGCCTACCTGCAGTTACGTTCTAAATGAACGGACTTTGCTCCATGTGTGGGCAAGTCCGTTCATTTTCAAAAGTCCCGCGGTTTGTCCGCTGGAAAGTCCGGCGGAAAGTCAGAGCGTGTGTATGGGGCATAACTTTTATCCTATTTGTTGGGATCCAAAACACCATATGGTATATAGTAGCTGTATTTCTACCATGACTATATATGGCAGCCTCCTTCCTGTGAATGGTTGTTAACCACTTCAATACAAGGCCCTTCCTGCCCAGGCAAAATTTTCAGCTTTCAGCACTGTTGCATTTTGAATGACAATTGCGCAATCATGCAACACTGTACCCATATGAAAGTTTTATCATTTTTTTTTTCACACAAATATAAATTTCTTTTGGTGGTATTTAATCACCACTGGGTCATTTATCTTTTGCTAAATAAATGAAAAAGGACCGCAAAAAGTTTGAAAAAAAAAAACATGTTTTTCTTTGTTTCTGTTTTTTTTTTGCAAATAAATAAAATTTAGAAGAAGAATAAGGCCAAACTGTATTCTCCTAAAAATAACCCAAATCAGTGTTTATTATTGAATCTGTAGGAAAGTTATAGAGTACACAAACTATATATAATCTAATTTCTTAACGTCCTGCCAGGACAGTACAAATACCCCCCAAATTACCCCTTTTTGGAAAGTAGACAGTTCAAAGGTATTTAGTAAGAGGCATGGCAAATTTTTGAAGTTGTATTTTTTTTGTGACAATTTTTGGGAAATTAACGAAATAAAAATAAAAAATTCAATTTTTTTTTTTACATACTATCACCAGTGCAGTACATATAACTGGTGTAGTGGTGATCAGGGACACAGACTGGTGACAGTATGTTAAAAATAAAATAATAATTATTATTTCTTCTATTTTTTTCTTTTGTTTTCTTTTATTACATTACATTATTTTATGATTTTCTTTAACACATTGTGATCAAAGCTATACAGTTTTACCATGATAACACTGTACAGCTCTGGGGAAGTGATCAGGATTTTTAATTTTTTTTACACATTATGGTTTCTTATACCAGTGAATTTCACTGCAACCATTTTTTACTGAATGAATGTGATTCATTCAGTGTGTGTTGTGATTATCTGTGATTTTCCACAGCTAATCACATTGTACAGATGGGCTGTGATTGGCCCTGTCTGTATAATGTGATTACTATGACCAATCACAGCTAGCAACACAAACCGCCCATTGTTTTACAATTGTCAAGTGATCTGCTGTGATTGATCATAGCAATCACATGGTACCAGCAGCAGGCTGGTACACTGATCGTCATCAGCTGTGTCCGGCTGGGAATGACAAATGTCTCGCCCATCCATCATGTGACAATAGACTGGGCGGAAAGTGATTAAAGCAGAACTTTCACCATAGCAACTTAATAAAAAAGAATGTTCTTTAACAAGGAACATACATTCTACATTAATAATTATGCTACCAAAATTAGTGTGTCCTGTAAATTGCCTTAAAGGATAATTTCACCTTTGTACAAAAAAATATAAATGCACATCTTTTTGCAGGTAAAAAAAAAGTACATTTATTATTTTTTGTATTAGGAGCATGTAAAGCATTGCACCAGTGATCAGAAGATCGCTGATGCCATGCAGGTCTCCTCCACACTGTCAGTGTATCTGCTCACCCATACATCCCATATGGATAAGCCAATACTCACTGAGTGACAGGAAGACTCAATGAACTACCACTGTGCTTCACAGCGCCGTGGTAGTTCATGGAGAACTACAAGCAGACAGCTACCAAGGCGGTCGGGACTTGTAGTTCATTCATACAGAGAGCTCTGGGCGGAATGTGGATGGAGCCCTGCACAGCCCCACTGTTTTCAAAAACTGGCAGCTAGTACAGGGACTATACTACTCCATACTGCTGCCACAGGGCGGGGGGGGGACAGTAGGCAGTGAACATGTTACATGGGCCACCCTAAAATCAGGTGGATTATGTAACATGTTCCCAAAGATGAACTTATCCTTTAAGCATTGTCCCTTTTTCTTCTTGTCACAGGCTGCCAATTTGAGCCCAGAGCTCCTAAGCAGCAGTAAATCTATAGACTGTCAGAAGGTAAGCCTCTAGTGGCTCTAATTTTAGGCACAGAGAGTAACTGAGCATGTGCAGAACAGGGGGGAGACAAAGCTATATTGGATTTTAAACAGTATAGGCCAGGGATATGCAATTAGCAGACCTCCAGCTGTTGCAAAGCTACAAGTCCCATCATGCCTCTACCTCTGGGTGTCATTGGGTGTCATTGTTTTGGCTGTAAGAGTCTTGCTATGCCTCATGGGACTTGTAGTTCTGCAACAGCTGGAGGTCTGCTAATTGCATATCCCTGGTATAGGCCCTTTTTAAACATGTTTTACACAGCTATACCTGCAAAAGCAGCCAGCATGAAGTGATCTAGCAGGACTGAATTTTCTGGCTAAAGTTCCACTTTAAGGAAACAGCAGGTGCTTGCACCCATCTCATCTTTAGTAAGTAATGGTGTCATCAAGTCCATTTATTAGCTGCCCAGGAATCACCAGCCATGTAAACAAAGGGCAGGAATGTTGGATGACATCACTGACCAAATATGGACATGACTATATTTGGTCAGCAATGTCAGTCTGGAGGTAACTCTGTAGGAGTTGCAGAGATCCACAGCTCAGGTTGGAGAATCTGTTCACAGGACAACTATTAGTCGTGCACTCCACAAATCTGGCCTTTATAGAAGAGTGGCAAGAAGAAAGCTATTGTTGTATGCAAGCCATAAGAATTCCTGTTTGAAGTTTGTGAGAAGCCATGCGGGGGGACACAGCAAACATGTGGAAGAAGGTGCTCTTGTTGTTAGTTAAATTGAACTTTTAGGCCTAAAAGCAAAACGCTATGTGTGGCGGAAAACTAACACTGCACATCACCCTGAACACACCATCCCAACCTCTAAACATGGTGGTGGCAGCATCATGTTGTGGGATGCTTTTCTTCAGCAGGGACAGGGAAGCTGGCCAAGTTAATGGGAAGATGCAAATACAGGGCAATCTTAGAAGAACACCTGTTATGCCACGTACACATGATCGGAATTTTGGCCAGCAAAAGGCCGATGAGAGTTTTCATTGGAAAATGCGACCGTGTGTGTATGCTCCATCGGAATTTAGCTGGCCGAATTCCAACCAGCAAAAATTTGAGAGCATGTTCTCAATTTTTCCGACGGAAATTCTGATCGTCTGTAGCAATTCCAACGCGCAAAATTCCTACGCATGTTCAGGAACAATTCGACGCATGCTCGGAAGCATTGAGCTTGATTTTTTCTTGGCTCGTCGTAGTGTTGTACGCCACCGCGTTCTTGACAGTCAGAATTTAGTGTGACCGTGTATAGGCAAGACAGCTTGAGAGGAATTCTGTTGGAATTCCGCGGGGAAAACCATCAGAGCTTTTTCCGACCATAATTCTGATTGTGTGTACGTGGCATTAGAGTCTGCAAAAGACTTGAGACTGGTGCGGAGGTTAACCTTCCAGCAGGACAACGACCCTAAACATACAGCCAAAGTGTCAGAGGTACTCACCCGGGCCGAAATGCTGAGAGCTGCTCCCCTTGCGACTCGGTGCACGATGCCTCTGGAGTGGGTACAGAGGTCACCGGGTACAAAGATGCAAGGGTTGCCAGCAGGTGTGTTGCAGGTGGTGTGCAGTAGCGACGTTGACCAGGAGAGGCTGATGCTGCACTGGAAGTAGACACCTGGCAGGACCGTGATGAGGCAGAGGCTATGCAGGTACCAGAACATGTACTGGAGGAGAACCCTTAGGTGCATGTGAGAACTGGAAGTCCAGAACACCGGGCCGAGGGTCAAACACAGGTAGGTAACTCAGAGAATGTCCAGCAGGCAAGCCGAGGGTCAAACACAGGTAATCAGGCAGAGGAGGTATCCAGGAGGCAGGCCAGGGGTCAAACACAGGTAAGTAACTCAGAAAATGTCCAGCAAGCAGGCCGAGGGTCAAGCACAGGTAATCAGGCAGAAGAGGTATCCAGGAAGCAGGCCAGGGGTCAAACACAGGTAAGTAACTCAGAGAATGTCCAGCAAGCAGGCCGAGGGTCAAGCACAGGTAATCAGGCAGAAGAGGTATCCAGGAAGCAGGCCAGGTGTCAAACACAGGTAAGTAACTCAGAGAATGTCCAGCAAGCAGGCCGAGGGTCAAGCACAGGTAATCAGGCAGAAGAGGTATCCAAGAAGCAGGCCAGGGGTCAAACACAGGTAACAGCAGCGGTGGTCAAGCGGGTTCCAGGTCAGGCACAGGTAGACAGGCAGGTACAGGATACAAGATACTGGATACAAGGTACTGGATACAGGATACTGGATACAGGGACTGGAGCCAAGACTCAGGAAGTAGAGACAACAAACTAGCGATTTGTGAAGGGAAAGGGAAGGCCTTTTATAGGCCAGGTAAGTGGTCGGGTGGGATACCCGGACGAGTGCGCATGCGCACTCGTCTTCTGTCAGCGCCGCGCACAGCGGTGAGCCGCACTGGCTGAGCTGCATCAGATACCCGAGCGCCGTGGATCCGCGCATGCGCACCCGCTACCAGGCGTACCTGTACTGTTTGCTGAGCCGCTCTACTGCGCGTGTGCATTCTTGGAACCCGGCGACGAAGTACGGTATTTCCCTGACACAAAGCTACAACAGAATGGTTTAGATCACAGCATATTCATGTGTTAGAATGGCCCAGTCAAAGTCCAGACCTAAATCCATTTGAGAATCTGTGGCAAGACTTGAAGAGCTTGAGCTATTTGGCAAAGAAGAATGGGCAAAAAATGCAAAGCTGGTAGAGACATATCCAAAAAGACTTGCAGCTGTAATTGCAGCAAAAGGTGGCTCTACAGGAGAGCTAAATACAAATGCACGCCACACTTTTCACATATTTAATTGTAAAAAAAATTGAAAACCATTTATCGATTTCCTTCCACTTCACTATTATGTGCCGCTTTGTGTTGGTCTATCACATAAAATCCCAATAAAATACATTTACAAATTTGGTTGTAAAATAAAAACAATGTGGAAAATTTCAAGGGGTATGAATACTTAAGGCACTGTATACCAGACTGCTTAAGAGGAACCCCATGCAAAAAACAAAAAAAGAAGTGTTACCTCCCTCCCCCAAAATCTATACTAGACTATTTTTAAGGGCCTAGTATGAATTTGGGGGATTCCATGCAAAACAACTAAATAAACAAAAGTGTAGGGTCCCTCCAAAATCCATGCAGCCTGCCTGCAGTAGGTAAAATAAGGGGCATATACTGCGCTAATAGTGAAAAATAATGAAAAAAATATTCTGTGAAGAAAAAAGCTGCGAGGAAAAATAATATAAAGGGGAATAGTCGTGCTTATTAGGAAAATATCAAATTCCCAAAAAACAGTCACAAATTGATATATATGTGCAAAATCCAATGTGCAAAAAACATATACCCTAAATAAATGTCAAATAAATATAAAACATATCAATCAGTATAATCAGACAACAATAAAATTGAGAAAAGTGTCCACATTAATTATTATAGTGCAAAATTAATAAGATGATTAAACTAAATGAATGTGCAAAGTCTGCATATGGTGTATATTGAGTCCAATTCCACAATGTGAAAAGGAAGAAGAGAAAATTCAAAAAGCAAGTTGAAAGAAGATTCTGCCACCGCCAAGAGGGTAAAGGGTGGGTCTATCCTTGGAGTGCACACCAAAAAATAATGGGGACCCTTACCAGATAAGGTGGACCTCCTATCCGTAGCGAGGTCATTATCGCTTGCAGATAAAACCCTTTGCGGGGTCTTTAAACCAATCCGGGATGTCCGTACCTCCAAATTCCTCCTCGCTCGTAATGCCAAATATCCATCCACTGTACAGAGAAAACTTGCTTTCTAATAAAAGAAGCTAAGATACTCGCTCGGTGCCAGAACGGGCATTATAGTAGGATAGAAAAAAAGGAGGGGCTCCAATAGTGTGTTATCCTTAACCACCGTTATACATAAAAAGGTTCATACAAATTTTTTTAAAAAAAGGAGAAATTTGCCGGCAATAAAAAGTATACAGCGATCCCCCATGCTTCCGGGGTCACGTATAGTGTTGTGACATCAGTGCGTAGCCTAACCCTGACATGTTTCGTCACAGGTGATGTTTTCAAAGGGCAGGGGCAACGCACTGAACGTCACCTTAAATACTCACGGGGAAGCAACCAAGCCTCTTTCCCATCTGGCGGCCATATTAGTGAAAACGGAACCAACCCTCGTTTTCAGTTATTACGAATGGGGAAGGTAATTAGGCGACCTATACTCCTTCCCATCACCCTCCCTCCTTCCAAATCCGGCCAATTAATAACAGACCCCTTTCTGGAAAAAAGACCAAATCGGGAAGGAAGCCTGGGCGTTACAAACAGTATTTATCCAATTGTTCATATATAAAAGACCATGTTATCACGTACACAAATCATATCTAGTTGAACCTCAAAGCTATTCAGCCCGCAGGTGCAATAATGAAAAAAGGAGATAATACAGCACATAATGCTAGTATAAGTGTGCTTGAAGTTTAAACCTATACATCCCAACCATAGATGTACAAATACACAAATAATATTAAAAAGAGGAGAAACATTTTATTTTATTAATAAATTAAATAAAATGTGAGTCATATAAAATTAAATACATAAATCGCATGAAAAAGAACCCCAGCAGATATAAGTAAAAGATGCACTCTGAGGTACAATCAGAGATATTACCTATGTTAATACAAAATGTAAACTATTCGACCAATATGCCAATAAACTTTCTGGTTAAGAGTTATCGATAAAAGCATTAATATCAATATCAACATTCAACCCCAAAGATTTAAGACATTTGACCCAGTAGATCCAGCTCATTTCAAGTTTAGATATGGCTCCTCTCTTAGGGCCCCCTCTTCAATGGGGCTTGACCCTATCTATGGCCAGAAAAGAGGTGCCTCTAGGATCCTTGTTATGCACCTCCAAATAGTGCCTAGACACAGATTGACCCTTGAAACCCCTCTTAATATTGCTGATGTGTTCGTTTAATCTCACTTGAAGTGATTGTACAGTACGTCCAATATACTGTAACCCACATGGACAAATTAAAAGGTAGACAACATGAGTAGTAGAACATGTGATGAAAGATTTAATGTCAAATTCTTGAGAGGTACTATTAGAAACAAACTTGATGGTCTTCCGATCCCTAATATGATTTCTGCTGCAAACAGCACATTTTTTGCATTTATAGAATCCCACCAGGTTCTGAAAGAACATTGGTTTCTGATTTGGGGATCACAGGCACTGGGAGCCAAAGAATTTTTCAAAGAAGTAACTCCCTTAAAAACTACTTGAGGTTGTTCTGTGAGAATGGGACCCAACACTGCATCGTCTTTAATCAGAGGCCAGTGTTTGCGTATCAACTTCTTGACCAGAAAATGCTGGTTAGAGAAGCTTGTAACAAATGGCGAGACAAAATTATTATATCCGTCTGACACCACCTGCCTCTCGGTCAAAAGTTGGCTTCTATCCAGCCGTTCAACTTCCTGAACTCTCTGTTCAAGGTCGCTAGCAGAATATCCCTTCTCTATAAATCTACTAGTTAAAATATTAGCCTGCTCTCTGAAGTCATCCAGCTTAGTGCAATTGTGCCGTAAGTGCATGTACTGGCTCTTTGGTACTGAATTAAGCCACAAGACATGATGGCAACTGTCTCGGGGAATAAAGGCATTCCTGTCAGTGGACTTAAAATATGTTGAGGTGACAAACTGGCCCTCCTCCACAAGTATCTGCAAGTCCAAAAAATTGATGGTACTCCGATCTGCCTCATATTTGAACTGTATACCCCTATTATTGTCATTTAAGGATTCCATGAATAGATCCAATGGCTCTCTAAGTCCCTTCCATAGGAGGAGGACGTCGTCAATATACCTAGCCCACAGAACCAATTCGGGTCTGTGGCTGGCATAGACAACTTCCTCCTCCCATTTGCCCATGAACAGGTTGGCTAGGCTGGGGGCAAATTTTGCCCCATAGCCACACCCCTGTTCTGAATGTAAAACCAAAAGAAATTGTGCATAGTCACAAACTTCAAAAGATCGTCAATAAACCTCCTCTGGCTAGTTGTTAGGCCTGAGTCTCTATCTAAAAAATGCTCAACTGAGGAGATTCCCCAATGATGGGGTATGATCGTAGATAAAGACGTTACGTCTGCAGTAATCATCCACCGACCTTCTTCATATGGAAAGTTACTCAGAAAATGAATCACGCTTGCTGTCTTTGATGTATGCAGGTAAAGATTTGACCAGGGGTTGAAGGTATCCGTCAATATACTTTCCTGCCCTAGATGAAATAGAGTCGATCCCCAGTCGAAATTTTTGAATTTCCAAAATTACGAATTTCCAAAATTGCGAATTTCCAAAATTTCGAATTTCCAAAATTGCGAATTTCCGAAATCTTGAATTTTCACATTTCTGAATTTCAAAATTTCGGAAATTCAAAATTTTGGAAATTTGAAATTTCGGAAAGCAGACATTTCGGAAAATTTAAATTTCGGAAATTCGAAATTTCGGAATTAACAAATTTGTCAGAATTCATTAAAAAACAAAATTTGAAAATAAACAAATTGCACATGTCTACTTCTTAGACCTTTTCGTGGATGGTGTCATCCTCATGCTGACCAACCCTACCTCTTCCCTGGCTTTGGTACAAAAAATACTTGATGATTTTAGCTCTGTCTCTTACTATAAGGTAAATGCATCCAAATCGCTCATCCTACCTCTAGGAATGATAGCAAAGCAGCAAACCTCCCTAAAGAGTAACTACCCTTACACATGGACTACAGTTTCCTTTACCTATACAAGGGTCACCTTAACTAAATCAACATCCTCTCTCTACCAAGCCAATTTTACTCCCTTTTTGAATAACCTCCCAAACGAATTAAGCAGTATCTCTAAACTAACACTTTTCTGGTCTGGCAAACTAGCGGCATTTAAGCGGCAATGCTTAAATTACCTCAACTGTTGTATTTCTTTAGAGCACTCTCCTTCCTTTTTTATTACACAAATGCAATCTATCCTAGGTCGCTTTGTATAGCAAGATAAAAAAGCTAGAAGTTCTTACACTATCCTAACAAAACACAGATCAGCGTTGGGTGGGTTAGATTACTATAACGCTACGATTCTGGCGCAACTTAAAGCTTGGTTTGACCCTGACTCTAACTGCTCATGGAGTAACATCGAAGCCCTCCAGATTCCTGGCCATAGCACCATAGCCCTCCAGATTCCTGGCTCCTTAGCACACCTAAAGTGAAAAAAATGCAATAAAAGTTACTCCCTAACCATCTATGCCTCCATAGCAGCCTTTAATTATTTCCTTGCCAATGTCTCCAAAGGATCAAAAACATGTAAAATACCCCTCCCAATAGCTACTTTCAAAAAGCAAAACTTCCTCCAAAGGCATCTCACTCTTTTATAATATACTAAAAGACAAATCTTCTTTCAACAGACTCCCACCTATGGTAAAATGGGAAAGGAACTTACATATAAATTTAACCTTAGATGGTATATTACCCCATCCCAACTTCATACTGTATATACGATTCATCCATACAACCTACACCATGTAGGCTCTTAAAAATGATTCCCCTTCTTCCTTTATTATAATGTTTAACCCATAGAGGTTTAATACACTTTGCAATCACATGTTTGATTGATGTTTTTAATTTCTGATGCATATAATTCTATTTTTATTGTATGTATTTTGTATTTCCAAAATTCAATAAAAATCATTGAAAATAAATTAACACATAGCCCTCTTAGCTCTCTCTGCAGGTTTTTAATTTATGGACAGTTTAATATAATGGTACCATTGTGCATTAAGCAGACAGCATGTTGTCCCCCGTAGCATGTGGAAGGTTTTAGTTTTTGCAGTGGTGGCCTTGTAACACTTTAGAATTATGATGTAAAATATGAAAAAAGAGCGAAGTCTTATTAAAGCACATTTATCTTTGTATAGGGCGCCATGATCAGGAAATTGCTGTTAAAAGACACAGGTTGTCAAGTTCTGTGGGCATTTTTACTTTCTATGTATGATCCATAGAAATAAAATCAGCATGGCACTAAGAGAATCTCTTCTGCAAATGATTGTTCTAGTTACCCCCAGGAATAATAAAAAAAAAAAAAAAATGTATGAAATCTATTTGTCACATGAAGCGATGCTGAGTCCATAGTAGAGTCCAGATGTACAGGCATGATAAGAGCCTGTAGGATGCCACACTTAAGATTTCTTAACTGTAAACAGTGAAAGAGCTTGCAGCTAACAAGCTATTAGACTGTTTGAATGAAATGTGATTCTCACCCTCTTCTCCAGCTAACACAGAAATGTGTAAAACAGATTGTGCAATGATTTCTAACAGTTTAAAAAACAAGTTAGACCTCCAGGCTAACGTTGCAGATGACCCATATGTTTAACATTTCTTTCAAAATATACTGTACACAAACCTGCAAGGCAGTTAGTAAACTTACTCCACTGGAGAACACATTTAGGACTTAAAGAGGAGCTCCAGTCTCACCCCCAAAAATGTTTAAGTCAGCAGCTACAAATACTGTAACTGCTGATTTTTAATATAAGGACACTTTCCTGTCCAGGGATCCAGAGATGAACGCACCTGAATGGATTCTTCAATCTCAGGTAAGAGAAACCGGATTCACAGCTGGTTTCCTACTGTGCATGTGTGAGCTGCGCTTTGTGAATGGTCCTGCAGTCTTCTGGTAACTGTGTGTGTCCCAGAAGGCTGTGGGGGGGAAGGAGGAGGGGCTGAACATCCTTGTAGATTGCAGTGGTGATCTGACCCGGTAGTGGGAGTGGGTACCTATTAAAACCAGGTACCCACTCCCCCCAAAAAGTGCCAAATGTGGCAGTGGAGGGGGGAGGATGCAAACAAGCGGAACTTCCCTTTTTGGGTGAAGTTCCACCTTAATGAAGATGTTGATGTGAGAAACATATTAATCAATTATAACTTTGTTTCATGTCATTACCAGGGAAATTGTGTTTTTTTTATAATGGTTATATGCTAGTGCATATATACACCTGTGCCAAAAATGGTGTATCTTCAAATACTGTGTAAAAAAAAGCAGCTGCTGTTACAAACCTGTGAGTTATGTGTGATAAATGATATACTGGAGAAAAGCTCCGTGATTAACAGTGCTTGCTACCATGTAACCAGCAAATTACAAAATAACAATAAGGTGACAGTGTGCAATCAAACAATCAAAAAAAAATTAAACAACAATTAATTACTGTTTCAAAAACCAAAGTATAAATATGTTGAGAAATCCATGATGAAGTCCATGTAACAAATTAATAAATAATGACAAAAAATCTGTATAAATCTCTCAAATACAGGAATAGCTTTGGCTGCATGTAGCCCACAATGTACTGAACATTCCTTCCAAAAGGCACAAAGAGGCAAAAAATTGGGATACAGGTCCCTACTCACCAGATGTCATTGACCCTCTTTGCCTTACAACAAGAGGAGCCAAATTGGGCTTGTATGGTCTCCGTGACCAAGTGTTATACACCGACCAGATCTCCCATCCTCTCTGCCCAGAAGTTAAGGATACCACTGGTAAGGTCTCGCAATTGGCAGGATAAACCAGAGAAGAAAAGAAAAAGCTCCTCATTGCATAAAAAGTTTCAAATTTATTTAAAATCCTTCAAGCAGAGGGACATCCATGCAAACATAAGAATATCCTTTGCCAGATAGCCGCACATAGAGGTTGTACAATACAATAGTCTAGGGGTCAGCGTGCATTCTACAGTACCTAGGACTTAGCTTCTTGCACTGTACGTCTTCAAGCTGAGACAACATTTTTTTACTTTTTTATGCTATGAGGAGCTTTTTCTTTTCTTCTCTGGTTTATCCTGCCAATTGCGAGACCTTACCTGTGGTATCCTGAACTGCTGGGCGGAGAGGACAAGAGATCTTGTCATTGTAAGACACTCACAGAGACCACACAAGCCCGATTTGACTCCTCTTGTCATAAGGCAAAGAGGGTCAACAATGTCTGGTGAGTAGGGACCTGTATCACAATTTTTTGCCTCTTTGTGCCTTTTGGGAGAAACATTCGGTACATTATTGTATATTGCGGGCTACATGCAGCCAAAGCTATTCCTGTATTTGAGAGATTTATCTACATAGGATTATGGATTATTTGTCTTTATTTATTCATTTGTTACATGGACTTCATCACGGATTTCCCAACATATTTATACTTTGTTTTTTGTCACAGTAATTAATTGTTGTTTAAATTATTTTTGATTGTTTGATTGCACACTGTCACTTTATTGTTATTTTGTAATTCGCTGGTTTCATGATAGCAAGCGCTGTTAATCACAGAGCTTTTCTCCAGTGTATCAGATTGTGTTTTTCTCTGCAGAAATAGCTAAAAAGTTTTCATCTACAGTTCAATATAACATTTCCTATTTGTCTCTCAGTCCAATATAGTGAGTTTTGTATTTACTTATTAGCAAATAAATACTGTATACAGTAATACAATATTTAAGAAGAAAAACAGACTAGCTCAACCTTTATTGGAACTAATATTTTAGACACAACACAGCTCATTGCCCAATGATAATGAAGTTATCTATGGGTATATACACTTTATATATTTTATATGCATCAGGATAATAAGTTTTATGAATAAGGTTATTCATTGAAATATCATAAAATATGAGTCACTAATGAAGGAGATCCTTAGCTTGAATCCTTTGCAAGATAATATAGATCAGCTCACACTCATAGAGACCAGGAGATCAACCTTCCTTGTGTTGTTGAGGGCACCAAATTTATAAACAATCACAGTGCCCTGGTACTGGTGATTAGGGATGAGCCGAACACCCCCTGTTCGGTTTGAACCAGAACCTGCGAACAGACCTAAAGCTTGTGTGAACTTTAGAACCCTATTAAAGTCTATGGGACTCGAACGTTCAAAATCAAAAGTGCTAATTTTAAAGGCTAATATGCAAGTTATTGTCATAAAAAGTGTTTGGGCACCTGGGACCTGCCCCAGGGGACATGTATCAATGCAAAAATAAGTTTTAAAAATGGCCGTTTTTTCAGGAGCAGTGATTTTAATAATGCTTAAAGTGAAACAATAAAAGTGTAATATTCCTTTAAATTTCGTACCTAGGGGTGTGTATAGTATGCATGTAAAGGGGCGCATGTTTCCCGTGCTTAGAACTGTCCCTGCAGAAAGTGTCATTTTGCAGGAAAAAAGCTATTTAAAATCACTCGCGGCTATAATGAATTGTCAGCTCCCGTTATACAGAGAACAGTCATTGAATGTCATTGATAAAAAAAAAAAGCGTGGGGTCAAATAAAAAAAAAATGGCGTGGGGTCCCCCTCAAAATCCATACCAGACCCTTATACGAGCACGCAACCTGGCAGGCCGCAGGAAAAGAGGGGGGGCGAGAGAGCGACCCCCCTCCTGAAACGTACCAGGCCACATGCCCTCAACATTGGGAGGATGCTTTGGGGGTCTGTGACCCCTCAAAGCACCATGTCCCCATGTTGATGAGGAGAAGGGTCTCTTCCCCACAACCCTGGCCGGTGGTTGTGGGGGTCTGCGGGCGGGGTGCTTATCAGAATCTGGAAGCCCCCTTTAACAAGGGGACCCCCAGATCCCCCCCCCCCCTGTTTGAAATGGTAAGGGTGTACAAAAGTACCCCTACCATTTCACAAAGAAAGTGTAAAAAATTGTTAAAAAACACACTGACACCGTTGGGAAAAGTCCTTTATTCAAAATAAAAAAAATAAAAAAAAAGATTCCAGCGGTGGTAATCAACTCTTGCTATCCAGCGATGGGTGGTCTCTTCTCCGGGGTCCAGCGATGGCTGATCTCTTCTGATGATGTACAGCGCAGCGCATCCTGTCTCCATGGAGACACTGAAGGAATCCCAGGTCTTAGCTGAGCAGGATAGGGCCACTCGTCACCTGACCCAGCCCCCCTCTGACGCAACGCAAAGGAAAAGCTGGGCTTCCCCAGTGACGCACGGGTGACCCCGCCCCCCTCTGATGTAATGGAAACCTGCGTTACATCAGAGGGGGGCAGGGTCACCCGTACATCACTGGGAAAGCCCAGCTTTTCCCTTGCATCACCCGTATGTGACCCCGCCCCCCTCTGATGTAACGCAGGTTTCCGTTACATCAGAGGGGGCGGGGTCAGGTGACGGGGTGGCCGGTCCTCCTCTGCTAAGACGGGATTCCCGCAGTGTCTCCGTGGAGACAGGATGCGCTGCGCTGGAGGTCAGAGAAGAGATCAGCCATCACTGGACCCCGGAGAAGAGACCACCCATCGCTGGATAGCAAAAGTGGATTACCACCGCTGGAATCTTTTTTTTTTTTTTTTAATAAAGGACTTTTCCCAACAGTGTCAGTGTGTTTTTTAACTATTTTTTACACTTTCTTTGTGAAATGGTAGGGGTACTTTTGTACACCCTTACCATTTCAAACAGGGGGGGGGGCGGGATCTGGGGGTCCCTTTGTTAAAGGGGGCTTCCAGATTCTGATAAGCCCCCCGTCCGCAGAACCCCACAACCACCAGCCAGGGTTGTGGGGAAGATACCCTTCTCCTCATCAACATGGGGACATGGTGCTTTGAGGGGTCACAGACCCCCAAAGCATCCTCCCAATGTTGAGGGCATGTGGCCTGGTACGGTTCAGGAGGGGGGGCCCTCTCTCATCCCCCCTCTTTTCCTATGGCCTGCCAGGTTGCATGCTCAGATAAGGGTCTGGTATGGATTTTGAGGGGGACCCCCACGTCATTTTTCTTTTTAAATTTGGCGTGGAGTTCCCTTTAAAATCCATACCAGACCTGAAGGGTCTGGTATGGATATTTAGGGGGAACCCCACGTCATTTTTTTTTATTTGAACCGGGGTTCCCCTTAATATCCATACCAGACCTGAAGGGCCTGGTAATCATATTTTGGGGGAACCCCACGGTTTTTTTTTTTATCAATGACTTTCAATGACTGTTCTCTGTATTACAGGAGCCGACAATTCATTATAGCCGCCAGTGATTTTAAATAGCTTTTTTTTCCTGCAAAAATGACACTTTGTGCAGGGACAGTTCTAAGCACGGGAAACATGCGCCCCTTTACATGCATACTATACACACCCCCCAGGTACAAAATTTAAAGGAATATTACACTTTTATTGTTTCACTTTAAGCATTATTAAAATCACTGCTCCTGAAAAAACTGCAGTTTTTAAAACTTTTTTTTGCATTGATACATGTCCCCTGGGGCAGGACCAAGGTCCCCAAACACTTTTTATGACAATAACTTGCATATAGGCTTTTAAAATTAGCACTTTAGATTTCTCCCATAGACTTTTACAGGGTCCTCGCGGCTTTTCGAATTTGCCGCGAACACCCCAAATTGTTCGCTGTTCGGTGAACAGGCGAACAGGCAATGTTCGAGTCGAACATGAGTTCGACTCAAACTCGAAGCTCATCCCTACTGGTGATAATGGAGAAATGAGTGTCGGTCTGTGCTGCAGAACGGAAACATCACAGATCTGTTAGACCACCCTTTCTCAAATCAGGTTTCCATGAAATCCCCAGGGTTCTTCCAGGGTTTATTAGAGATTATTTAAGCAATAGCAGGCTGCCAGAGAGCACCTGCATTGTCCTATTGTTGATGTCCTGATCCAGCTGTGGAGTATCAGTGGAACGTTTTATTCTCTCAAGTAACCAAGTGACACCCGTGATTTTTGTAAGAGGGGCTTTCTACCAACTGACTATCATTATAGCAGGCCCAGTCTGTATTCTTCAATGCATGTGGCACTCTACGGCAGCAGCAATACAGTTGGGGGGAAATAAAAAAAATTTGTAGCAAAATTCTAAATGCTCCTAAACGCGTCTAAATGCTACTAAAATGCTGCTAACAGGTTTTATAAATCGTTTTTTTTTTTTTTTTTCATGTACTGTAAAAATGCTAATAAAACATTAATGCTCCTATACACTCCTAAAAGCTTCTAAAAGCTACTAAGACACTACTACAAACCTGCAGAAAAACGCTATTATCAGCGTTTTTCATCAATCATTTATTTTTCTAGCAATTGTGGAGGGTATGTGTGCATGGAGCCTAAACAACTGGCTTTTTACATCAAATAAGTATTAAAAAAACATGTGAAAAGAATCCTAAACACACAACAAATTCTCCTGCGCTCTGGTGTCTAGTCTCTTGGTTCGTAAAAAAGTATATAAGTGCAATTCCTCAAGGTAATGTCCAAAATCTTGCAGCCCTCCTTTGAACAATGGGTGTTCACAACACTACGGAAACAAGAAAAACAGAAGGGCGCACCGACCTTTGTGCATTACCACTAAAAAGGTTTTATTAAAATATATAAAAACAGCAAAATTACTACTCACAAACGAGTACACGGTACAGGCAAAAACATGGATGGATGCACACGTCCACTGCTTTCAATCTCGATTCTTGAACACCGGGAGGACCTGATGGTTCCTCCAGTGAATGGCTAGGAGGAACCATCAGGTCCTCCCGGTGTTCAAGAATCGAGATTGAAAGCAGTGGACATATAAAAGAATCCTAAAACCACATCTGCTGGATGTATAGAATACTAAATAACATTATATGCAATTTTCCATGCTTATCCTAATAAAATAGAGATTTTTAGTTCAAATACATTGCAATATATGTTGAAGTTGGACAACTGAGTCAAAGTAATCTTTCTCTGATTTAAATTTTTCAGTGTTGCTCAAGCTAAAAAAAGGGACCATGTTTTGATCAACCATAATAAACATATATATATATATATATATATATATATATATATATATATATACAAACACAGTATCTCACAAAAGTGAGTACACCCCTCACATTTTTGTAAATATTTTATTATATCTTTTCATGTGACAACACTGAAATGACGCTTTGCTACAATGTAAAGTAGTAAGTGTACAGCTTGTATAACAGTGTACATTTGCTGTCCCCTCAAAATAACTCAACACACAGCCAATAATGTCTAAACCGCTGGCAACAAAAGTCAGTACACCCCCTAAGTGAAAATTTCCATTTGTGTGAATGGGGAGCAGGTGTGTTACATTTGGTGTTATCGCTCCCACTCTCTTATACTGTTCACTGGAAGTTCAACATGGCACCTCATGGCAAAGAACTCTCTAAGCATCTGAAAAAAAGAATTGTTGCTCTACATAAAGATAACATAGGCTATAAGAAGATTGTCAAGACCCTGAAACTGTGGTGGTCCAGACCATACAGCGATGTAACAGGACAGGTTCCACTCAGAACAGGCCTCACCATGGCCGACCAAAGAAGTTGAGTGCAGTGCTCAGCATCATATCCAGAGGTTGTCTTTGGGAAATAGACATATGAGTGCTGACAGCATTGCTGCAGAGGTTGAAGGGGTGGGGGGTCAACTCACTTTTGTTGCCAACGGTTTAGACATTAATGGCTGTGTGTTGAGTTATTTTGAGGGGACAGCAAATTTACACTGCTATATAAGCTGTACACTCACTTCTTTACATTGTAGCAAAGTGTAATTTCTTCAGTGTTGTCACATGAAAAGATATAATAAAATATTTGCAAAAATGTGAGGGGTGTACTCACTACACAGTATATATATATACACAGTATGTATACACATCCATTCCCTTCAAAAGGTACCGTATATACTCGAGTATAAGCCGAGATTTTCAGCCCTTTTTTTAGGGCTGAAAGTCCCCTTCTCGGCTTACACTCGAGTCAGTGCGGTCTGCCTACATGAACAGCTTGTCATGTAGACAGACGGCACTGTTCAAAAGCCACGCCGCCTCCTCCCGCCTGTCCGTGATAGGCGGACACTAATTTTCCCAGCAGTACAGTGTTCCGCCTATCACGGATGTTCTGTCATTCTCATCTCATGGACGAGGATGAGAGAATGTCCGTGATAGGCGGAACACTGCACATGACTGCTGGGAAAACCGAGTGTTCCGCCTATCACGGACGAGGAGGAGGAGGAGGCGCGGCTTTCAAACCTGCAATGGCGCCTGGCGCCTCAGCGTGTACGCTGATCGCCAGGACAACCGGACAGCGGCCCCCGAGGGACACCGGACACCGGACAGCGGCCCCCCGAGGGACACCGGACACCGGACAGCGGCCCCCGAGGGACATGGGACAGCGGGACACCGGACAGCGCCCCCGAGGGACACGGGACACGGGACAGCGGGACACCGGATCGATCGGCACAGGTAGGCTGCACTGGGGACACGGGGGGTTGTATAGGACACAGGGGACATGTAGATGGGCATTTGCTGACACGCTTTTCCACTTACAGTAGCTGCTCCATTTCCCCCCCTCGGCTAATACACGGGTCAATAACTTTTCCCAGTTTTTTTGTGGTAAATCAGGGGCCTCGGCTTATATTTGGGACGGCCTATACTCGAGTATATACGGTAATTGTAGACCTAGAACTCAAAAAACTAATTTTTTTAAAAGAAAAGTTCCATGTCCCTTTGCTCCCTTTAGTAAATGAGTTATGTTTGATGTCATTCTGAACCATCTCTAGAGCTTCAGGCTTCATCAGCCCTTATAAATTCTATTGTCTCCTACAGCTAACTTGTTACATATTATTAACATGACAATCCTTGCCCTGGATTGCAAGATAAGTAGGGTGGTTATTTGATACTGGTCAAACATAAAAATACAATTTTGGTAGAAAGATGTCTCTCTCTATATACTGTATGTAGATTTGAAATAAGAAAGTAATTCCATAATATTGTCTGTTTTAGGAAAAAAAATATCCTAATTCAATATGTATGTCCATCCTAAAAATTCATAATTTTGCAACTTTCATCTATTCAACACAAATAAATGTATAAAATACTCTGAAATTTCTTAAAATTTTCAGCTCAATTTTTCATGTTACTTTAAAGTTCTAAACCAATATAATATTGCACAACATAACCAAAATGTATTATGCTGCCATTTATTTTATAGACATACCTTTGTCTATATTACATCTTGAGAATAAGCTACAAATCTTTGCACACTAACATTTGCTTTTTGTTGTTGATAACAGTGGTGGCATTAGTCACTGTGTGTATGTTTTGGCATCACAGCCGTTCAATACTATAGATCAGCATTAATAATACATTTTTAGTAATAAAAAAAAAAATACAAAGAATGGCAACACAGTCTACTACATAGAACATTTTGGACCCTCAGCATTTTGATAATGTCAATTTTGACAGTTTTCTAACTCGAATAAAACAATTTAATGTTACAAAATGAGAATAGCAGACATTCAGCAAACAACCTGAACAAACAACTAAAGCAGAACTCCAGGCTAATAAGAAACTGCACATTTCAAAGGAGAAAATACCTAAATGTTTTTTAAGAGAAAACATTCTCCAAGTTCTAGTTGTGCTTTTGTAAAGTTTGCCTTCTATTTTGTGATCATGTTATTGCTGTGGACACCAATAAACATTTTATTGCCAAAGAATGATATTGTAGACTACAATCATAGATGCTTTTTTTTGTCCTGGCATGACTTGGCAGAGGCACTGGACCATTAACAATTGGAGAACAGAGAGTAAATTTCAAAGGCAATGAACAAGCAAGAGCAATGTGTTAAGATATGGGATATATGTGTAAAGGGAGTATATGGATTTTTTTCCTCTGACTTGGGTTATGCTTTAACCACTTAAGCCCCGGGCCAATTTGCAGCCAAAGGACCAGGCCCCTTTTTGTGATTCGGCACTGCGTAGGTTTAACTGACAATTGCGCGGTCGTGCGACGTGGCTTCCAAACAAAATTGGCGTCCTTTTTTCCCCACAAATAGAGCTTTCTTTTGGTGGTATTTGATCAGCTCTGCGGTTTTTATTTTTTGTGCTATAAACAAAAAATAGAGTGACAATTTTGAAAAAAATGCAATATTTTTTACTTTTTGCTATAATAAATATCCCCCAAAAAATATATAAAAAAATTTTTTTTCCTCAGTTTAGGCCGATACGTATTCTTCTACATATTTTTGGTAAAAAAAAACGCAATTAGCGATTATTGATTGGTTTGCGCAAAAGTTATAGCGTTCACAAAACAGGGGATAGTTTTATAGCATTTTTATTAATATATATTTTTTTACTAGTAATGGCGGTGATCAGCAATTTTTATTGTGACTGCGACATTATGGTGGACACATCGGACATTTTTGACACATTTTTGGGACCATTGTCATTTATACAGCAATCAGTGCTATTTGAATGCACTGATTCCTGTGTAAATTACATTGGCAGTGAAGGAGTTACCACTAGGTGGTCGGGGAGGGGTTACGTGAGCCCTGTGTGTGTTTTCCAACTGTCTGGGGTCGTGGCTTGGCGTGTGATGTCACTGATCGTCTTTCCCTATGACAGGGAACAGACGATCAGTGACAGTGTCACTAGGCAGCACGGGGAGAGGTTTGTTTACACATACCTCTCCCGTTCTTCAGCTCTGTGACCCGATCGCGGGGCACCAGCGGCGATCGGGTCCGCTGGTCCCGCGGCTGCAGTCACGGAGCTCAGGACTGGGTCACGAGCATGCCGGTGGCGGCACGTGCTCGACCCATGGCTGGGCTCTTAAAGGACAACGTACCTGTACGTTGATGTGCCCAGCCGTGCCATTCTGCCGACGTATATGTGCAGGAGGCGGTCCTTAAGCGGTTAAAGTGATTGTAAACTTAACTAAAAATAAATACATAACTAATAAACACTAATAAAAACAATGGTTTTGCACAGAGCAGCCCTGATTCTCCTCTTCTCAGGTCCCCCACCAACACCCCTGGCTCTAGATTGTAAACGTAATCAGTAAACAAGCAGAGATCAGTGCCTTTGCATCGCATTCTAGCTCATCATGATATACTTACCTTAGAACAAACCCTGCACGCCGCTGAAACAGCTAACATCTTCCCTAGTGTTTCTTCCAGGTTCGCGGGCTCTGGCGCTGCGAGTGGCCGGAGCCTTGATGATGTCACTCCCACATGCCATTTTTTTTTTTTATTTGGCGTGGAGTTCCCCTTAATATCCATACCAGACCTGAAGGGCCTGGTAATTGAATTTCGGGGGAACCCCATGCTTTTTTTTTATCAATGATTTTATCAGTGATTTTTTTTTAGTGATCAGTAGTGTCAGGTAATCAGACATTTTCCAGATTATATAAACAAAGAAATCGGCGCTGGGAAAAATATTAAATGTGAAAATAAATATCAAATAATTTGCAGCTGCTGTACAAAAAAAGTGCTAAAACTTTCAAAAAATACTAAACCAATGGAGACAGCGCTAGCAATCATAATCATAACAAACAATAAATGATAAACCCATGTCAGTGACCACAAAAAATGACTAGCATCATAATTATGCCCAACAAATAAGTGCTCAGCATATGTATCCAACATATAAATGTTCAACAAATGAGTGTCCAGCATATATAGCATATGCAAGATAATTCACAACCTTAAAAAATGCATAATTTGGTGTCTAATTAGTGTCCAAAAAAAAATGTGCAAACAAAAACTCTTCCTTGGAATAAAACTCACCGAGCTGGCAGACAAGCAAAGCTAGAAGCAAGCAGGCAGGCAGGCTGATGGTAGCAGACAGACAAGCAAGCAGAACTATATAAGCAGGCTGGTAAACAGATGGTGACTGAGGTGGTCCAAGAGGTGATGAATGCACACTGGATCACAGGGGTGTTCTTGTAAGGTTTTTCCACCGATGAGAGAAGAAAAACGATATATGGTGAAGTACTGTGAGGCTATTTAGAATTGCGCGCTAGGTGCTACTTACTAGATGCAGTATAACAGCAAACGTTCAGAGATCACTTCCGCGATCGCCGATGGATCAGCGTGCGCTCCACAGAGGCAGGAAATGGCATCAGTGGTTAGATCCTCGGCTGGAAATTACGTTGACGCATTTAGCCCCTCCTCCAGGGCGTCATTAAAAGACATGTGTATGACATGTATAGATGTCTTTTGATGTGATCCAGTGTGCATTCAGTGTGATCCAGTGTGCATTCATCACCTCTTGGACCCCCTCAGTCACCATCAGTTTACCAGTCTGCTTATATAGTTCTGCTTGCTTGACTGTCTGCTACCATCAGCCTGCCTGCCTGCTTGCTTCTAGTTCTGCTTGTCTGCCAGCTTGGTGAGTTCATTCCAAGGAAGCGTTTTTGTTTGCACATTTCTTTTCGGACACTAATTAGACACCATATTATGCATTTTTTAAGGTTGTGAATTATCTTGCATATGCTATATATGCTGGACACTCATTTGTTGAATATTTATAAGTTGGACACTCCTATGTTGAGCACTTATTTGTTGGACACATTTATGATGCTAGTCATTTTTTGTGGTCACTGACATGGGTTTATCATTTATTGTTTGTTATGATTATGATTGCTAGCGCTGTCTCCATTGGTTTAGTATTCTCCAGATTAGGTTGTCAAGTAAAAATAACCAAAAACACTATATATTCAGCTTAAAGGTTAGGCATGATTTTCTATGTGTATAGTATTATAGTATGTGTATAGTGTATAGTATCCAAGCTGCAGTGACACTCAATCTCTCAAGCAAAATGTCAGCAAAACATTCTGTTCAACCACAGATCTGCTTAAAATGTATCTAACCCAAAACGAAAACTGAATATATTTCTTTATTTGTTGTGGCTGCATTCCTTGTTTTGCTTTTTTTAACATTTTTTTCCCCTTATTGTCACTATTAATCCAGCCAGTAGTTCCCTTGTAGAAGGACAATCCTCATTCCTCCACTGTATCTATGAAGGAGAAGCATACCCTTTGACAGCAGCATTGTAAACCTGTGGAAGGGTATTGTTAGATGGACTAGTAGGTTTGGATTTATTTTACATAACAAATTAAAGCCTAACTCCAGATAAAACATTTTAGGACATTATAGAAACATATTTTTTTACTGGACAGCTTCATCTGTTGAAGAAAGCTGAAAAATAACAGACTTACTGGCAGGAGCAACAGGTAACAAAATAATATGATGGGGTAAACACTGAAATAAAGATTGCTATGGTCCTGGTATTAACAAATTTCTCCATATACAGTGAGGTTAATTTACTAAAGGTAAATAGGCCATTCAATATGTAAGTGAATTGTATCTTAGATTAGTGAATGTGGTGAAAAGTCTCATTTGCAAAGAGCAAAAAATGAATAAAAATAAATAAACTGTAATTTGCTTGCACATGATTGGATGATGGAAGTTGATGGATGATGGAAGTTAGCAGTGCTTCACCTCATCACCTCATTCAGTGAGCTAGGGGAAAATTCCCTTGAAAAGTGAACAGCCAATTAGCTTTCTTTAAAAGTGAACTGTCTATTTGTCTCTATGAAAAGGAAACCCATAAGGAATGTTTGAGCACCTGTCGCATGTCAGCAAAATCAGCACAGTCATCAAAATGTATAATCAATTTTATAATCAATTTTTACATTTTATAAATACCGTTCAATCACCATATCCCAAAATAACCCACCTGTTATGGTGGGGAAGAGCACTTGCATATTCTGAATAATATCACAAATAGGGATGGGCGAATGATTTGGCCCGAGCATAAGTTCGGGGCCGAACTTTGGTTGTTTGGATGTTCTGCGAACACCGAACAATATGCAGTGTTCAGTGCAAATTCAAAAGCCGTTAAAGTCTATGGGACACTAACATGAAAAATCAAAAGTGCTAATTTTAAAGGCTTATATGCAAGTTATTGTCAAAAATGTTTTGATACATGTCCCCTGGGGCAGGACCCGGGTCCCCAAACACTTTTTATGACAATAACTTGCATATAAGCCTTTAAAATTAGTGCTTTTGATTTTTCATGTCCGTGTCCCATAGACTTTAACGGTGTTCGTGTGTTCTACCAAATTTTTTGCCTGTTCAGTATGTTCTGGTGTGAACCAAACCGGGGGGTGTGGGGGTGTTCGGCTCATCCCTAATCATCATCCCTAATCACAAAATAAAAATGTAAAAAAAAAAAAAAAAGGACAGACTTCTTTTTTTGTTCTTGTTTCTTTAAAAAAAAATATATATCATATTATGATTATACTGTACAAAAGCATAATTAGAAACATGTATTACATAATTGTGTTAAAAAATTATAATTGTTGATATAGTACAATGCATGAAATGTTACAAATGGAGCAACTTATTTATGTCAACATGATTCCTCCTAGTCCAGAATATGTACAATACAGGATGAAATTCAGACACCAAGTATACAGGATAATTGATTAACTAAGTAGCCAAAAGCATACGAGCTTGAAGGAGTCTGGATAAAAGCACCTTATTGGCCAAACTACAGAAAAGCAAAAGTATATAGGAAAGAGGTTTGTGACTACAAACTAAAAGCAAGTTTAAATTTGGACTCCAGGCTAACACTTTAATACCCTTACAGTATGTGAACTGTTTTATCTGTCAAAATAATTTTGCTCAATTTGTCTTGTGATCCAGACATCTAGGCAGAAAAGCGAGGTATAGGACATTCTTGAGACCTCTTTGAAGACCACACTGCAGTTAAGCAAATCAGCTGAGGACTTTCTTCAGCCTGTAGTTAAAAAAGATGTAAACCCTTACTCAGCTTCAGGTGACACACCAAGATGAAGTCCTCCTCCAAGTCCTCTGAGTTGTACCTGTTTATCTGCAGAATATTCTTCTCACTTCCCATAGTGACATTAAGATCAAGTATATACAGTATGTAGTTGTTGGCTGACACTATATGGACCTTGCCCTTGTGTCTATGCTTTATTGTGTAAATATACACAGTATACTAAGATTAGCGCTGCCCCCACTAGTCCATTTCAACACAAGGAAAAAGTCTGAATATATGTATATTTACATATATTAAATTTCACTCTGGGTGTTGCAGCTCTCCCATTAGTCCACTGGGTTGCAGACAAAGATCTGAAACAATATAAAGCAAGAGAGAGCGCACGCCAACCCTGGTGTATTAACGTTTTAATATGAAGTTGAATTTTATAAAATACGAGGATTGCACTCACAGATTGTTGAATTGTTGATTGCAGACAGAATATGCAAAACATATTGAGCTCTATGTTAAGGGGTAAACGAACCCCCTACCGATTTGGACTTTCAATCTGTAATCCAACAATATATATTACATATTACTGTTACATTTGGACCACCGCCCTTAGCAGCATATGGAGCAGAATGCTATGCCCAAAAAGTCCATGAACTGTGGTTCAAATATTTTTTCACTTATTACATCTTTCTTTAAGAACTCTCATTAATACCTACCTCTGCTTGCATTTTCATTGACTTTTATAATGACCGCAGCGCTTTCTAATAGTAACTTACACCTATCTGTTAACCTTATCACAATGGCTTTCATGGCAACATTTTGTATACATTTTACCATTATTACTAATGATGATACAAACAAAATTGTGATGTTAAGTCTGTATTGAAGGACTTCTGATCTCAGGCAGACTATATACTTCTAGATTGCCGTCTTCCAATCTCCAGGACATGGCCCTGGATTTCCAAAAATCATTCAGTTTTTTCAAGGTTGCCAAGTCACTACAGACTTCTGGATCATAGGTCATAAATTTGTAATCATTCTTCTAAAAAAAGTTTATCCAGAATATTTTCATATTAAGTTTTCAATTTATGTAAATGAAAAAAAGAGTGATTCACATTAAAGTAGATGTCAGCCCGAAATGAATGACCAAAAACTATTGCCTATTGCCTTTTTTTTTTTGGTACAATACCATTTTAACCTATTTTAATCTTTTGTTGCATTTTAGTGTTGTTGTCTCTTGCAGACATTTTCCAGCCACTTCCTGTCTACATGCTCATACTCCAGTGATGGCTGTATGGCATATTTTAGGAAAGGTTTCCTGATAAGGGCAACAGTGGATCATGCTTGCATAATATGTCTTGAATTGGCCACTCATAGAAGCCCATGTAACAGGGGGAGAGCCTAAATGGAAGCTGCATAGCAGGATAACTAGATTTTTTTTTGTCTTTTTATCAAAAGCTGCAGATTAAAAAATATCTAAAATTATTTTGGAAGCCACATTAACATGTTAAAGCTTATGTGACATTTTAGTTATTTGGTTTACATATTATTTAACAACGATGGGCAACCCCATTTCTCTTCATGTAAAAGGGAATCTTTATTCAAAATTTCAGGTCAAGAAACAGGCCCTAGAATGTCGAGGGACACAATAGAATGTTTAATAAAAATGGAATACCAGTGTGAACTGTTATAGTTTAGTAAGTGGTATCTGTTTATTAAGGCCTTGCGTACACTTATGTTGTCTACTGAAAAGAGATTCGTGTTGGATTGCTTTTTCATGGGCATTTGACAGGTGATGAGGAGGTATTTTATCGCTGCCTCGCTGCCTGTTTTAACCCCTTAAACCCTGCACCAGCACCCTCAACCATGTCTATTGATGGCCTTACAACTGTAAATGTAAACAAGGCTTTAAATCAGAACTAAACGTCCTTTGTATTTGAATGCAATCTCTACTACATATTGGTAAAAAATAGCATGCATTCAAAACTTCAAATGTCTCTCTAATGTGCTTTTTTTATCTGTAAAATTGCTTTTCTGGTGTTTCAGAAGGAGCAATCTGCTCTAATTATCTATCCACTAGACATGTTCACGCTGAAATATTTTGTTTCGGAATTTCGTTTTCGTCCGAAAAATAAATTTATTTAGTTAATGCCATAAATTCGTTTTTATTTATTTATTTTTTCGTTAAAAATTGCATTCGTCCGAAAATCCAAATGAATTAAGGTTGAATCTGTCATTGAAGGCTTATGGTGTCTGTCGAATGTTCAAAGAAGATTTGACGGAGCAGCTAAACTGTATGACTCTGTATAGTTTAGCTGCTCCATTGAAACTTCTTAGAACTTTCAACAGACACCATTAGCCAAAGATTTGACGTTTGTATGATTTTCGATGCTTTGTCGAATCTTGTTGAATGTATATAGTTCAAACAGAAAATAGACTGGTGATAGTGACCACTGATCAGTCCGATAACAAGATATAGAATCTATATAGAATCTCAATCTAAAATATAGAATCTATAATATCTATAATAATAAATCCCCCCCACAACACGGGCAGCCTCTGAGGCTATCACAACAATAGTATCACTATCAAGTTCACAACACTAACACAATAGCAGCAGATTATTATGAAAAAGTTAAGTTGAACTGTAGCTTGCTTCACTATTGTTCTGCTGCTGTGCTTATGCTTAATTGCTAAATAATTCAGGTTCTCTGACAAACGGACCAGCTAAGATTGACTGTCTTCTGAATTGTGTGTGTGTCTCTCTCTGCTAGCAATCGTAAGTGAAAGTAAGTTGGCTGTACGTGTGTACTTAGTTCTAGCTATTTTACTGCTCCTCCTCTTTGGTTACAATCAGCCAATAACATTCATCATCATCATTATTTTTATTTTACTTCCCCCACCAAATTCCAGCAGCGATCTTTTCTCTCTATGTCGAATCTTTTCTCTCTTCGTCAAATCTTTTCTCTCTATGTCAAATCTTTTCTCTCTATGTAGAATAATCTTGGACTAATAGAGTTAAGGTTAGGCACATTTGACCACAGGTTCTATAGACACAGATTGTTATTGTCAGCGTCAAATCTCCTATCTATATCGAACTGTTGTCACAACGAAAACGAAAATAAAGCATTTGTTTATGTTGGATCTTTCTGTTTTTCGGATTCTGCACTTTCGTTATCGTTTGTTAAAACGATAACGAAAATACCTGAAATTCGGACGAAAATGCATTCGGACGAAAGTGAATGCACATGTCTACTATCCACATAGATTCGATTAGACTTCATTCACATAGGCATATGCATACTGGATGCAGGTTCTTGCAGCTAGCATGTAAAATATGGGTCTAAAGTACTCACATTTATTATATGTGTACAGTGTTTAGACATGTCCAGTTCTTCTAATGGCTTATGTGTGCTTATGTGTGTATGCATTTACATGTGTTTACACACATTTACATGCATCAAATATGCTGATTTGTTTGGCTTTGGATGCAGCCTTCTGTCCTACTTTTTGTATGCAGTTACACACATAGATCACTTTCATGTGTAGATGCAACTGTGCGTTGGCCTCATTGTTTACTAGTGCTGCATTTAGATTTGTACAAAACTGTACACATCTAAACATGACATAATAAAAACCTGTGTGAATGGGCCATAAGGCTGCAAAGAAAAGATGAATAGTGTAGTGAATGAACCATATACACCCAGTTACTGGCAAAAATGAAAGTAGTGGATAAAGGGAACTTCCAATAAGGGACCAATTACATCACTTACCTATACATCAGGCACCTCCTTTATCAGCTAAGAGAATTAACAGAAAATATTTCTGCAAGGTGATGGGATTTTGACACATCTTGTATGCATGCATTAAGTTGCTCTCAAACATGGCGTTATTTTGTTTACTATCAAATCCACACTACAAAAAAAATCTTTATAAATGATAAATTCTAGGTCTTTGTAGCTAAACACATTGTGGAAACAATTTTTACTCACATGTCACATGGCATTTCAAGCCTGTTCCCACTTCTTCAGCACCTACAACATGAACCTATAATGTGCACCTACACCTCCAGTTTTCAGGGCCGACTTTATATTCTTTTATCACCTGAGCCAGCTACTTTATATAACTCACACTCTTCATCTTGTGCTGCACCTATCCATCCCCATGCACAGTATATGGCACTAAAACTAATTTACAAAAAAATATTTTAGCAATTAGCAAGATCATCATTTTATTTACAGGTAAAACAACATTTTCACAATCACAACTAGTACCATGTCTAAAGAAACAATAGGAATACTGTACCTACACAACAAGAAACCTCTACAGAGAAACAATCATTACCATACTGATGCACCAGACACAGGTCTGCAGATATGGAATCAATACAGTACTGACACACTAGAAACATGTGTACAAACACACAGTATCAATACCATATTGACACTCTAGCAACAAGCTCACAGAGACAAAATCAGAAACATACTGGCAGCCAGAAACATGGCTACAGAAAAAGGATAATTACTTTGCTGAATTTTTATATTTAGTTAAAGAGAAATTACAGGTATGGCATAATTTTACATAAGAACATATCTAGATTAGTCGAATCTGGACCAATGTAACTATGTAAGAATACACCATACCTAAAATGACTCTTTAAATAAATATAAAATCACAGTCTTTTTTACATATGCTTACCTTAGGTTGGCGATGCATTATCATTTTTATTTGTTTTGTTTAATCAGCATGTTGTAAGAAAAGGAATGTGCTGATTTCCTCATCAATATACTCAGTGCTAATGGGGGAATCCTTCACTCAGCTCTATTGTGTTCTACCAGCCAGTTGCCAGCTATAGCCAGCTATAGCCAGTGGCACTGATCATTCAAGAAAAACCCTAACAGTCTGGTTGTACACAAACCGATCAATCAACTTGTGTACAGCCAGCTGGCCCATACCCAAATAATTCATTTGATCACTGCTGAACTGACTGATTTTTGATATACTTCTGTCTGGCTTTAGCAACCTTAGTGATCTTGCTTGTGGCAATCTACTAATTATAAAGACAGAAGGAGAGCAGCGCCATCTAAGTGCAGTGTTATTAAGACATTTTATTCCATAAAAGACAATTGGTATCTCACAAGATGTATGAGATGTCAGCGCATGTGGGATTAATAATGTGGTTCATCCGCTCATGGGGAAGCTGATCTCCTCACTGGTGAAGAGACAGCTGATGGCTCCAGGGATGCCGGTGGCTCCCAGCGCGTGTGCGTTTGGAGCATAATTTTTTGGTTTTGTTTTTCCCCTCCTCTCTATTCCCCGCCCCCTCCACCTTTCACCTTCCTAATTTCCTTTTATTTCCCCTCTCACCCTTATGCCTCTCTCTGTCCACATTCCATTCCATGTAAGCTGTCTCTTCACCAGTGAGAAGCACTGACATCTCATACATTTTGTGAGTTACCAATTGTCTTTCATGGAATAAAATGTCTTAATAATGCTGCACTTATACGGTGCTGCTCTCCTTCTGTCTTTGCCTTCCACAGAGTTACTTCTAGCCTGTCATGAGCTGGCAGCCATCCACAGTCAGCTTATCTAAGAACACTTCAATTGTCCTTGTGCCACAAATGTACCCCTCCACATGAACTCGATGTGAAAGAGAGTTATAATTACCCACTCTCTCTTTATTCAGCTGATTGAGTGCACATGATCGAAGGTAGTTAATCTACTAATTATAGGATATGGGCGGAAGAAGTAGTAGTGACGTCAGAACACCCACAGAAGCGCCAGAGGCTGTTATTTGATTTGAATGCCTGGCTTTTGCTTCCCTTATGGGGATAGCACATCCAAACTTCTGATCTAGAGCACAGATCTGCCTGCTAAGTGTAATTTCTTGCCTCTGGGAGGCTTACTTACTAAAGTGATTTCAGACCTGTAAGGGTCAAACTTTCTGGTAAGAGGCTAACCTTTTTTTTTTACATTGGAGTGGAGCACGTTGTGTCTTTTGTGTCTGTTCCCTACTTCAGTAGTTATTATTAATTTGTAATCACTAATGAAAATGAGGATAGGAGTTACCTATCTTTCGTGAGCAAGCAATGAAAAATTTATAATATTGCTAGGAAAAAAGTTGTCTTTTTTAAACATGAAACTGGAGTTCTTACACAAACAGCATGATAGAAAACAAGCCATTGTAATATATTTATGCAGGCTGGACCCAGTAATGAAGGGTTCGCCCTGATATATCAGAGCTGTAGCTTTATGCAAAGGTGCTATTTAGACAAAGTTACAGACATTATTTTGGTCAAATATTTAATTTTTAATGGTCCCACATTCACATTCTGCACAGCAAATATACAGCTAACTAAATGTTTGTCTAATGAAAGGTTCAAAATATGAATTTTGTTTGTTTATGTACAAATCCAACAATGAAAAATGCATACATTTGAATCCAGCCACCTTATTGCCTCTATTGGAGGAGGCTGGAGACAAAGAAAAACCACATGTGTTAAATTGATGATGTAGGAATCAGCTGCTGTGAGCCCAGTGCAAGACACACTCCATGAAAACCCAGATATAAACTTTTTTGCAGATTTGATCCCGGTTTTATACTGAGGATGGCAATACCCATACTGAGGATGCAGTTTATCACTCAGAAGGATACTCTGTATTCAGAGTCATTGGATCCTTTTCCCCCAGCTCAAGAAGCAGAGCTCCATGTTTTAGCAAAGCCTGAGAGCTATAAAAAGAGTATATATTTATATAGATAGTCGAGATATAGAAAGAGCTTTTGGTTTCATTTGCAGGGCCAGAAGTTTGTTTTTGCTTCGACAGGTAAACCAATAAAGCATGCCAAGTTAATTTGATTGGCTGTTTTCAGCCTTCCAGGTTCTTGCTGAGGTAGCCACACTAACATTAAAATTCACACATGGAAGCAAACCAGGCGACTAAGGATGCTGCTATACAGCCCCGGTCACTTGCTGGGTCTGTGCAACTCACAGATTCCACCCTCATTTTGGCCCACTATAGCTGGGATTAATAGTTCAACTTTAAGGACCCCAGAATGAGAAGAACGAGTGGACCTGGACCACAGGGGGCAACTTCTTATGAAACAGGACTTTGGAAAAGGTAATCATTTATGTCTGCCAGCCACTCTTTTCCCTCCAGCTTGACACATGGACTGTGTCATCAGTCACAAGCAGTTATGGCTGCCTTAGTAAATGAACATGGGTTAGTGCCAGGGTTCTCCACAGTTGTTTTTATAACATAACACTTCTTGTTTTACCTATTACCAAAGGTGTTACCAAAAGCTGAACATCCCTTCTAGAGATTACAAAATATATATCCAGATGCCCAAGTCAGGATCTTATCAGTGTGCATTTTGTCTGTATGGACATGTTTTCTGGATGTCCAGTGGCAAATGCTACTGCAAAGGCCACAGTAAAAAGTGTTATCAGAAGTAGTTTGTAAGTACAGAGTGCAGAATCTACAGAGAGTAGCAGAGGAAATAATTGTTTATAGGAGAGTCCTTACTAGAAGTTTTGAGGTTTTATTTTTACACCCCCTACAATGTAGCAGAAAAATTATATTTTATCAAGCCCCTAAGGGGATGTTGGACTCTCTCCCTATAGAATTTGGTTTGGGAGTGTGTTACTCTCTTATATTTTGTCTCAGCAGCTGAAGTCCCCCATTCAGATCTCACAGAGAATGTTGCTGATCTTTTAAGGTTTTTGACAAACTTATTTATGTGTTTTTTCCCCAATTCCAGATCCTAAAAGTTTGGAAGGATCTAAAACTAAAGCCTGATGACTTGTGGATTGTTAAGAGACATTTATATATAAGGAAATGTTTGGAGACTCAATACAGCATCGATTGTATGTACAGTTTATGTAAATTACTAAATTAAAGCAATATCTGTGTTTGATTTGTTTCCCTCTTGCGATCACAGTCTAGGGTACTTTTTGATTCAATTACTTTAAGTGTGAGGGATATATATATATATGTATATATAAAAAATGTGATTTGAAAAGTGGTTTAGCCATGTTGAAGTCATATTTGTCTTGCATTTCATGTAGAATTGTCTTTGTTTATGTATTCTGATAAGTCAGCATGCCAACAATTAAGCTAGAAGGCCATTCTGGCCACAGGAGTGTACAGCCAGTACTCTGTAAATATGTCTTATAAATCATTTATTTTTCACAATGAAAAGTCATTTTGAAATGAAAAAGCTGCTCAGCTATTATTTTCTCCACAATGGAGTTTTGCCTCTTTGGCCAGGACTAGCTGGACCCAAGTACAGTGCCTTGAAAAAGTATTCATACTCCTTGAAATTTTCCACATTTTGTCATGTTACAACCAAAAACGTAAATGTATTTTATTGGGATTTTATATGATAGACCAGCACAAAGTGGCACATAATTGTGAAGTGGAAGGAAAATTATAAATTGTTTTCAAAATGTTTAAAAAATAACTATGTGTAAAGTGTGACTAACATTATAGTGGAACCAATTGCCTTCAGAAGTCACCTAATTAGTAACTAGAGTCCACCTGTGTGTAATTTAATCTCAGTATAAATACAGCTGTTCGGTGAAGCCCTCAGAGTTTTGTTAGAGAACTTGAGTGAACAAACATCATTATGAAGACCAAGGAACACACCAGACAGGTCAGAGATAAAGTTATGGAAAAGTTTAAATCAGGTTTAGGTTATACAAAAATATCCCAAGCTTTAAACATCTCATGGAGCGCTGTTCAATCCATCATCCAAAAATGGAAAGAGTATGGCACAACTGCAAACCTACCAAGACATGGCCGTCCACCTAAACTGACAGGCCGGGCAAGGAAAGCATTAATCAGAGAAGCAGCCAGAAGGCCCATGGTAACTCTGGAGGAGCTGCAGAGATCCACAGCTCAGGTGGGAGAATCGGTCCACAGGACAACTATTAGTCGTGCACTCCATAAATCTGGCCTTTATGGAAGAATGGCAAGAAGAAAACCATTGTTAAAAGAAAGCCATAAGAAGTTCAGTTTGTGAGAAGCAAACATGTGGAAGAAGGTGTTCTGGTCAGATGAGACCAAAATCAAACTTTCTGGACTAAAAGCAAAACGCTATGGGGAAAACTAACACTAAGCATCTCCCTGAACACACCACCGTTGGATGCTTTTCTTCAGCAGGGACAGGGAAGCTGGGCAGAGTTGATGGAAAGATGGATGGAGCCAAATACAGGGCAACCTTAGAAGAAAACCTCCACCCGGACTGGGGTGGAGGTTCATCTTCCAGCAGGACAACGACCCTAAACATAAAGCCAGAGCTACAATGGAATGGATCAAAGCATATTCATGTGTTAGAATGGCCCAGTCACAGTCCAGACCTAAATCCAAATGAAAATCTGTGGCAAGACCTGAAAATTGCTCTTCACAGACACTCTTCATCCAATCTGACAGAGCTTGAGCTATTTTGTGAAGAAGAATTGGCAAAATTGTCACGCTCTAGATGTGCAAAGCTGGTAGAGACATCCCCAAAAAGACTTGCAGCTGTAAGTGCAGCAAAAAATTGTTCTAATAAGTACTGATTCAGGGGGCGGAATGCAAATGCACGCTACACTTGTCCCATATTTATTTGTAAAAAATTTGGAAAATCATTTATCATTTTCCTTACACTTCACAATTATGTGCCATTTTGTGTTGATCTATCACATAAAATCCCAATAAAATACATTTATGTTTTTAGTTGTGACATGACAAAATGTGGAAAATTTCAAGGGGTGTGAATACTTTTTCAAGGCGCTGTAACTATGTAAAAATATACCATACCTGGAATTACCTTTAATATTAATGTGTTCATATGGATAATTATTTGGATTTATTATTTTACATTTTTGTTATTATAAAGTTCTCTGACCTTTAAAGAAGATTCGCCAAACCCAGCAAATTGACCCAAGGCAGTTTTTTTCCGATCATTGTCTGTAATTTGTAGTAAACTGCTGACTGACAAGAAGATAATGATTCACTGATTTAATAGAGTGTTTGCAACAATTTAGAGGCATTATGACAATCTTAGCTCTGTGCCAAATCCATGAAAGCTGGACAACAGTTTACTTGTTATTTGTAATATGTCCCACAAATGCCGGTAGTGAGTTATGTGTTAGTTGTGCCATTGTTGCATGGACAGGAGGCAGATTTCTATTGAATGCCTACAACGTACTTTATGAATTACAGGGAATATATTTTAATTGCACATTCAGCTTGTTGTTGTTGGTTAATGAATTTGTTATATTCAGGTTTTATTTCACTAATGACAGCTGTCCTAATATTTTTTTAACATAGAAAGCTATGCATAATCTATTGTATATACATTATGTTGACTTTTAGTGTTATTCAAACAGTTCTGTTATATTAATTAGTAAACAGTTGGAGCTCCTGAATAACATATGATATTCAAGGTTTTAAGGGCTATATAAACAGCTATTGGCTATTTTCTTTTGCCAACATAAAACCCAGATGTTTTTTCTTGAACAACATTAAAATGATTTATGGTTAGAAACGTTTATTGCAGTCATAAAGGCCAAAGCTGTCATGAGAAATTAGTACTTTACATAAAAAAATTAAGTACACATATGCCGCGTACACACGGTCGGAATTCTCGTCGGAAAAAGCTCTGATGGTTTTCCGGTTGGAATTCCGACGGAATTTCGCTCAAACTGTCTTGCCTACACACGGTCACATCAAATTCCGACGGTCAGTAACACAGCGGCATAAAACACGTTCGACAGCACTATAAAACGGAAGTTTAATGCTTCCGAGCATGCGTCGAATTGTTTCAGAGCATGCGTCGGAATTTTGCGTGTCGGAATTGCATACACGCGATCGGAAAATCCGATAGAAAGGTTTTCCGTATGAAAAATTGAGAACAGGTTCTCAATCCAAAGTCCGTCGGAAATTCCAACAGAAAAAGACCGATGGGCATACACACGAAAAATCAGTTGAAAAGCTCCCATCGGACTGTTTCCATCGGAAATTCCGACCCTGTGTACGCAGCATTACAGTTATGTGTTTCTATTGAAAGTGTGCTATGTGGACACACTTACATGAATGCATACATTCACAGACTTGATATAAATGGATGTAAATAAATGATGGGACAACATCCATGTTGGGTCATGCTCGAGGTCACTGATGAACTCATAAGATGTTGGACTCTTCAACTGGCTACTCAGATGTGGAAGGATTTCTAGGGGGACATTACCAACAAGGCAGCTTTTTAAACCAAAAACCTTCTTTGATGTCCTCTTCCAACAAGGAGTAAAAAACAGCACCCAAGGTTGACTAATCTATTTCCAATTCTGTCACTTATGTTTTCTTCTTTTATCCCTAGTATATCCTCCTGGCTCTTAAAAAGTAGCCTTTCCTTGGTAAAGTGACCCCTGTGACATTCCTAGATGATGCTATTTCTCCCTGCAATTGCCTTTACTGCGAATTAGGACTGGTCTCTGACTTCATTATGGACCACAGTACCAGGCCATGTGAAGATGTGTGCTTCAACTAATGACAGATATGTGCCAACTACTAAGACCCTTGAAAAAAATAACACATTCATCAATATGGACAGATATGCATCTCTTTCTTTAGACTGAGATAGACTACGTGTTTGTTTGATAAGAGAGGATAACTTAATTATTACCCTTTTGTATCCTTGCTTAAAAGAAAAATTGTGAAATGTGTAGAGACTTCTGCAAGGAAAACTAACTCATACATTAACACATAACACTCTATTAAATTTGGCAAAGCTTTTTTGAGCAAATAGGTTTTAAAAAAGGCCTAAAGCCTCAGTGCTTTACCTCTGCTTGTGCCAGGAGTTGTGAAAAGTAGAAAAAGCACTAACCACTGCAGCATTCTAGACATGATGGGAAATATTTTTCAGCTACATGGCCCTATTGTGGCATAGAAAGAAGCAACAGGCAGCACTGGTTTCTATTTTCCTTGCAAGTACTCACTTGTCTGAATTTTGGCATCTCCATCAGAGCCTCCCCTAGTACAGCAGGTGTTAAAAGATCTAAGGGGCTGTCACAAGCTCTCATCAATAGAGCGTTCCTGGCTATGCCTGTCCTTTCTGCCCAGTTCCTCCTTTAATGGAAGCCAAATTTCAGCTTCTATGAATTAAAAATGATCTCTGAGTGTAGGGGCTGGAACACTAATACTCATCTTCCATCTTGAGCTACTATTTCATTCATAGAAGCTGTAGTATTGCTTCTATGATTTGAGCAGCTGGACCGAAAAAAGGGCATGCATAGGGCAGGCATAGTCAGCCACAATTGATGAGATCCTGTGACAGACCCATAAAAAGGGCAGTGGGGATAGGGGGAGCATGGACAGAGGAGGATTTCTACTAACAAAAGAGGAAGCAGCACAAGGGACACATCCTACTGACTTTGTCATGTCCCTTGCGCTGATTTTTTATGTTTTTATTTTTTTTAAGTTACACTTTAACAGTGCCTTTGGCAAAAACCTCCCTTATTATTAAATAAGTTCAACTAAAAAATGGGCGATGTAGCCGTAAACACTCAATAGGTTTTTTTCAGCATTTTTACAAAAAGAAAGAGGGTAAACAAACAAAACTAAAAAAAAATACAGGACAAATGCCTTTCTCTGGATCAGCTGTGGTATTAGGTTTCAAAGGATGCAGGGTTTACATTTTTTTTATTTTTGGCTTTCGGTTGAACTCTATAGTCATGTCTTTTTCAACCTAACTATGTAACTACATAAAATTAGCTAACGGTGCCAGATATTTATTCTACAGGGCAAACTAAGGTAAAATAAATGTGCTTTTCAGTGGAACAGATTTTAACCTTACGCAGCCCTTCTAGCTTTACCTTTGCATTAAATTAGTGAAATAACTTTATAGGGTAACCTAGTCCATTACTTGTCAAAATAGACAGTTTACAATAGGGTCAAAAAGGGTAGCTTGTTTCCGTATATAAAGAAATAAACTGGTTTGGCATATCCTGTCCTCCAAGGACTTCAATGTATTATAGAAATGTTTCAATATTAATGCAGTGCAGGTATACCTTCAAAGCTGTTAAAACTAGTTTTCATGACATTTGCAGACAACTAGAATAATTTAAAATACATATTATAATGATAATGAGATTTAACCAGAACAAAATAGTTAGCAGTCCAGAAAGTATTAAAAGAAAATTTTAAAATATATTTTTCATGGCTTGTCTTGTGCATCAGTTAAAATGTAATGTTGGTGACATGTATGCCAATTTTCAATATAAGCCTAACATTGTCAGTGTGTAGCTTAGTATGAATTTCCTACAGTGCATTAACATGTAGGCAATTACCTTAACCTACAGCTGTCCGCCCTTCTAAAAAAGACTTTGTAAGATGACAATTTAAAGCTAGTTTAGCTCAATAATTATCCTTATATTGAATGCAAGAAAAATGTCATCCAGCTGAGGGGGGTTTTCTCAGTGCTATATCTTGATGTCAGCCTTCACCAGCATCATCCATTGCCTGTTGGCAAGACTGACACTCCCTGAGCAATCCTCTTAGACTTTTTAGATTATTGTGACAAGAGTTTGTAGCTAGTTTTACCATTTAATTTGTATACTGTGGTAAATTAGAGTTAGCATGGCATTGTTGTGTTATTTAAATAATTTCCATAATGACAGTTTGTTGTGAGATGTTATAATTAGCATAATTTTTGTACATAAGGAATTTGTCTGTTAAAAATGTGCCAGATTGTAGCTAAATAGAGATAATATTTTAGGAAACAATAAATACCAGCTGGTGATCATTAGCTGCCCGCTTATATAGACACTTTTTTAAGGTAACGACGTCTCATCCTAATTATTTTACATATATTGCATATAATTTTAAAAAATAAGTTTGCCTACAATGGTGTCTACATAAAAGAGGTACTCTTCAGAGCTATTCAAAGGGTAAAACCCGGAAAAATGGTTTGGCAAAAATTAAACTGTAATGCAGCCAATGTTAACCACTTTAGCCCCGGAAGGATTTGCCCCCTTAATGACCAGAGCACTTTTTACAATTTGGCACTGCGCTGCTTTAACTGGTAATTGCGCAGTCATGCAATGCTGTACCCAAACAAAATTTGCAACCTTTTTTTCCCACAAATAGAGCTTTCTTTTGGTGGTATTTTATCACCTCTGCGGTTTTTATTTTTTGCGATATAAATGAAAAATGTTGAAAAAAAATTATATTTTCTAATTTTTGTTATAAAAAAAAAACAATAAACTCAATTTTAGTCATACATTCTGGCCAAAATGCATTTAACCACATGTCTCGGGTAAAAAAAAAATTCAATAAGTGTATCCTTATTGGTTTGCGCAAAAGTTATAGCGTCTACAAACTAGGGTACATTTTCTGAAATTTACACAGCTTTTAGTTTATGACTGCCTATCTAATTTCTTGAGGTGCTATAATGGAAGGGCAGTACAAGCACCCCCCCCCCCCCCCCCAAATGACCTAATTTTGGGAGGTAGAAACCTCAAGGAATTTGCTGAGAGGCATGTTGAGAACATTGAGTACTTTATTTTTTTGTCACAAAAATAAAAATATTGCTTCTTTTCACAAAGTTGTCACAAAATTATATATTGCTCAAACATGCCATGGGTATATGTAAAATTACACCCCAAAATTTATTCTGCTGCTTCTCTCCTGAATACCACATGTGTAGGACTTTTTGACAGTCTAGCCGTGTACAGGACCCTGAAAGCCAAGCAGACTTTCTAAGGACGTACATTTTTGATTTCACTCCTCACCACCCATCACAGTTTCGGAGGCCATGAAATGCAGAGATAAAACAACCCCCCCCCCCCCCCCCCCATGACCCCATTTTGTAAAGTAGACACCTCAAGCTATTTGCTGAGAGGCATATTGAGTCTATGGAATATTTTATATCTTGCCACAAGTTTTGGGAAAATGACAAAAAAAATATTATTTTATTTTTATTTTCACAAAGTTGTCACTAAATGATATATTGCTCAAGCATGCCATGGGTATATGTGTAATTACACCCCAAAATACATTGTGCTTCTTCTCCTGAGTATGGGGATACCACATGTGTGGGACTTTTTGCCAGTCTAGCCATGTACAGGACCCTGAAACAAATAACCACATTCAGGCTTTCTAAGGGCGTAAAATGGTGATTTCACTTCCTCACTACCTATCACAGGTTTGGGGACACCCCAAATACCTTGGGGTTTTTACTTTCCAAAATGGGTCATTTGGGGGGTTTTGTGCTATCTTGACATTTCAGGGCCTCCGAAAATGTGATAGGTAGTGAGGAGTAAAATCGCCATTATATTTATATATATATATTTTTATTATTTTTTTTTTTTTTATTTACACTTTTATTTGTAACTGTAAAGGTTCCAGTTTCGGGTCTCTCAAAATGTGATGGCATCTTTGGAGACTCTGTGAAAGTGTGCCCTAGACTGTGCCCTGCTCTACCCTACGCTAATATTCAACTAGTGTGTGGTAGCGACAGAAACATTTACTGATGCAGAGACCAGGTTGGCCAGGACAGGAGGGACAATAATAGCGGGTGTCATGCCTATATCCGTGCTTGCTACATACACAACATCTTTTTGGGGTGCTTGTTGGGTAGGGGTACCAGGGAGGACATACGGAAAATGCAGCAGGCTCACTGCATTTGCATTGGGAAGTTGGGGCACAGCACTGTCTGGAAACAGAAGGGCTGTGATGATCTCTTCCTGGAATATAAGGAAGGATCCAGTTCGTCCTGACGCTTTGTATAGCACATAAGCGTTCCGCAGAGCCAATTGAAATAGAAACTTTTTATACCAGTGTCTGGCTCCACAGGCAATTAAGTACGGCGCCATCAACTGGTCGTTGAAGTCCACCCCTCCCATATTAAGGTTGTATTCATGGACACAGAGGGGCTTCTCAACAACACCAGTCGCAATTGAAATTTGGACAGTCGTATCTGCGTGAAGGGAGGACAGAACGAAAATATTCAGATTATCCACTTCACTGTGAGCAAATTATTACACTTCAAGCAGGCTCTCTCCCCCCATCTAAGTCAGGAATCTACAAGCCATTGGGAGAAGCCCCAGCGATTAGATCACACGGTGACACATGCGCTAAATTCCACAATCAAAAAGGTGACTAAAAAGTGTCACGCTTGTGTAATAATTGTCCACGTACAAGTGGTACCCCTTTCCGAATAAGGGTGACACCAAGTCCCAAACAATCTTGCCAGCGCTCCCTATGTAGTCTGGGCAGTTGGGGGACTCCACATGACTGTCTTTTCCCTCGTAAACCATAAAACCATATGTATAGCCTGTGGCCCTGTCCCAGAGCTCATACAACTTGACCCCATATCTGGCACGCTTGCTAGGGAGATACCGTTTGAAAGACAAATGGCCAGAAAACATAATCAGGGACTCGTTAACGCAGACTACTTGATTGGGAATAAACAAGGCTGCAAACTGTTGGTTGAAGTGGTTTATGAGGGGCCAAATTTTGTGGAGCTGATCAAATCCAGAGTTACCCCCAGGACGACAGATTTCATTGTCATTAAAATACATGAACCGCAAGATCTGCTTGTATCGCGTCCTGGCCATGGAAGAAGAGAACACGGGCATATGGTGAATTGGGTCAGTGGACCAATATGACCACAACTCACTTTTTTTAATTATGCCCATGAGGAGGGATAGGCCCAGAAAGGTCATAAATTCGAAAACCGCAATAGGTTTCCATTCTCTGGCAAGGGTCAGATGGGGATTAGCGGCAATGATTTGACCAGCATACAAATTGCTTAGGTCCACAATAGATCTATAGAGAGCTTCCATGAAAAACAGTGAATAAAAATCATGTGATGTAAAAACAACTGTTTCCACCTGAATTCCGGGGTTTGCCAGTGAATGGGGGAAGTACGAGTGCTGCAGAAGTGGTGGGCTTCCAATCAGGATTGCCAAATGCAGCAGGAAGGGCACTATGGGCTCTATGGGCCTGTCTTTGTCTTATTGGTGACTGTGGGGCACTACTTGTGCTAGCCACCGTACCAGCTTGAACTGCATTTATGGGACTCGCCACGTCACCACGTCACCACGTGATACTGCAGTGCTGGTTTGTCTATGACCAGCATGTACTAGGCCGCTGGTGCTTGCCAGTTCACCAGAAGAATGAGCGGCACTAGTACTGGCTCTCTGCTCCATATGAGAATCCTGCGATTCTTGCACCTCAACAACAGAAGAACGGGGTCGGGTACGCCTGACCTTAGCAGAGACCACTACTCCGTTATCAGAGCTATCTGTCAGGGTGCTGTTGCTCTCTACCGGTCCGTATACTGAGCCTGAATCTGACAGTGAGGCTGCTTCCCAATCGCTCTCGTTTGTTATGCTCAGCAACGTGTAGGCCTCTTCCCTAGTGTACCTCTGTTTGGACATTTTGGGATGATTCCACTAATGCTGCATTTTTGGGAGCACTAAAGTACTGGGGACTCTAGTATTGTACTCATCAGATCAAAGATATTGATCTATTCAGACACTATACTAGTAAGGGAGGTGTATGGTGTGTGCGTGGGTGTTAGTGCTACTGGCACTAATCTGCCTGGGATTGACGCTGACCGTAACGGACGCTAAAACCTAACTGATGTCACCCGCAGGGTGATCAGGGGGTTCAACCTTTATTAGGTTATATGCGGCGGGTACCCTGACGCTATAAAAAACTAACTAGCGTCGCCCGTGGCACTAATACAGTGATCACTGGTGACAGGGGGTGAATGGGTTAACTAGGGGGTGATCAGGGGGTTAAAACCTTTATTAGGTAATATATGGGGGTACCCTGACGCTATAAAAGACTGACAGTGAAACTAACCAACTAACTAGCTAACTACCGTCACCCATAATAGAGAAATCAGAAAATATATCTGTACATTATACTAGTAACACTGGTGACAGGGGGTGAAAGGGTTAACTGGGAGAGATCAAGGGGTTTAAACCTTTATTGGGGCAGTAATGGGGTACCCCAAACCTACCTGGGCCCACTACTAACTTCCCTAACGCTGTTTAGTATCACAAGTGACACCAGTACAGTGATCAGTGAAACATCTGAAAACTGCACTTGGTGACACTGTGACAGGGAGTGAAGGGGTTAACTGGGGGGGGGGTGATCAGGGGGTGAAGAGCGTGCCTACGTTTAGTGTGTCAGTGTAGTGTTGGTGCTACTCACTGTTAGATGTCCTCTCTCCTCTCACTGGAACTGAAAAGGGCTCCACGAGGGGAGGTGACATCACTTCCTCTGCCTTTGTTTACACTTAACAGGCAGAGGAAGAATTTCATTCGCCAGAACTGATCAGCAGGTCTAGGCCAGAAATCATTGGCCTGGACCTGAAGACTGATCAGTTCTGTAACAAATCCAGTGTGCCCCCTACCCGCGGGTGTGAGTGCCGTGCAGCGATGCCACTCTGCCACTCTGCCATAGTATATCCACATGAGCCAGTCGGCTAGTGGTAAAGGGTGTTTTATGCATATTTTATGTATTTCTTTATAATGGGCATGCCTATAAAATAAAATATGAATATCATATAGTTTTCTATCCAGTCAGGAAGTAGAACTCTGGCCTTCATGTTCCTTTATCTCCTTACTAGGGATGAGCCAAACGCCCCCCCGGTTCGGTTCGCAGCAGAACATGCGAACAGGAAAAAAATTTGTGTTCGAACACGCAAACACCGTTAAAGTCTATGGGACATGAACAGTGCTAATTTTAAAGGCTTATATGCAAGTTATTGTCATAAAAAGTGTTTGGGGACCCGGGTCCTGCCCAAGGGGACATGTATCAATGCAAAAAAAAGTTTAAAAAAATGCAGTTTTTTCAGGAGCAGTGATTTTAATAATACTTAAAGTGAAACAATAAAAGTGAAATATTCCTTTAAATTTCGTACCTGGGGGGTGTCTATAGTATGCCTGTAAAGTGGCGCATGTTTCCCGTGTTTAGAACAGTCCGAGAGCAAAATTAAATTTCTAAAGGAAAAAAAGTCATTTAAAAGCTATAATGAATTGTCGCTCCCGGCAATACACATAAAAGTCATTGAAAAAAACGGCATGGGATTCCCCCACAGTCGGGTCTGGTATGAATATTAAGGGGAACCCCGGACCAAAATTAATAAAAAAAAAATTGCGTGGGGGTCCCCCCAAATTCCATACCAGGCCCTTCAGGCCTGGTATGGATATTAACCACATCAATATTGGGCACTTTCGCCCCCTTCCTTCCCAGACCAATTTTCAGCTTTCAGCGCTCTCGCACTTTCAATGACAATTGCACGGTCATGCTACGCTGTACCCAAATGACATTTTTATCATTTTGTTCACACAAATAGAGCTTTCTTTTGGTGGCATTTATTCACGACTCAGTTTTTTATTTTTTGCGATATAAGCGAAAAAATAGCGGAAAGTTGGAAAAAAAACGATATTTTCTTCTTTCTATTTTAAAAGAAATCCAATAAAATCGAATTTTGTCATAAATTTAAGCCAAAATGTATTCTGCTACATGTTTTTGGTAAAAAAAATTCTGTTAAGTGTATAATAATTGGTTCGTGTGATCACGGACATACTGTATGTACGCAAATGATCATGTACAGATGTGCACAGGTGATCATGGACATATGTGCAGATAATCATTGGGACATGTGATTTTAGTGGGACATATGTGGGGGACACATGTTTTTATTATTTTGGGATATGTGTTTTGAGGACATGTGTTTTAGGGGCATTGTGTGGGGACTTGTGTGTTTTACATTGTGTGGTGACACTAGGTTGGCGATCAGTGAGTAAAAATCTGTAAAAAACAGCTCATACCACACTGAGGCGCTTTGCAGGCATTTTTGCGCTAAAAATAGCCCTTGTAAAGTGCCTTTAAACTGCCTCTTCTGCAGTCCCAATGTGAAAACCCGAGTGCTTTCACCCTGGAACAGTGCGCTTGCAGGACAGGAAAAAAAGTCCTGTAAACAGCATCTTTGGGGCACCACCCCTGCCTATTGAAATTAATGGGCGCTTTGAAAGCAATGCTAAGGGGGCGCTTTTAACCCCTTTTTAACCTCTTCTGGGGGGTTAAAAGCACTGCTTTAATAGCAGTAAAGCACCGCTAAAACTAGCGGCGCTTTATCGCTAATGCCACTAATAAATGCCACTTCAGTGTGGTAGTGGTCTTAACCCTGAAAAGGCAGAAGCACCACCCTGCAAGTGCTTATATTGAACAGGAAGTTAGAGTCTGGCCCCCATTTACCAGCCAACACCCAATCCGCTATTGGATGGTGTCTCTTTGGCCCCATTGCGATGGTCAGAAACCTTTTTCAGCCCTGCTAAATGTTTTTCACCATAGATCATTTTCAGAGGGTCAGCAAAGGCTTCTGGCTGTTAGAATGAAGCCCAAGAAACAACATCCAATAGTGGCCTGGGTGCTGGCTACTTCAAGAAGGACAGTACCAAATTCCTGGTTAAAACCCTCTCTTCTCTAATTTCAATTTGTTCAGAAGACAATTTATTTGTTACCTTGAAACCCTTAAAGCTATATACACAATATTTTATTTGGTAAAAAACAAATATTTTTAAATATTAGAACAATATATTTCTTTCTTGTCAGTTAAATCTACTGCATTAATTGCTACATAGTCAATTATAGAATCTTCATTAATCTTTTTCTTGCAATTAATATTTAAATATTTCTCTAAAAATAGATTTGTAAGTATACTGGTAAAGTTTTCTTTGGTGTTTAGCTTTTACCACAATTAAAATAATTAGCTCTTCAAAAGAAATGTGAAATGACCTTTTCTGTTTTCAAAGCCTCTTTAAGATGACCACAGTGACAAAGTCTATTAATACAATCATTAGCTTTCCATTGAAACTGGAGGTCCAGAATTCTTCTGGTCACAAGCTGACAGCTCATAAAGTGATTATCTTAATAGCAAACATGTTTAATAAATTAAGAAAAACTCTTTGCTGTGATTGTTCTCTGATCTTTATTTGCACCCTTTCTGATTATGAAGTGGTATTCGCACAGATCGTTAAGGCTTATTACTGTTGTTTATATTCATATGCATCTGATATGCGTATCAAAACATATTAGAAACTACATGGCATATTAAAAAATGTGCAATTTAAACTGAACTGGCTCCATCAAAATATATAGCAGTAATAAAAAGCAGGTTAAAAAAGTACGTAGGGGGTCACAGAAAAAATACAATAACAAAATATTAGTGATTGTATAAATGTAAAGTCAAAAAACAAAACCTGGCCAACAGAAAAAAGATAGGAGATTGAGAAAAAATAAAGGCCAATGCAATAAGATGCATATGTTATTTTAACTACACTATTGATTTTACCTTATGATAAATTTCAATTTTAAATTTACAAACATAAATATTGCGATAGTGTTGTATTGTGCCACATACAATTTATATTTTACTACTGTAAATCTCACTGAAAACCTTATGTTTTTTTATCTGTCTATGTTTGTCTCATGACTAGCAGGTGTGATACTCTTCATGAATTAATGACAAATAGAAGGTAGAAGGACAAATGAGAGAAAAAAGAACAGGAAGACAGACAAATGTAAAGGAAGAAAAAAAAAGAAAAGGAGAGAGATCATCACAGTTGTATAGAGCACATGGTGTCCATGAAGAAAACTGCTTTTTAAAATTAAGTTTCCCGTATTTGGGTGCTTTAAATCTAAAAGTACTGAGAAAAACATAATATGCAAGTGATTTTTGTTTTATTCATCAGAACCCAGACAGTAAACCTTTACAGGATATTGTTAGATTGATAAATGTGTATCTAAGACCATTTGTGCTCAAATTCTGTCCCCCTCAAAATAACAGCATTACAAATTTTGGAATATTGATTTCTAACCTACTGCAACACTGCTGATGAAGATGCCCATTAATATATCCCAAACTAATTTTATTATTCTCCCAATTCTGTGAGTCTTTAGTTTTTATTTACAAGCCCTAATAAAAAAGGGATCTTTGAACCCTTGAAATATTTTGGCTATATCCATGAATTTTATTGAAACTATTTTAATATTATAAATGTGGACTCCTAAATTTGGACTCACTTCTGGTAAGGCACGTCTATTCTTCCCTTTTTATCCGGTACTGTAAACAAATGGCCACATAGTTTGCTGGCAGAAATACACACGTGTTTCCTGTCATTCTGGAGAGAGAGAACAGCTCGAACAATGGCACAGCCAGTCCTGACATCTGACCTTTGATATACCCTACTTGTGGCCAGTTGTGATATCATAGTACTGCATACAGCATGTCTGACTAGAATGGCAGTGGAGGAGTTTGCTTACTTAGTGGGAGAAACTAAAAAAAAATCTCCAAAAAAGTACTACCGTGACAAAATTCAGTAAAAATCGAATCTACTGTAATTTTTTTTGCCAGAAGTCCTGTTCACTAAGGAAACTGTAAACAAAGCCAACCAAAACTGGCCTAAACTGAGTATTTAAAGGATATGTAAAGGTTTGTTTAAAAACAATAAAAAACAAACATGTCATACTTACCTCCTCTGTGCAGTTTATTTTCCACAGAGTGGCCCTGATCCTGCTCTTCTGGGGTCCCTCAGTGGTGCTCTTGGCTCCTCCTCTTCTCGAGTGCCCCATTGGAGAGCTGTTCTTCCTCGGGTCTGCTGCATCCATTGACACAGACAGCAGGACTCTGCCCTGCCAATGATTGCGCTTCTTTCAATCTATCCAATCAGGACCTGAGACACTGGCTGGCACTGGTGTCCCCGTCGCTGGAAAGACCGGGTTCAGGTAAGTAAAAGGGGGGGCTCTGGGGGGCTGCTGTATCACAGGAGGTTTTTCACCTTAATGCATAGAATGCATTAAAGTGGTTGTATACCCATTTTTTTTATTTTTACTTACAGTTACGCCTATAATAAGGCTTACCTGTAGGTAAAATGAATAGCTCCTAAACCTTTACGGTTTAGGAGCTATTCACTTTGCATGCAGCCGCTGACCTCAACGGCGCATTGCGCTGTGAATGCCTGGCCCTTGCCGGGAAGAAAACTCCTGTACGCATGCGACATCATCGTGGCTCCGGCCACTCACAGCACCGGAGCCGCGAACCTAGAAGACATGCCAAGGGCAAAATGTCAGATACTGACGTCTCATTCTAAGGTAAGTATTTCATAATGAGCTAGTATGCGGCGCATACTAGCTCATTATGCCTTGGCCTTACCGGGTTTTTTTACATTTTTTTTTTCTACGGGTATGCAACAGCTGAAAAACCTTGTGAAAAACCTTGAGCCTAGGTTCCCATATGTGCGATCCCAGGTGCCGATCACATGCGATGTCTGTGCAGTGTGAGTTCAGCCATACAGTTGTATGGCTAAACTCGCATTGGATTCACACGAAAATAGTGCAGGGACTTTTTTTCCCCGCACTTGAATCGGTTCACATGAGTGTTCTCACCCATGCGATCTGATTTATGTGCAAGTTCACAGTTCGCACTGCGATCTGTGAACCAATCTGGGGGTGGCATTAACAATGTATTGACACCCGCAGTGGTTCACGGAGGGCAGTGTGAACTGCCTGTGGGAGAGGTGCGATGCCGGAACCAGTGCTGTAATCGGGCTGGTTCCCGCATTGCACATATGTGAAGCTGAGGGTTTACAACCCATTTAAGCTTATTCTTGTTAGAACAGCATATGTTATACAGTAAATTTAACTATAATTTTAAGTGTAATTTTCCTGCAACAGTAAGGGGTCTATTTATTAAAAAACAAAACAATTATAATAAGCTGAAGAATGTTGACTGTATTTGCTAAAATTGATATTAAACCCAACAGCAAAAAGTTAAAGCCTAGGTTTAGTCAACATTTTTTTTTAAATAAATCAGCATAAGGGACATTATTTACAGACAATGTGATGGGTCCCTTGTGCTGCTGGCTGCAGAGTTTGTTGAAATCTTCCATTGGCCTAAAACTGTACCCCTGCAACCATAATCTTCCAGTGCCATGGGGGTAAGAGTGCTGACTATTCCCACCCTTTCTGCCCCTTGCCTGCATTCACACAAGGTCTATTATAGCTTATATGAATGAAAAACAATCTATGTATTCATCCACCCATCCTCCGTCCATAGGTCGTGTTTCATTCATAGAAGCTATAGTACAGCTTTTATGGATGGAAGATGGGGACAGAAAGGGCAGGCATAGTCAGCATTCTTGATGAGTGCATATGACAAGTCTCTGGATTTTTATTAACCTCTGCAACACCAGAAGGCTATGGCAGCAGGGGAGTTGGAGGATGGAAGATTTAGATGGACTTAACTAACAATTTAAGGCTGAACCCCAGAAATTTTTTAGGCAGTTACAGGCATTTTTTTTCCTTTTGGGATAAAGGTTTTACATAAATGAATAAAAGCTGATCATTGTAAACACCCTAGTCAGTGTTAAATGGCTTTTTATAAACCCACTAACTGCCACGGTTGCTGGATAACTTGGCCTGGTAAAGGAAGTTGATACTGTAACTAACAGACTTACTGGGAAGATAATCAGGTAAAAATATAGAAAAACAAGTCTAAAAAAACAAATACAGTCACTACATCTAAGAACTGGAAAGATACAATAATAAATCACATATCCACATTAATTCATAATCTACAAGGTAGAGCTATGTAACTAAAGTCATAAACATAAAATCAGCATTAAACATGAAACAAAGTGCCTAAATAACTTATTAAAATGGTATCACAACATATCCCCTAAAGTGTCCATGTGATAAAAAAGTGATATAGGAGTGCTCAATAATCCAATCCACCAATATCATATCTATGGATGTTCTTCAACATGCACACCTCCTGGGGTGCTCATTAGGTGTGCTCTGTGATTGCTGTGTCCTTTGGGCCAATCACAGTGTGCATTTACCATGTGATCAGCTGTGTCCAATCACAGCTGTTCACATGTAAACAGACTTGCTGGTTTTTGCCATTCCTTTCCTCACTCTGTGAATGTATTCTGTTGATTAAATAAGGCTGTAGGTATCCTAATGTCGGTATTATGACTTAAATGAAGATCAGATGACACTATAGAAGGTATTCATGAAAAAGAGAAATCTGGAAAATCCCATAGCTTTCAAAAACATTTTTCACAGTAATAATAGAAGAGTAATATTTCAAAACACTTTAATTATGGTAAGTCCCTTTAAATTATTAGTAAAATTGAGTATATCTATTGAGGGATAATTAATGATAACATAGCAGCATTCATTTAATATCCCAGTCTTAGGTACAAACATCTGATTTCATAATTCTCTGCACCAACTATTACATCATATTAGATTTACAGTAAAACCTTGGAATGCAAGCATAATTCATTCCAGGAAACATACTTGTAATCCAAAGCACTTGTATATCAAAGCAAATTTCCCAGTAAAAAATAATGGAAACTCAAATGATTCGTTCCACAACCTTTCAGTTTATAGTCCATATAAAAAGATTATAGCAATGTGATAGGTTGTGTAACCATAAAATATCCGTAAACAAATGGCAGCCTCTATAAGGAGATTAGAAGAAAAATCCAGAAAGAGCTACAGTATAGAGTATAAAAGAGAAGAGAGGCACCTCTAAGTGTAGCAATGTGGTTACATTTAATGAAGGTACAACATTTAGCAACTCACATGGTTGATGATTAAAACAGGTACATCTAAGTATGCAGGCATCTGGGGTAAAACTGTTCATAGACCATCCTCCACACCACCAGCTCTCACTACTGCCAGTCTGTAATCGTGACCGGGAAGACTAACCTGTAAAAGAGCTATTTGAAAGCAAGGCTTGAAGCGCTCGTGGAGCGCAGCGTGGAAGGGATGACGTTGATGGCAGTGCGGAGGATGGTCTATGTGGACAGCTTTACCCCGGATGCCTTCATATTTAGATGTGCCTGTTTTAATCATCAACCAGCAAGTTGCTAAATGTTGTATCTTCATTAAATGTAACCATATTGCTATGGTGCCTCTCTTCTCTTTTGTACTCAGTTATGACATGACGGTACTTGTATATCAAGACATCCCTTGTATAACAAGTCTAAATTTATTAAAACATTTTGCATGTCTTGCAAAAGGCTCTCAAACCAAGTTAATCTCAAACCAAGGTTTTACTGTATATTGTCCTCCCTAATTTAGTGCCAAAACCCTAAATTACATGTGTAAATATGCTACTGTATCTAAAATCAACAACAAAATGAAGCCATTTAGCAAAGGTCATATTCAAATATTTAAATAAAAATGTACCTTATTGATGCAATACTAACTACCTTCCAATTGCTCACATCGCCAGGCAAGTCTAGAATTGAATAAAAGAGCTCTGTCAGATACAATCATATTTAGCTCACTACTCTCAAGCTGGTAGCGTTTTTGCAAGATTGCGTGAAAGAGTCCCAGAGGGATCTAAAGTTAGGTTTCCAAAATATTTTCTATTCATTGGTTACACACTTGACTACAGTTATGCAAAACCTGTTGAAGAAGTATCTTATGAAATTCAAAACACTCTCTCACATCTGTAATGTCAGGTGTTCTACAAAGTAATGCCATCATATTATATACTTCTATCAGCTTGAGGCCATCTCTAGAAATTCTAGCTTGGCTAAGAGGAAACAGTGTTCCTGCTGTTTGAATGTTAAGCAGAACTGTGCTTACATTGAACAAAGTATGCATCACAGTAAAACTAATTGTCGATGTCTGGCAGGATTTCTCAGAGAAGATATCGTTTTTCCTTTTGCTAAGTTTGGCAACATGATATTTTATTCTGAATGCAGATCAGAGAAGCAAATAAATGGGCAATATAGTACAAACAGAAAAAAATATATAGTATGTTTAAGTAGATGACTATTTCTATTTCCTCAAGAGTACAGTGAAATCTGATTATTTTGCATTTAAACTAATTCCGGTGGACTTATTGGGCTTGTGTATAAAGGTCATTGAGATCAATTAAAATGACCCTGTTTAACCACTTGCCTACCTTCCTGCCCAAGCCATTTTTCAGCTTTCAGCGCTGTCACACTTTGAATGACAATTACGTCATGCTACACTGTACCCAAACAAATTTTTTATCATTTTCTTCACACAAATAGAGCTTTCTTTTGGTGGTATTTAATCATTGGATAGTGATGTTTATTTTATTCCGCCCTCTTCAAAAAACACCGCTCTGCGCTCCTAGGATGTGTTACTAACAAGTTTGGGTAGGTATATAGGTGTACCAGACCTGTATTATGTAGATTTATTAAATATATAAATATATAAATAAATAAAATGAATAAATAAATATATATGTATATATGTGCAAGATAAATATATAAAAATCAAAATATATATATATATGCTTGTGCATAGATGTGATGAAATTATAATTGTGATGTGCAAAAATAATCCCAATGTAATGTGTATGTACAGTAGACCTTATACATATATCATTAACAGCTGCTGCTTAAAAACAAAGAAATATGGGAGAGTACAAACAGCATTGGGTGGACCGTGCTTGGTCCACTCAAATCGGCGTTTGCAGCAGCGCTATTTAGAATTTTTCAAGTGAATGAAAAAACATTTAATATATACACTCAAAATAGATGACCATATATCACATAGAGTTGTGAAAAATTATATGTGGTGAAAAAGATAATAAATAAATAAATAGATGTATGATTATAAACTCTGTGTCTCCAGTCCACATAAAACAATGCTTGTCAATCTGATCAAGCTAGTCTGCAGCAATCCACCAATCCACCAAGTGACAGTTGGTATAAACAAACAGTTCAGAATTTGGATATTTGAGTGATCCGACCACCGAGCGTTTCCACCTTGTGCAAGACTCGTCCCCTTATGGGGCTGCACTCACCAGAAAACTGCTTTAAATGTGCCTGTAGTTTTAACCAATGTGGGCCTTCTCCTCCAACATCAGACCATCCACCAGCGCGGAAATAAGACCAGATCCTCTATCCAGCATCACCTGATCATTACTCCACCAGCGCAGTCACATAATATATGAGAAAACAAATGGAGGGCCACATAGTGTAATACTGCTTAAAAAGTAATTTTATTGAAAACACTTCCCCTTTAAAAAACGATCCCCCCTAGTAGTAACTGCGTACCACACAATGATAATTCATAAGCCTTTAGATAAATGTAGAGATCTACTGTGCCTGAATCCAATCCACAGGATGTGGAAGAAACGATTTCCGCTGAGCGTGTAAGCGGTGTCTCTCCTTCCTGGTGATCTTGGAACGCACAGTGGACCGCAAGCGTGATGACGTCACTTCCTTCTGACCTACGCCTTGACGCGTTTCGTCATTTCCGACTTCTTCTCGAGGGCGTAGGTCATCAGGGAGGAAGTGACATATATATACACTGACTGATGGGCCAGCCGTCCAATGAGGAGGCTGGAATGCTCGCACATTGGACGGAGGCGCCGTAGACCAGGCAAACAGACACCAGAGGTCTAATGAAGACATCTAGCAACGCAAGCTCCGGTGTCAGCGCATTTACAGCAATGGGGAACATTCTCATAAACATATGTCATAACATATTTAAGCATCATAATGTCCAAATGTTGTGAGATGTTTTTTCTTTGTGTGTTTTGAAAAATAGGATATACACATATCTTCTACCATATATACTTCATATGTCATTTATTTTCTGTGAGCTGTCATTATTAATATACCCATTCACCTCTTGTATGCGGTGTCTATGTTCATAACCTTATATAATATCTGGCTCCTGTCCGCTAAGTGTGCGGATGGGTACATGATGATGCATAATCTGTCCCGCTGATTGCGGGGAAGAACCCCTTGGAATGTATCTGACTTCCAATAAAGGGAAGTTGGAGGGGGGTATATTAAAATGATGATACAATCAGAAATGGAAGTTGGTATTAAAAACGGTAGTGTGTGTATATAGAAAAATTACATATATTTAAAATGAAAATGTATATAGAACAGGATATAAAGCCCTGCTGAGGTTTGTGATTATTGATAAAATGTATAAAATATAATAAAGAATATATTTGAATTCTTTTGTTGTTATATTTATATATAAAAAGGTGCTGTTATTATACAAGAAGTATTATTGTATTAAAAAATCATTGTATAAAAACATATTACAAGGGCAATATATTTTATAAAATTGTATATATAAAATATAAATAAAATATTTGAATGGACAAGGTTATATCTAAATCAATTAAAACAATATTATGTACTCATATATAAATAAAATTATATAAAAATATATATAAAAAGGGTAAATTGCCATAAATAATCATAAAATAAATGCGTTGTGTAATCAGAGTAACTGAGTTATCTGTGAAGGTAACATTATTGTTTCATATTCATGTTCCTTAAATATGTACATATACCAGCACAGTAAAATACACAAACGCTCGTGAATCATTGTCACCCGGATGTCTAGTAGTATTTGTGTGATTGTGCGTAGTGTGCTCTTTCTAAGACACTATGTGTCACTTATAAAGCAATTAATATCTAGTTCGATGTTTAATCCTTTGGGCGAGAGGACGTCGACTAGGTATATCCATTTTGTTTCTTGCTTTGAAAGTTCGCGGACCATGTTTAAACCTCTCCAATGGGGTTGAATCTGTTCAATACCCCAAAATTGGAGACCTTTGGGATCCTTGCCGTGTTTAAGTTTAAAGTGCAGTGAGACATTATGGTCTTTAAAACCAATTTTTATGTTATGTATATGCTCAGCAATTCGCACTCGTAGTAGTCTTTTTGTCCGTCCAATATACATTAATCCGCATGGGCACTTTAAGGCGTATACCACATGTGTGCTGTTACACGTGATAAACTGTTTGATAGAAAAAACGTTATTGTTGACTGGGGAGGTGAAATTTTCCAATTTCCTGAGGGGTTTAGATACTTCCCGGCATGCTTTACATTTCCTACATGCGAAAAAAACGTTCTGGTCCCAGAATGTAGGTGGTTTTTTTGGGGGGTCGATTACCTTCTTTACTACTTGATCTCCAAAACTAGGTGCTTTTCTGTAAATAAATTTAGGAACTGGAGGCAATGATGTCATTAGTTTCTTGTCCAGAAGCAGGACATGCCAGTGGTTTTTGAAGATTTGTTCCACTCCTTGGTACTGTGCATGGTAACCTGATAAAAAAGCCCATTCCAGATTTTGTTTGCTGGGCGGTGTGCATGGTTTCTTTTTTTCTTCTAAAATAGTGGACCTGGGTATTAGATTAACTTCTTCCACTATCTTCTGTAACGTCACAGGGTCATAACCTCTCACTTCAAACCTATTTGTAAGAATCTTTGATTGTTCAATATAATTATTTTCTTCAGAACAATTTCTTCTTACCCTCATTAGTTGACCTTTTGGGATGTTTTTTAACCAAAGTGGATGGTGTCCACTTGATGTCGGTAAATAGCTATTTCGGTCAGTTTTTTTGAAAAATACTTTAGTTTCCAGTCTATCTTGTTTCCGATATATCGTGACATCTAAAAAGTTAACTTTTTGCTGAGCATACACATAACATAAAAATTGGTTTTAAAGACCATAATGTCTCACTGCACTTTAAACTTAAACACGGCAAGGATCCCAAAGGTCTCCAATTTTGGGGTATTGAACAGATTCAACCCCATTGGAGAGGTTTAAACATGGTCCGCGAACTTTCAAAGCAAGAAACAAAATGGATATACCTAGTCGACGTCCTCTCGCCCAAAGGATTAAACATCGAACTAGATATTAATTGCTTTATAAGCGACACATAGTGTCTTAGAAAGAGCACACTACGCACAATCACACAATTCAAATATATTCTTTATTATATTTTATACATTTTATCAATAATCACAAACCTCAGCCTTTATACCTTCTATATACATTTTCATTTTAAATATATGCCTATATACACACACTAGCCGTTTTTTACAGATTGTATCTTTTTAATATACCCCCCTCCAACTTCCCTTTATTGGAGGGCAGATACATATATTTTCGCTGGATCGCAATATAGACACATTTGAATGACAATTACGTCATGCTACACTGTACCCAAACAAATTTTTTTATCATTTTCTTCACACAAAAGAAATGAATAGAGCTTTCTTTTGGTGGTATTTAATCATTACTGTTTTTTTTATTTTGGTTAAAAAAAAAAAGTCACCAAAATTAAAAAAAAGGAAGGAGAGACACCGCTTACACGCTCAGCGGAAATCGTTTCTTCCACTGTGGAAAAAAAAATATTCACTGTCACTGTCAATTGCTGCATTTTGTAAAGCATAACGCCGATTTGAGTGGACCAAGCACGGTCCACCCAATGCTCTTTGTACTCTCCGGTATTTAATCATTACTGATGTTTTTCACTGTTTTCTGTCAGTAAATTTTGTAACTAATTAATTTTTTACCTTCACTGATGTGTGCTAAGAAGGTGCGCTGATGGGCACTGATAGGCTGAACTGGTGGGCATTGATGAGATGGCACTTATGGGCACTGATGAGGCGGCACTTATGGGCACTGATTAGATGGCACTGATGAGGAGGCACTAATATGCCGCACTTATGGGCACTGATAGGCGGAACTGGTGGCCACTGATAGGTGGCACTGGTGGGCACTAATAGGCGGCACTGGTGGGCACTGATAGGCAGCACGGATAGGTGGTACTGATGGGCACTGATGGGCATTGATGGGCGGCACTGATGGGTGACACTAGTGGGCATTGATTGACAGCAATGATGGGCATTGGTGGGCAGCACTGATAGGTGGCAATGATTGCCAACACTGACTGGCATTGCTAATGGGCAATGATTGGTGCCACTTGTGGGCAGTGGTGGGCACTGATTGCTGCTACTGGTGGGCACTGATCGCTGGCATTGGTGGGCACTGATTTATGACACTGTTTTTCACTATTGTAATCAGGGCACTGATTGCATACACACGGTCACACAAAAGTTTTCTGAACTTTCGACCGTCAAGAACGCAGTCATGTACAACACTACGACAAGCCGAGAAAATGAAGTTCAATGCTTCCGAGCATGCGTCTAATTGTTTTCGAGCATGCGTAGGAATTTTGCGCTTTGGAATTTGTACAGACGATTGGAATTTCCGATCAGAAATTTTTCCGACCGAAAAATGTAGAACATGCTCCCAATCTTTGCTGTCCGAAATTCCACCAGCAAAAGTCTGATGGAGCATACACACAATCGCATTTTCCAACTAAAAGCTCTCATCGGACATTTTGGCTGGCGGAATTTCCGATCTTGTGTACGGGGAAATACAGTGTTTTCATTTCCAAAAATCATTCTTATTTAGTTGTAATATGCCTTTGTACTTGATACAAAATTTGACTGCTTCAGGAGGAGTTAATTCCCCAGCACAAACACCTCCCTCCTTGCACAGTCTTCTCCCCTTATTGGAAGTGTCTGTGCTGGCCCAGCAACTCTTCCCTCCTTTCACCTCTTTCATAAACCTTTAGGTAGCAGTTGAGGAAGGGATGAAGTGGAATGCTGTAGAGTAGGGGTCTCCAATCTTTCTAAACAAAGGGTCACTTTACTGTCATTCAGACCTTAGGGGGGTGGGACTGTGGCCAGTGGGAGTAGAACATTTTTAGTGGGAGGATTAGTTCACCATGTTTAGTTTTAGGGGAGGACTAGTGTGCCATCATTGGTATCAGTGGGAGGAATGAATGAATGAATGAATGAATGAATGAAAGATTTGTATAGCGCTGCAACTGCGAACTGAATCGCCTCGAGGCACTTGATCCGAACTGAGTTGATTCCTTTTTAGAAGAGGTGGGTCTTAAGTTTTTTCCTGAAGGTCCGATGATCTTTTTCTAAGCGGATGTTCGTGGGTAGAGCGTTCCATAGCCGTGGTCCTTGGACTGCAAATCTTCGTTCTCCCCTTGATTTGTACCGGGAGGAGGAGGAGGAGATTTTGGTCGTTAGATCGGAGGTTGCGATTGGGAGTGTAGTGTTGTATTTTGTCGCATAAGTATTGAGGAGCATCTCCTTGTGTGCATTTGTGGGTGAGGCAGAGGGTCTTGAATGTGATCCTATCCTTTACGGTTAGCCAATGGAGGGTCCTCAGGGATGGGGAGATGGATTCCCATGGTTTTTTTCCTGTGACTAGTCTTGCTGCCATGTTTTGAACGACTTGTAGGCGTGCAATCTGGAATTTAGGTAGTCCTATGTAGAGGGAGTTTGCGTAGTCGAGTCGAGAGTTGATGATTGTTCCTACCACTACTGCTTTGTCCTTTTCTGGAATGAAGGGGATGAGTCTACGTAGCAGGCGTAGAAGGTGATAGAATCCGCTGACTACTGATCCTATTTGTGCATCCATTGACATTTCTGAATCGAAAGTGACTCCGAGACTTTTGGCTTTTAAGCTTAGAGGGATGGTCTGTCCAAGGATGGTGGGCGGAGTCCATGGTGTTGTAGAATTAGTTTTCCGGTTTGCATTTAGGAGAAGGAGTTCTGTTTTGGTTCCGTTAAGTTTGAGGGAGTTTGTGGACATCCAGTCGTCTATTGATGCGAGGCATTTTTCCAATTCCTGATATTGGTCTTTTTGTCCGGGGATCCGAAGGTAGAGTTGAGTATCATCTGCGTATGAGTGGAAGCATAGGTCTGATTTTCTGATGATTTTAAGAAGTGGACGGATGTATATGTTAAAGAGCACGGGTGATAAAGGTGATCCTTGAGGGACTCCATAGGAGACTGCGCGAGATTCACTGGTGAAGGCTCCAAGTTTCACTGTCTGTGACCGATTTCTTAAGAAGGAAGTGAACCATAGTAAGTCTGAGTCTGTGACTCCTGCTACTTCTTTGAGGCGGGTGAGTAAAGTGCTGTGATCCAGTGTGTCAAATGCTGCACTAAGGTCCAGGAGTACCAGGAGACACGATTCTCCGTCATCTGCTGCTTCCAAGGCATCATCCCATATTTTGAGGAGTGCTGTTTCTGTGCCATGGCCCGGGCGGAAGCCTGATTGCAGAGGGTCCAGGAGATTGTGTGTGTCCAGATGGGGTTGTAGCTGTTGTACCACTACTTTCTCCATAATCTTGGAGATGGTGCTCAGGCTAGTTATCGGTCTTCGGTGGTTAGGGTTTCTTGGGTCCAAGTTGGGTTTCTTTAGGAGGGGTTTGACTATGCCTTGTTTGAGGGAGTTAGGAACAATTCCTTCTTTGAATGACTGGTTAATGAGTAGCGTTATAGTAGGTGCCAAGATGTCAGAGCATTCTTTCAGAAGTTTTGTGGGGATGATATCATTGGGTGATGTGCTGTCCCGGAGGCTTCTGATGATATTTTTAGTGGTGTCTATGGCGATCGGGGTCAGCGAAAAGTTTGGTGGTTTTGAATGTTGAATGTTGTTTGAATCGGTTTCCTCTTTTTGGATGTGGTCGATTGTATTTTCCTGTTGGATTTTTTCCCGAATGCTGTCGATTTTGTCGATAAAAAAATCCGATAACTCGTTGCAAAATTCTTGAGTTTCGTTAGTGGGGGGCTCTAAGCAGGTAGGGTTCATAGTCTGGGCGACTAGCTTGAATAGTTTACGAGGGCGGTTTAGGGCTTTTGTGATGGTGTTTGAGAAGTGTTCTTTTTTAGCTTTGAAGATAGCTTTGTGATATTTCATTGTGAGAGTATTGTAGTTTGTGTGGTTTTCCTTTGAAGAGTTTCTTCTCCAGGTTCTTTCAGCTCTTCTGCGTTCCTGCTTCAGTAGAGTAAGAGTTCCATTAAACCATCCAGAGTTTCTCTTGCGGATGAGTGTTCTGCGTTTCGGAGCGACTGCGTCTGCTGTTTGTAGTAACGCTTTGTTTAAGGAGCTGAGTGTTTTTTCCGTCGAGTGGTTTAAATTTAGATTTGTTACTTTGTTGGATAGTGTGGTTTTGAAGAGTTCCGAGTGTAGTTTCTTCTGAGATCTGGTCCAGTATGTTGTTGAGTGGTTCGGTTTCTGGACGGTGCTGTTGGTGGTGATTTTGAATTTGATGGCGTGATGGTCCGTCCATGGTAGCGGCGAGTTGTTGAGTATGTTAATGTCGATGTTTTGTTTAAAGATGAGGTCCAGAGTGTGTCCTGAACCATGCGTTGGAGCATTTATCAGTTGTTGAAGACCTAGTTCTTCCAGTTGGTTTATGCAGGCAGAGGCGATGGGGTCTTCGTTGTTGTTTGCCCAGAGATTGAAATCTCCAAGTACCAGAACGTTTTTAGTTTTCAGGGTGTGCATTGAGATAAATTCGGTGAAGGGTATCAGGAGATTTGTCTTTGGTCCTGGTGGTCTGTAGCATAGCAGAATATGAATGCTGTCTTGGGGTGTTGTTTGCAGCTGTAGAGAAAGTGTTTCCATAAAAGGCACTGCGTTCTGTAGCGTAGGTTTGCCGAGCGTAAGGTGAGATTTGAAGATCACTGCTAGGCCTCCTCCTTTTTTTCCTATTCTATGCTCCGTTAGGATCCTGTATTTTTCAGGGACCAATTCGGTTAGGATGGTGTTGCAGTCGGGTGTTAGCCAGCTTTCTGTGATGAAGAGACAATCTAAGTTGTTTTGGGTGATGAAGTCGTGGACTTCTTGTCTGTGCTTGACTGCCGATCTGGTGTTAATCAGGGCGCATGTTAAGTGTTGCGGCTGATTTGGGGTCTTCCTTTGATTGGTGGTTGGTTGTGGGTTGATCCTTAGTAGTTGCTCTTTTTGTAGTATTTTTTTGAATGGGCGTTGGCAACGTTGAGGTGATGTTTCTTAGTCTCTGAAGGGTTTCCGCTGAGTATTTGTAGATACACATGTTGAGAGAAAAAATATAAGTATGACGATGGTGGTATTGATTTGACGACGATGTGGTTGCTGGAGGCCCTGCGAGGTTGTGGCGACGATGTGGTTACTGTGGTGATGATGGTCCTGCGAGATGTGGCTATCGATGTGGCGACGACGTGGTTGATGAGGAGGCGGTGATAGTCGTGCGAGATGTGGCTGACGTGGGTCCTGCTAGATATGGCTGTTGATGTGGCGACGATGTGTTTGCTGAAGAGTTGATGGTCCTGCGGGATGTGGTTGTCGATGTGGCAATGTTGCAGTTGCTGGGGAGATGATGGTCCTGCGATAAATGGTTGACGAAGGTCCTGCGAGATGTGGCGACGATGTGGTTGCTTAGAGGGTGATGGTCCTGCGAGATGTTGTGACGAAGGTCCTACCGGAAGTGGCTGTTGATGTGGCGTTCGTGTGGATGCTGAGATGATGGTCCTGCGCGATGCGGCTGTCGATGTAGCGATGATGTGGTTGCTGAGAAGATGGTGGTCCTGTGATGTGTGGCTGATGAAGGTCCTGCACGAGGTGGCTGTCGATGAGGAGATGATGATCTTGCGAGATGTGGTCGACGGTCCTGCGAGATGTGGTTGTTGATGTGGCGATGATGTGATTGCTGAGGGATGATGGTCCTGCGAGATGCAGCTGGTGAAGGTCCGGCGAGATGTGGCGACGATGTGGTTGCTGAGAGGGTGATGGTCCTGCGAGATGTTGCGATGATGTGGTTGCTGAGAAGATGATGGTCCTGCGAGATGTGGCTGACGAAGGTCCTCCCGGAAGCGGCTGTTGATGTGGCGACGGTGTTGCTGCTGAGGAGATGATGGTCCTGCGCGATGCGGCTGTTGATGTAGCGACGATGTGGTTGCTGAGAAGATAGTGGTCCTGCGATGTGTGGCTGACGAAAGGTCCTACACGATGTGGCTGTCGATGAGGAGATGATGATCTTGTGAGATGTGGTCGACGACGGTCCTGCGAGATGTGGTTGTTGATGTGGCGATGATGTGATTGCTGAGGGATGATGGTCCTGCGAGATGTAGTTAGCGAAGGTCCGGCGAGATGTGGCGACGATGCAGCTGCTGAGGAGATGATGGTCCAGCGAGATGTGGTTGATGACGGTCCTGTGAGATGTAGCTGGCGAAAGTCCGGCGATGTGGCTGATGATGGTGTGATGCTGATGATCCTGATGCGCGTACGATTGTTCAGGTGGCGGCGAAGAAGGCGAACCCTGCTATTCTGCCCTCCCTCCCCTTGATCCAGAGGAAGGCGAAAAAAAAACCCTGGCTGAGGCTGGCCAATTGCTGCAGCTAAGGAAAAAATTCCTTCCTGACCCCGGAGGCGATCGGCGGACCCTGGATCAACTGATAGTGTGGTGCCCTGGGGTCCTTACCTGTTCTTGATACCTATTCTATGCGGTGATAGTGCTGGGGAAAAAAGCGTACCTGGTCGGCTGTTGTGGATGTTGCCCTGTTGAGCTGGGGGCTGAGTGGGAGCCGGAAATGGTGGGGGGTCACGGTCCCGTTGCTGGTGGGTACGGTGTAACCAGGTGTACCAAGATGGCTGACGGTTTAAGGCCCACGGTGCTGACGTCTGGGGCTGCTTCCAAAATGTAACTCAGCTAGAGGCTGAGTGGGTGCTGGGAATAGTGTCCCATCATTGGTATCAGTGGAAGGAATAGTGTCCCATCATTGGTATCAGTGGGAGGAATAGTGCACCATAGTTGGTGTCCTTGGAAGGAATAGTGCTGGGGCTGCTTACTAGGAATGATTAAATCTGCCTGTGTTGAATTTTCTGAAGTATTCACCAAACCCTGCTTGAAGACTGTTAAACTTGAACTGCACAGATCTGGAAATGTCTCACTGCCTGTGATTAGCCGTATGCAGTGTCGGCTTCCAGGCAGGATCGGGCAGGTGGGATCCCGAATGCCCATCTCTAGTTGTCATTTATGCTGAGCAACAGTAGATCATGTCAGGCAATCAGTTGTTTTTTTCATATGGTGGGCAGTGTGATTGACGATGGATTCACTTTGTGGAACATTTTGTTTTTTAATAAAGGACCTACAGTATATATAAAAAAAATTGTTAGTCTTTATTTACTTTTAACTTTTTTGAGAATAAAATGGGGTCCTTTGTAAAGTATCTAAAGGCACCCTTATTGTTAAAGTAGTTGTAACCCTAAAAAAAAAAACAACTCCTGTCCCTTTACGGCATGAGATATAGCACAGTGCTTTTGCCATCTCAATTGTCTCTTTTATATGTTGTACAACACCTGGTTGATCCTGCCTGTTCCTGTGTTTCCCTGTTTACACTGATCACATGTATCATGGCTGCTGACCCATGATAGTGTGGTCAGATTACATGCCTCCGTCATCCAGCTCTCTCCTCAGTGTCTCTCCCCCTCTCCCTGTCACTTCCGTAGCATGATCAGTTTACTAACAAGAACACAGAAACAGGCGGGTTAAGCAAGTATTATACTATATGGAAAAGGATAAATAACGTTGTAAAAAATGAAAATCACTAAAATAATGAAGGAAGGATCTATCAAAGAAAGCAAGGAAAACAGGGGAATCTGATTAAAAAGATTAACGTTTAAAATTGAAATGAGACGGCATGCATCTGCATGCTAATACATGAAGGTGCAACCATGTGAATAGTGAGTGGATTGAAAGTTCTGGGGGATAAACTTTTAAAAAAAAATCTCTAAAAAAGTCTCTAAATTGAGGCTGTAAAGGGAGCGAGGCTACTTCAGGCACGGGCTGGGGAACCTTATCACTGTGAACAAAAGGAAAGCAAAAAGGAGGAGAGAGAAGCGCCAAGCCAATCCTTTAAAGAGCTTAGGAATTTATTCAGTATATAAGTATAAAAACACTAAAAACTTGCCTGACAAATTTTGGAGCACTTGCAGAGTGCTAGAGCGGGTGGGATCTTCCACGTACAGTGTCACAGGAGGACCTCCGGGAAGATTTTTATTGAGGATCTACGAGCACCATGTATCACGCAAGTTTTTAGTGTTGTTTTATACTTATATACTAAATACATTTCTAAGTTGTTTAAAGGATTGGCTTGGCGCTTCTTTCTCCTCCTTTTAATACCTGCTTAACCCTGCCTGTTCCTGTTTTAGTAAACTGATCATGCTAATCATGCTAAAAAGCTTATGGCTGCTGCTCAGTTTACATCTTTCCATCATTCTGCTCTCTCTGCAGCATCTGTATCTTCCTCCATTCCTGTCATTTCCATTGTCTGTGCGAAGTCGATCCTCGCCCCCTCCTGAAACTAAAACTAAACCAGAAGAGGAATGTGAGCCCCTCCCACTGGAGTCCCTCTGCTTGACTGCACAGAATCACTTCTATGAAAAAGGTATTTAAAGATTATTTTGCTGAAAAAAACATGCATCCATTACTATTTCCCCATAAGAGAACCTATCATGGTAGTTTATTGTGGAGTAGATATGTGCAGAATGGAAGAATTAGTTTTGTCTATTTCCGATAGATTCGTTATGATACTAATTTTGTTTCATTATGGAATTCGTTTAGTTTGGTTTCAAATGAAATAGTAACGAATAGTAAAGGTATTCAATGTAAAAATGTATTTTATTAATTTTCTTACAAATTCCAACTTTTCAGAACAATTAGAATTTGGATCGGTTGGAAAAACATCGACCGATTCAAATTCTGTGTGAAGAAATGGCTGGTTGTTAAAGAAGTTGTAAAGTCTTGTGGTTTTTCACCGTAATGCATTCTATGCATTAAGGTGAAAACCCTTCTGTGCTGCAGTTGCCCCAAGAGCCCCCCTTTTTCTTAGCTGGACCATTCCAGTGACGAGCATGAGCCCAGCAACTCCAGCCACTGTCTCGGGTCCTCATTGCTCCCGCTGCTATCGATCAAATCCAGTGACACGGGTGTCATGGGCAGAGCCAAGTTCTGCTGTCTGTGTCAATTTTCTGTGTATAATTTTGTTCCCACAAATAGAGCTTTCTTTAGGTGGTATTTGATCACCTCTGCGGCTTTTTTTTTTTTTGCTAAACAAATAAAAAAAGACCAAAAGACCAAAAGTTCTTTGTTTCTGTTATAACATTTTGTAAATAAGTAAGTTTTCTCCTTCACTGATTGGCACTGATGAGGCTGTACTGACAAGCACTGATTAGGCGGCACCAATGAGGTGGCACCAATGATGGGCACTGATAGGCGGCATTGATAGGTGGCACTGATATGCAGCACTGATAGGCATTGATAGGCAGCACTGATAGGCACTCATAGGTGGCACTGGTGGGCAACGATAGGTGACACTGATGGGCACTGAAAGGCTGCACTGATGGATACTTATGGGTGGCACTGATGGGCACTGATAGGCAGCACTGATGGCCCTTACACTAGCAGGCATTGCTGATGGACACTTATTGGCATATGCCTGGGCACTGATTGGCATCTGCCTGGGCACTGATTGGCATATCCCTGGTGGTCCAGGGTGGCTGCCCTGATAAACAATCAGCACAGACCCCCCTGTCAGGAGAGCCACTGATTGTCTCTCCTCTACTCGCATCTGTCAGGCACGAGTGAGGAAAAGCCGATAAACGGCTCTTCCTGTTTACACTGTGATCAGCCATGATTGGTCATGGTTGATCACGTGGTAAAGAGCCTCTGTCAGAGGCTCTTTACCGAGATCGGTGTTGCAGTGTGTCAGACTGACACACCACACCACCGATTGCAGTGCTGTGCGCCCCCCCCCCCCCGGGTGCACAAACATGGCTTATCCTACTGGATGTCATATGACGCTCAGTCAGGATAACTGAACCCCTGCCTGGCTGTCATTTTGCTATAGGCCGGGCAGGAAATGGTTAAAGAAAACAAACCTTTACAATCACTTTAAGCAGCGGGCAGGGAAGCTGGCCATCCTTAAAGTAATTGTAAAGTGTCCTTTTTTTTTTTCTAAAAAAAAATAACAAACATGTTATTACTTACCTTCTCTGTTGCAGTGGATTTGCACAGAGCAGCCCCGATCCTCCTCTTCTCTGGTCTCTCTTCTGTGCTCCAGGCCCCTCCCTCCTATTGAGTGCCCCTACAGCAAGCATCTTGCTATAGGGGCACCTGAGCCTAGTCACAGCTCCCTGTATCCATTTAGAAATGGAGCCATGTCCCAGCCCCACCCACTCTCTCTCCTTATTGTCCAACTTACTTTGATTGACAGCAGTGGGAGCCAATGGCACAGCTGATGTTTTTTCAGCCAATCAGGAGGGAAAGTCTTGGACAGCCGAGACACTCATGGACATCGCTGGATAGAGAGCTCGGGGGGGGGGGGCTGCTGCAGAGGGGGGCTGCTGCACATAGAAGGTTTTTTATCTTAAGGCATTAAGATAAAAAACCTTTCTATCTTTACAACCCCTTTAGTCATCATCTGTCTGCGGGCTTCCCCATGGATAGATGAATGTAAAGAAAAGAATGTAAAGAATTTTTTTTAAAAAACAGCCAAAAATAAAACAAATATTAGCGCCCCCCTCCTGAACCATACCAGGCCACATGCCCCCACCCCAAAGCACCTTGTCCCTAGGTTGATGGGGACAAGGGCCACATCCCCACAACCGTGGCCGGTGGTTGTGGGGGTCTGCGGATGGTGGGCTTATCGGAACCTGTAAGCCCCTTTAAGAAGATTTGTATTTTTTAATAAAGGACCTGTCAAAAACGTGTCTCTTGTGTTTATTTCTTTTTGACACTTTTTTGGTGAATCGGTAGGGGCACTATGTACTCAATACTCATTCTCATGTTGAGGGCATGTGGCCTGGTATGGTTCAGGAGGGGAGCACTCGCTCGTCCCCCCTCTTTCCTGACCTTCCATTTCACATGTCCAGATAAGGGTCTGGTATGGATTTTGGGGGGGACTCACGCCGTTTTTTTTAAACATTTTTCTATTGCCAGGCAATGCTGGCATTCTTTTCTTTACATTCATCTGTCAGTGGGGAAGTCCACTGACAGATTATGACTCATGGTTGTTAAGGACACGGGCGGCCGGCTTCCCGGCCTGCTACTTAACAACCAGTTATTTCTTCACACAGAATTCAAATCGGTCGATCGTTTTTTGACCCATCTGAATTCTATTTGTTCTGAAAAGTTGGAATTTGTTAGAAAATTAATAAACAAAACTAATTTTAATTGATTTCAAATAAATTTGTTACTATTCATTACTATATCATTCGGAGATTCAGATACATCTGAATCTCCGAATGACCAAAAATTGGTCCAAATTTGTATTCAGTCTAAAACGAATTGCCATTTGTCTATTGTGGAGACAACCACTTTAAATGGGGCTTCCAGATTCTGATAAGCTTCCCACTGGCAGACTCCTGCAACCACTGGGCCAGATTTGTGAGAATCCCCAGCTGACATCTGCCTGGGCAGAAATGAGTCATAATTGTTGTCTGGGGGCCCCTTTTTCTAAATGGGGCCTCCATAGTCCAAAACATTTCTACAGACACCTGCATCCCTTTTGGGGGACAGAATGAGGGAATGAAGCCCTTCATCAAAATTAGAAAAGGTTGTCCCCGCCAATTTTAAGATGAAATGGCCTGGTATGGTTCAGGAGGGAGCTGTGCATTTGCTCTCATCCCCTGGCCAGCTGGCTACACGCCTGGATAAGAGTATTTTATGTATTTTCTAGGAGGACTCTTTTTTTCTTTTCTTTTAGGGATATTGCACATTGTTTACAAAACAATGGTGTGGGGTACCCTAAAAATCCATACCAGACCTTAATACAGGCATGCATTATTGTGGTGGGGATCATTGTGGCATCAGGACATTATTGTGTGTTGCTCATAATGATTGATATGAATTTACATTGTTGCATGACGTGACTGACAATAGATAGCAATGGGTACTATTTGCCATTTATGCATTAAAATATAGGGCAAAATATCTGGGGGTTCTCTTATTCTAAAATAAACTTTCACTTTATGATAAATCCCACCTCTGAAATAAGGGGGCCCCCAGATATCCGCTCCACTATGTGAATAATAAATTGGGTATATAGTATACCTTGGTACTCATCAAATGTAATTTCAAAATGAAAATAGCAACACCCACATCTTAAAAAAAGTAATTTGTTTATAAAAAATTTAAAAAAATAAACTGTCCCTTGATGTAAACCCACAGGCATTCATGTCATCTAGCAATGTAGATACATGTCTATCACGATGAATGACTCATGATGATGTTGACCTGCTGCCATGGCATCCACAAAAATGCTGCCCTACCATTACTCTTGTCACAAATGAATGTTCCCTGGTGCTGCTGGAATGTAAACAATAGTGATTCGGAACCTGGGTGATGTCACCAACCAAATATGGTCAATATCGATTCTTGCTGGCTTGTTAACAATTTCATACAGAAACTGGGGGCATATGTCAGTTAGAGGTGGTAGTTAGGGATGAGCTGAACAACCCCCGGTTCGGTTCGCAGCAGAACATGCGAACAGACAAAAAATTTAAGTCTATGGGACCCAAACGTGAAATATCAAAAGTGCTAATTTTAAAGGCTTATATGCAAGTTATCGCCATTAAAAGTGTTTGGGGACCCGGGTCCTGTCCCAGGGGACATGTATCGATGCAAAAAAAGTTTTAAAAACGCAAGTTTTTTCGGGAGCAGTGATTTTAATAATGCTTAAAGTGTAACAATAAAAATTAAATATTCCTTTAAATATTTTGCCTGGGGGGGTCTCCTTAGTCTGCCTATAAAGTAGCGTATCTTTCCTATGTTTATAACAGTACCACAGCAAAATTACATTTGTAAAGGAAAAAATGTAATTTAAAACTGCTCGCGGCTATAATGTATTGTCGGATCCCGGCAACATAGATAAAAATCATTGAAAAAAACGTATGTAAAACGTATGTAAAAACTATGTAAGCAGCCTTATATAGTGTGGGGCATGGGCTTAGTCCTCCTAAGCCATGATTGGCCAAAGGCACCCTGCCTGCCTTTGGCCAATTATGGCTCTCTCAGCAGCATCATACAGCAATGCACTGCAATTTAGTAGTGCATTATGGGGTGTTCCATGGCGCTTGAATTTCCCACGAACACCCGATGTTCGAATCGAGCTTACATTTGATTTAAACCACTGGCTCTTACCTAGTGGTAGTAATACAGCTGCTAAATGACAGACTCACAACTACATCAGCCAAAGATTCAGACAGGCAGAAAAATTTGTCCAGTTTTTTTGTTCATTCACGGAACTGTGCAAACTCATGTTCAACCTGAATCCGAAGCACCCCCTACTAGTGTCAAATACAAAATATGTACAGGCTCTGAAAGGTGCACACTTTCAATGTCTCATTTTCTATAGATAATTTAACAATGGTGATAGTGTTGCCATATTAAATGGACAACAGAAGGGAAATAAGAAGTAGTTAAAAGAAAAGAACAACATATGTCCTGGTTTTTGAACCACAAATAATACATTATAAAGAACATTGCCTTGACATCATTTCCTAGCTTGCAATACAAATTATGTTTGGAATCTGATTATTTTCTGTGAGCAACAATCCATGCATTAGGCACACTGCAAAACTGCAAGGTCAAGGGAGGTCTTAGGATAGTGGAAAACATTTCCATTTCTTTACAGATTCTGATTCTGACTTTCTGTAAAGTCCATAAATAAATATACCTTTTGCTTTACTGTATGCATGGTGAACTTTAGTTTGGAATATCAGGCTCTGTCTCCCAAATTTGTAAGTTCATAAAAATATGTAAAAACATTCTAAAATTACTACAAGAAACACTACCTAATTTCTAGTTATTTTTAGTTAAAATGCTTTAAAGAAGAATTCCAGCTTTTTCTCCCCAACAGTTACATTGTGTATGTGAATGAATTACAAGCCTACTTTCAGTTTGTGTGACTTTACTTTAGCTGTATAAAGAAGGTTTTTCTGTGGTGTCATTCCTCCTCCTGGCTGAATTTTAAAGTTATCTGACTTCCTGTTTCCTTTTTTTGCCAGTCTTGATACTATATGTCCCATGATCCTTTGAGTCTCTGTATTTTCAGGGCAAGCTATGGAAGCCACTTGTACCAGCTGTGGGAGTTGATGTGGGTGGGTCTAAGGGTCACTGTGGGCACTTCTGGGCCTTAAAGTGGTTGTAAACCCTTTACAACCACTTTAAACTACAGGCAAGCCTATAATTAGGCATACCTGTAGATGCACTGGTTATCTCCTAAGCCTGCAGGGTTTAGGAGATATCCCTGTATTTGCATGTGCCAACATCATGTGCCGACATCATTGCTTCAGTTGTACTGTGCCGTTCCCGGTGGCTCCCACGCATTACGTCATCGCGGCTCCAGCCAATTTACAGCGCCGGAGCCGCGATACATGGAAGTAACCTCCGGGATAGATGTCGCCGGCCGGATGGGGAGACAAGGACGTCTGCGGAGGCTTCATTCTCGGGTAAGTAATTCATAATGAGCTAGTATGCTATGCATACTAGCTCATTATGCCTTTATCTTGCAGGGTGTTGTTTTTTTTTCCCCCAGGAGGGTTTACAACCACTTTAATGTGGGTGGTGAAAGGGGAGGAATGGAATTGTGTTATCACCACCCACATTCCATTCCTCCCTGCAGTAAATAGGGAACCAGCAGGAAGCGGAACTTTAGTCAGAAAAGTGATTCTAAAGGCAAATGTTTTATTTTTTTTAAATAACAAACATGTTATATTTACCTGCTCTGTGTAATGGTTTTGCAGAGTGCAACCCTGATCCTCCACTTCCCCCACCGCCAAGTACACCTATAGCAAGCCACTTGCTATGAGGGCACTCATGGATGCTTGCTTACACAACCTGCATAGAAAATGCATGGCCACACTTACCAACACACGTTGCTCTCAACAGTTGCCTCTGAAGTAGCCAGCAAGACGACAAAACCTCTCAGGTTTCCAGCCTTGCTCCCATGCTGCCAGCTTCTGGGATACCTCCTACCCTATCTCCTCCATTCATCTAAGGGACTTTGACCTCTCTGGATATGGACTCATTATCCTCCTCTTGCTATAAGTACAGCCTGGACCTCTCAAGATCAACATAGATGGCTAAGTACATTTTCTCTACTTGAGTATTACATGGCTTGGAAATTCTTGTTTGATCTAAACCGATGGCTCCCACACTGGGCAATGATGAATTATATATCACACAGTTGGAGGAGTTCTCCTGTGTTTATCTAGTTGCCAATAAAGGGAGGGCAGAAGATGCCATGGAAGGCTGATAACAGGAAAAAAACCCTGGGAATCCATCTCCCCTTCCCTGAGGAGCCTACATTGGCTAACCGTAAAGAATCGGGTCATTTTCAAGACCCTCTGCCTCACCCACAAATGCACCCATGGAGACGCGCCTCAATACCTTCTCGAGAAAATAAAACGCTACACACCCAATCGCAGTCTTCGATCGTCCGACCAAAACCTCCTCCTCATCCCCAAGTCCCGCTACAAATCAAAAGGGGAACGAAGATTCGCTGTCCAAGGACCACGGCTATGGAATGCACTACCAACCTACATCCACATGGAAGAAAACCATCAGGTCTTCAGGAAAAAACTCAAGACCCACCTCTTCTAAGAAGCTTGACAACAAAGCACTAATTACAGTGCCTTGAGGCGATTCGGTTCGCATTGTAGCGCTATACAAATTATTCATTCATTCATTCTATAAGCTATATGAGTGTCATATGTGATGACAGGGGCACCTCACCCTGGGAGTTTTTCATTTATTCTTGATGTTCGATACATATGCCATTATTCACTCTGACTCCATGCTGCTTATATGGGGGCTGGTCTTATGACACCTTTTATTGAAGGACACCCTCATGGACTTGTCATTAACCACAAGTAGTGGCCATCACATCATTTATACGTGGGTTGATCTCATGCTACAGCCCAAATTAATTTAAATACCACTGGCCATAGTTAATATTGTCTATGTGTTGATTGGATTCTCTTACAATCCATGAGAAGGTCCTTTATTGGACTTCGAACAATATTCAACTATATACTAGTCCTGGAATATACAGTGCCTTTTTCCACATTTTGTCAGGTTACAACCAAAAACGTAAATGTATTTTATTGGGATTTTATGTGATAGACCAACATAAAGTGGCACATAATTGTGAAGTGGAAGGAAAATGATAAATGGTTTTCAAATTTTTTTACAAATAAATATGTGAAAAGTGTGGCGTGCATTTGTATTCAGTGCCCCTTAGTCAATACTTTGTAGAACCACCTTTTGCTGCAATTACAGCTGCAAGTCTTTTTGGGGATGTCTCTACCAGCTTTGAACATCTAGAGAGACATTTTTGCCCATTCTTCTTTGCAAAAAAGCTCAAGCTTTGTCAGGTTGGATGGAAAGAGTCGGTGAACAGAAATTTTCAAGTCTTGCCACATATTCTCAATTGGATTTAGGTCTGGACTTTGACTGGGCCATTCTAACACATAAATATGCTTTAACCTAAACCATTCCATTGTAGCTCTGGCTGTATGTTTAGGGTCGTTGTCCTGCTGGAAGGTGAACCCCTGCACCAGTCTCAAGTCTTTTGCAGACTCTAACAGGTTTTCGTATAAGATGTCCCTGTATTTGGCTCTAACAATCTTTCTAGCAACTCTGACCAGATTCCCTGTCCCTGCTGAACAAAAGCATCCCACAACATGATGCTGCCACCACTATGTTTCACAGTAGGGGTGGTTTGTTCAGGGTGATGTGCAGTGTTATTTTTCCGCCACACATAGCGTTTTGCTTTTAGGCCAAAAAGTTACATTTTGGTGCCATCTGACCAAAGTGCATTCTTCCACATGTTTGCTGTGTCCCCCACATGACTTCTTGCAAACTGCAAAGGCACTTCTTATTGCTTTATTTCAACAATGGCTTTCTTCTTGTCATGCTTCCATAAAGGCCAGATTTGTGGCGTGCACGACTAATAGTTGTAATGTAGACAGATTCTCCAAGCTGAGCTGTGGATCTCTGCAGCTCCTCCAGAGTTACCATGGGACTCTTGGCTGCTTCTCCTATTAATGCTCTCCTTGCCTGGCCTGCCATTTTAGGTGGACGGCCATTTCTTGGTAGGTTTGCAGTTGTGCTATACTCTTTCCATTTTCGGATGATGTATTGAACAGTGCTCCGTGAGTTGTTTAAAGCTTGGGATATATTTTTATAACATAACCCTGCTTTAAAATTCTCCACAACTTTATCCCTGGCCTGTCTGATGTGTCCCTTGGCCTTCATGATGGTGTTTGTTCACTAAGGTTCTCTAACAAACCTCTGAGGGCTTCACAGAACACAGAACACTTTTCACATATTTATTTTTAAAACATTTTGAAAACCATTTATCATTTCCCTTCCACTTCACAATTAAGTGCCACTTTGTGTTGGTCTATCCAATAAAATCCCAATAAAATAAATTTAAGTTTTTGGTTATAACATGACAAATTGTGGAAAATTTCAAGGTGCATGAATACTTTTTCAAGGCACTGTATTCTACCAAGGGATCCACTACAAGAAACACTACCTAATTTCTAGTTATTTTTAGTTAAAATGCTTTAAAGAAGAATTCCAGCTTTTTCTCCCCAACAGTTACATTGTGTATGTGAATGAATTACAAGCCTACTTTCAGTTTGTGTGACTTTACTTTAGCTGTATAAAGAAGGTTTTTCTGTGGTGTCATTCCTCCTCCTGGCTGAATTTTAAAGTTATCTGACTTCCTGTTTCCTTTTTTTCTTGATACTATATGTCCCATGATCCTTTGAGTCTCTGTAGTTTCAGGGCAAGCTATGGAAGCCACTTGTACCAGCTGTGGGAGTTGATGTGGGTGGGTCTAAGGGTCACTGTGGGCACTTCTGGGCCTTAAAGTGGTTGTAAACCCTTTACAACCACTTTAAACTACAGGCAAGCCTATAATTAGGCGTACCTGTAGATGCACTGGTTATCTCCTAAGCCTGCAGGGTTTAGGAGATATCCCTGTATTTGCATGTGCCGACATCATGTGCCGACATCATTGCTTCAGTTGTACTGTGCCGTTCCCGGTGGCTCCCACGCATTACGTCATCGCGGCTCCAGCCAATTTACAGCGCCGGAGCCGCGATACATGGAAGTAACCTCCGGGATAGATGTCGCCGGCCGGAGGGGGAGATGAGGACGTCTGCGGAGGCTTCATTCTCGGGTAAGTAATTCATAATGAGCTAGTATGCTATGCATACTAGCTCATTATGCCTTTATCTTGCAGGGTGTTGTTTTTTTTTTCCCCCAGGAGGGTTTACAACCACTTTAATGTGGGTGATAAAGGGGAGGAATGGAATTGTGTTATCACCACCCACATTCCATTCCTCCCTGCAGTAAATAGGGAACCAGCAGGAAGCGGAACTTTAGTCAGAAAAGTGATTCTAAAGGCAAATGTTTTATTTTTTTTAAATAACAAACATGTTATACTTACCTGCTCTGTGTAATGGTTTTGCAGAGTGCAACCCTGATCCTCCACTTCCCCCACCGCCAAGTACACCTATAGCAAGCCACTTGCTATGAGGGCACTCATGGATGCTTGCTTACACAACCTGCATAGAAAATGCATGGCCACACTTACCAACACACGTTGCTCTCAACAGTTGCCTCTGAAGTAGCCAGCAAGACGACAAAACCTCTCAGGCTTCCAGCCTTGCTCCCATGCTGCCAGGTTCTGGGATACCTCCTACCCTATCTCCTCCATTCATCTAAGGGACTTTGACCTCTCTGGATATGGACTCATTATCCTCCTCTTGCTATAAGTACAGCCTGGACCTCTCAAGATCAACATAGATGGCTAAGTACATTTTCTCTACTTGAGTATTACATGGCTTGGAAATTCTTGTTTGATCTAAACCGATGGCTCCCACACTGGGCAATGATGAATTATATATCACACAGTTGGAGGAGTTCTCCTGTGTTTATCTAGTTGCCAACAAAGGGAGGGCAGAAGATGCCATGCTATAAGCTATATGAGTGTCATATGTGATGAAAGGGGCACCTCACCCTGGGAGTTTTTCATTTATTCTTGATGTTCGATACATATGCCATTATTCACTCTGACTCCATGCTGCTTATATGGGGGCTGGTCTTATGACACCTTTTATTGAAGGACACCCTCATGGACTTGTCATTAACCACAAGTAGTGGCCATCACATCATTTATACGTGGGTGGATCTCATGCTACAGCCCAAATTAATTGAAATACCACTGGCCATAGTTAATATTGTCTATGTGTTGATTGGATTCTCTTACAATCCATGAGAAGGTCCTTTATTGGACTTCGAACAATATTCAACTATATACTAGTCCTGGAATATACAGTGCCTTTTTCCACATTTTGTCATGTTACAACCAAAAACGTAAATGTATTTTATTGGGATTTTATGTGATAGACCAACACAAAGTGGCACATAATTGTGAAGTGGAAGGAAAATGATGAATGGTTTTCAATTTTTTTTACAAATAAATATGTGAAAAGTGTGGCGTGCATTTGTATTCAGTGCCCCTTAGTCAATACTTTGTAGAACCACCTTTTGCTGCAATTACAGCTGCAAGTATTTTTGGGGATGTCTCTACCTGCTTTGAACATCTAGAGAGACATTTTTGCCCATTCTTCTTTGCAAAAAAGCTCAAGCTTTGTCAGGTTGGATGGAAAGAGTCGGTGAACAGAAATTTTCAAGTCTTGCCACATATTCTCAATTGGATTTAGGTCTGGACTTTGACTGGGCCATTCTAACACATAAATATGCTTTAACCTAAACCATTCCATTGTAGCTCTGGCTGTATGTTTAGGGCCGTTGTCCTGCTGGAAGGTGAACCCCTGCACCAGTCTCAAGTCTTTTGCAGACTCTAACAGGTTTTCGTATAAGATGTCCCTGTATTTGGCTCTAACAATCTTTCTAGCAACTCTGACCAGATTCCCTGTCCCTGCTGAACAAAAGCATCCCCACAACATGATGCTGCCACCACTATGTTTCACAGTGGGGGTGGTTTGTTCAGGGTGATGTGCAGTGTTATTTTTCCGCCACACATAGCGTTTTGCTTTTAGGCCAAAAAGTTACATTTTGGTGCCATCTGACCAAAGTGCATTCTTCCACATGTTTGCTGTGTCCCCCACATGACTTCTTGCAAACTGCAAAGGCACTTCTTATTGCTTTCTTTCAACAATGGCTTTCTTCTTGTCATGCTTCCATAAAGGCCAGATTTGTGGCGTGCACGACTAATAGTTGTAATGTAGACAGATTCTCCAAGCTAAGCTGTGGATCTCTGCAGCTCCTCCAGAGTTACCATGGGCCTCTTGGCTGCTTCTCCTATTAATGCTCTCCTTGCCTGGTCTGCCATTTTAGGTGGACGGCCATATCTTGGTAGGTTTGCAGTTGTGCTATACTCTTTCCATTTTCGGATGATGTATTGAACAGTGCTCCGTGAGGTGTTTAAAGCTTGGGATATATTTTTAGAACATAACCCTGCTTTAAAATTCTCCACAACTTTATCCCTGGCCTGTCTGATGTGTCCCTTGGCCTTCATGATGGTGTTTGTTCACTAAGGCTCTCTAACAAACCTCTGAGGGCTTCACAGAACACAGAACACTTTTCACATATTTATTTTTAAAACATTTTGAAAACCATTTATCATTTCCCTTCCACTTCACAATTAAGTGCCACTTTGTGTTGGTCTATCCAATAAAATCCCAATAAAATAAATTTAAGTTTTTGGTTATAACATGACAAAATGTGGAAAATTTCAAGGTGCATGAATACTTTTTCAAGGCACTGTATTCTACCAAGGGATCCCTTTTAGGAATCCTGAAGAACACCAAGTTACAAGCTATATATTATAATATGGAGGAGGAATTTTTATGTTTTTGATCCGGTTTATGTACACGAGGGCACACACATTTATGAACACGTGACATCACATTTTTTTCTTTTTTTTCAACAATTTTCCAGTAGCTGCCATGGTTGTGTTTATAAAAAGTGGCTACTTATGATTTGATTTTATTAGTTGGATAGTGGGTTTTGTATTTTCCAGATTATTAGTGTTTAATAAAGTAATTTTCTCTACTACTACTACGCATGCTTGGAAACAATTCAACGCACGCTCAGAAGCATTGAACTTAATTTTCTCGGCTCGTCGTAGTATCCAAGGCCTTCCTCTGGATCAACTGTGGGTATAGGTTTGTGTATATGGGATTGTATTATTATTATTATTTATTATTTTTTTTTGGTTGAACCAGATGGACTTGTGTCTTTTTTTAACCTGACTAACTATGTTACTGTGCTACTATGTTACGCTTGCGTTACCATTTAGGCTGCATTTGCATCTGCATATTTCCGAATGAGTGGCATCCCACACAGAAAACATGTGCTTTGTTCTGCATTTCGTTTACATCTGTGAGTTTCCAAACACAGGGCAACCTGCAAGAAAAAGCACATGTTTTCTGTGTGGGTTGCCGAGCATTTGAAAACATGCAGATGTAAACGCAGTCTAATTATTAATGACACCCCAATCACAAAAATGTGCTACAAACATGCCAAAATGAGCACTGAAAAACTCACACTCCATGACTGAAAACGTTCTAGTGCTACTTTGGGGCATCTGTCGCATGCAAGGAAGCCCATTTAAGGGCACGTTTACGCTTAAAAAAGTGCAAGAAACTGCGAGTGGGAGCATGCGTTTCTGCTCCGCTGAGGTGTGAATGGAATATGCTTGAGGGGAAGTTTTCAGGCAGCAAGAATAATCAAGGAGGAGAGGTAAGCTTTCCCAGCAGGCTGTGCATGTGCTGTGATCTGTGAGGTGGGACTTGTAGGTGTGACTGGGTGGGGCTGCATGCTATTTTAGAATGTATTCAGTCCCATCCACCATCAGAGCTGTGAAGGGTGTTACATCATTTGCAGAGTCTGAAAGACTACAGAGGGGAGTGTTATAGATTATAGCTGCTGCAGGAAATGGCTATGGAAGGGACAGAGTCTACCAGTAGGATATACAGAGTATCACATAGTTACATAGTTACATAGTTAGTTAGGTTGAAAAAAGACACAAGTCCATCCAGTTCAACCACAAATAAAAAAAAAAATATATATATATATATCATACAATCCCATATACCCCATTCTATACCCACAGTTGATCCAGAGGAAGGCAAAAAAAACCCCAGCAGAGCATTCTCCAATTTGCTAAAGCAGGGGAAAAAAATTCCTTCCTGATCCCCCGAGAGGCAATCGGATTTTCCCTGGATCAACTTTACCTATAAATGTCAGTACCCAGTTATATTATGTACATTTAGGAAAGTATCCAGGCCTTTCTTAAAGCAATCTACTGAGCTGGCTAGAACCACCTCTGCAGGGAGTCTATTCCACATTTTCACAGCTCTTACTGTGAAGAAACCTTTCCTTATTTGGAGATGAAATCTCTTCTCCTCTAGACGTAAAGAGTGCCCCCTTGTCCTCTTTGTTGACCGTAAAGTGAATAACTCAACACCAAGTTCACTATATGGACCCCTTATATATTTATACATGTTGATCATATCCCCCCTTAATCTGCTTTTATCAAGGGTGAATAAATTCAGTTCCTCTAATCTTTCCTCATAGCTGAGCTCCTCCATGCCTCTTATCAGTTTGGTTGCCCTTCTCTGCACTTTCTCCAGTTCCCCAATATCCTTTTTGAGAACTGGTGCCCAAAACTGAACTGCATATTCCAGATGAGGTCTTACTAATGATTTGAACAGGGGCAAAATGATATCTCTCTCTCTGGAGTCCATACCTCTCTTAATACAAGAAAGGACTTTGCTCGCTTTGGAAACCGCAGCTTGGCATTGCATGCTATTATTGAGCTTATGATCTACCAAAACCCCCAGATCCTTCTCCACTACGGATTTCCCCAGTTGTACTCCCCCTAGCATGTATGATGCATGCATATTCTTAGCCCCCAAGTGCATAACTTTACATTTATCAACATTAAACCTCATCTGCCACATAGTCGCCCAATTTGACAGAGCATTGAGGTCAGCTTGTAAATTGGAGACCTCCTGTAAGGACGTTATTCCACTGCATAGCTTGGTGTCATCTGCAAAGACAGAAATGTTACTTTTGATCCCAGACCCAATATCATTTATAAAGATATTAAAAAGTAAGGGTCCCAGCACTGAACCTTGGGGTACACCACTGATAACCTTAGACCATTCAGAGTAAGAATCATTAACCACGACTCTCTGAATTCTGTCTTTTAGCCAGTTTTCTATCCATTTACAAACCGATATTTCCAAACCTGTAGACCTTACCTTACACATGAGCCGTGTGTGGGGAACTGTATCGAACGCTTTTGCAAAATCCAAGTATACCACGTCCACAGCCACGCCTCTGTCCAAGGTTTTACTTACCTCCTCATAAAAAGAAATGAGGTTTGTCTGACAACTTCTGTCTTTCATGAACCCATGCTGTCTGTTGCTTAAAATATTTTTTTTCCTGCAAGAACTCGTCTATGTGGTCTTTTAATAATCTCTCCAGTATCTTCCCAACTATAGAAGTTAAACTAACAGGTCTATAGTTACTTGGTAAAGACTTTGTTCCCTTTTTAAATATAGGCACCACGTTCGCCCTGCGCCAATCCAGTGGTACTATTCCTGTCATTAATGATTGCCTAAAAATTAGATACAATGGCTTTGAAATTACAGAGCTCAATTCTTTTAGGATCCGTGGGTGGATGCCATCAGGTCCAGGTGCTTTATCCACCTTTATTCTGTCTAAATATTTCTGGACCATATCACTTTTGAGCCATTGTGGATTTAGGGCTGTGTCACTACCACCCCCATTGTGGACATGAGCTCCCCCATGCTCCTTTGTATACACAGAGCTGAAGAAAGTATTTAATAAATTAGCCTTCTCTTTGTCCCCAGTCACCCACTCTAGATTATTTTGTAAAGGGCCTACATGCTCAGACTTGACCTTTTTACTATTAATATATTTGAAGAATTTTTTGGGGTTTGTCCTACTATCTTTTGCAATCTGTCTTTCGTTTTGAATTTTTGCATCCTTGATTTGCTTTTTACATATTCTGTTATGTTCTTTGTAACATTTAAATGACACTAGTGATCCTTCATTTTTATATGTTTTAAAAGCTCTTTTCTTATAGTTTATAGCTTTTTTAACTTTGGCCGTGAGCCACATAGGTTTTATTTTTAGCCTTTTAAATTTATTGCCCATGGGAATATACTTTGCAGTGAGTTCACAAACAGTCTTTTTGAAGAATCCCCATTTCTGTTCTGTGCCCATTGTTGCCAATATTCTCTCCCAGTCTAAGTTCTGGAGAGCAGCCCTCATCCTTGGAAAATTTGCCCTCTTGAAATTAAGTGTTTTTATCTTTCCTGTATGTGATTTTTGCTTACAGCTAACATCAAATGAAATCATGTTATGGTCACTGCTACCCAGATGCTCCTTTATCTGAACATTAGTAATATGCTCTGCATGGTTTGAGATTACCAGATCCAGCAGAGCATCATTCCTGGTTGGGGCCTCAATGAACTGGACCATAAAATTGTCCTGTAATAGGTTTATAAATTTTTGTCCTTTAACTGTCCCAGCAGTGCCATTATTCCAGTCAATTTCTGGGTAGTTAAAATCCCCCATTATTATCACTGTCCCAGCCCTTGCAGCCCTTTCTATTTGAGCAAGGAGCTGAGTATCCACCTCCTCATTAACATTGGGTGGTCTATAACAAACTCCAATGATTAACTTTGAACTACGCACATCTGTATGCAGTTCCACCCATAATGCTTCAGACTCATCACACTCTCCATCCCCCAGGTCCTCTTTCACACTCGCTTTGAGATCACTCCTCACATACAGACAGACCCCTCCACCTTTCCTTTTAACTCTGTCTTTCCGAAAGAGTGCAAAGCCAGGAATATTTATAGCCCAGTCATGTGAGGACTGCAGCCAAGTTTCAGCAATACCGATTACATCATAGCTCTCCTGATGCACCAGAGCTTCCAACTCACCTATTTTGCTTGGCAGACTTCTGGCATTGGTGAACAAACACTTTAATGCATTACTATATTTTGACCAGTCACATACTATCCTCTTGGGTGTTCCGAGATTGCAACTAGGACTTGCTACTATATTTACCTTGGGTTTATGTGCTTTAGTTACCCTACCACTAATGCCCCTAATATTACCCTCTGGAATATGTTCCACGCTGACTATTCCTATCTCTGGCCCCTCCCCCCATCCCCTAGTTTAAAAACCCCTCTAACTTTTTGGCCATCCTTATTCCCAGCTGATCTGCACCCTCCTCATTTAGGTGCAGTCCGTCCCTTCTATAGTACCGGTTATCGACTGAGAAGTCGTCCCAGTCCTCCAGGAACCCAAACCCCTCCTTACTACACCAGCTCTTCAGCCACTTGTTTACTTCCCTAATCTCCCTCTGCCTTTCTGGTGTGGCTCGATGTACCGGTAGTATTCCTGAGAATACTACCTTGGAGGTCCTTTTCCTCAATTTAGCTCCCAATTCCCTAAAATCGTTTATTAGGACACTCCATCTGCCTCTGACTTTGTCATTGGTGCCAACGTGCACCATGACAGCCGGGTCTTCCCCAGCCCCTCCCAGTAATCTGTCCACCAGATCCGTGATGTGCCGAACCCGAGCGCCCGGTAGACAACATACAGTTCGGCGCTTCAGGTCTTTGTTACAGATTGCCCTCTCTGTCCTTCTAAGAATTGAGTCCCCTATCACCAGAATCTGTCTTTCCTTTCCCTTTGCTCCCCCCCCCCAATCTCACTGGAGGAGTTCTTCCCCTGGCAGCTAGGAGAGTCCCTCAGCTCCAGCAGTGCTGGTCCTTGACTGGTATCACCAATGTCACTCAATGGAGCATACTTATTGGGATGCTCCAGCCCTGGATCGGCCTCCCTGGCCCTTCCCCCTCTACCCTTCCTGACTGTCACCCATCTACTATTTTCTAGTGCCTGCACCTCTTTTTCTCCACCCATCTCTGTGCTGGCCCCTGCCGGCACCTGCCATGTACGTTCCCGACTCTCCTTTAGTATGGAGGGACTTCTCAGTGCTGACAGTTGCTTCCCCAGATTCAGAACCTGGGCTTCCAGGGAAACAATGTGCTTACATTTTGCACAGCAGTATTCACCCTCGATCAGATGATCAAGGAATGCATACATGCCGCAAGATGTACACCGAGTTGCCTCTCCACACCCGCCGGGCATCGTACCTATAAATTTAATGAGGATTAGAGTTTATACCCAGTCCAAATTACCTAACAACTAGCTTCCTGACACTAATACTCAACAAGACAATACACAGGTACTAACAATCCACACACACTACTCAGACCACACTCAGGTACTTACCCTGCACAGGTACTATGACCCCTGTTACAAACTCCTGGTTTTAACTCACCACTTAGACAAGTTCCACTTGGACAGAGTTCAACCAGTCTCAAAGATGAGCAGGCTCACGATGAGCTCTACACAAACTTATATAGGCCTGAAACACCTGGGAGCAATTAGGCACTCCCCTTAATTAGTAAGCTGAAGGAAGGAAAGAAAAAGAAAAAAAACTGTTTAAAAAGTGTAAGAAGAAAAGGGTATTAAGAAGATAAAAAGGAAAAGGTCCAGAAAGAACCTAAAAATGCAATCCAGCAATCACCAGCAGTCAAAAAAGCAAGATTTGTTCACTCTCCACACAGTGTCCTCACTGTTTGGCTTCCAACCAAAATTCTGGTACAAAGCTGAAACCAAACCCAGAATATCAGGGGATCTACAGACAACAGAGCAACATGGTACGATCTATGCTGGAATTGATCATTCCATTCAGTTCTAGTGAAAAGAAAGTTGGAGTTCAGCTTTAACCTAGTTTCGTTTTCAGAGTATTTCTTATAATTCCCTGGTGAAATCTAAAATAACTTTCATTGGCACTTGTTCTTAACTCAAATAATACAATAAAGGATTGAAAAATGCACAATCATGGCCAAATTGGTCTTTAGTGGAGAGTAATATGAACATTTTAAAGTGGTGTTTGACAAACCTGCAAGATTTATAATGATCTTCTTGCTCCAAAGGGCATCCTGGTTATAATACAGATCATGATACTACAGCTTATATTGATTTTCCAATTTTTTTATGAAGTAAAGCGCACATGGCTAATGTATTCTTATGTATGCTTACTTAATATAAAGTCGCAGTGCTGGCATCTCAGGGCAAGGTGAGTTTTCTCACCATTTGCATTGCCTGTGGTAAATGGGTCTTACTCTGCAGTGATGACAGATTAATTTGTCACTTGGCTCTTTGCGAATACGTCTGCTTATACTATATGCTAAATTAGGTTGGGATTCAAAAATGATTCACAGGCTCATTATTGAATTACAAAACCAAATCTTCCAACCTACAGAATTATTATTTTATTTCATGAATGGCATCTTTAAATAATGCAAGAAGAAAATGCAAGCAGGCAAATTGATTATATAACAAGATTTGTATCTACCTTTACTTAATAACACATATTTTTTACATATGTTTAAATTTTTTATAGTTATCTGTAAAGGACTCTATAATAAAACACTACTAGTTCCAAAAACTCATATAGGCTTATTTAATAAATAAATTATTAAATATTTTTGCTAAGCAAAGTAAATAATCACTTAAGCTAGTGAAAAAAAAATCTGTGTTCACTTAGATCATCTAATCAAGCTAGAAACCTGTTTTTTTCTAAATCTCCCTGCACATGATTAAGTATTCAAAGTGACCAAAGCTAAAGCTGGCCATACACGTTTAGAAAATCGATCGGAAAAAACGTTCGAAAATGTGAAAATTTTCGAACGTGCATGCGAGAACGCCAACATCGTATCAATAGATGCCGAACAATATTCAACATATTATCGATCGGTAACAACATATATAGTACAATTTTCCTCGACCGATTATATAAGCAGTGTAACATGCGCATGCGCTGTCGATTTTTCGAACGAACTCTTTTCGTTCGAGAACACTACTAATCTTTCGAAAATCAATCGTTTTCCCGAAAAAAAAACAACATGTTGGATTTTTTTTTTTACTCGAAATTTGAATGTCGAGAATCGAAATGTAGCCACTAACGTTTAGAAAGACGATCGATCGAGCGTTACCGATGTATTTCCGATCGATTTTCGACCCGTGTATGGCCAGCTTTAGCCTCTTGCCGACCAGGCCATAGTAAAAATACATCATTACTTTGACATTTAGTGCCAGTGTACTATGGCTGGTTCTGAATCAGATAAAAGTTATTCTGTGGGAGGACCCCCCCTCCCCCCCACCGCTTCCTGGTTGTTCCCGGCTTACGTGACCCATCGGTAAAACCCAGGAGCGATCTGATGTGGCCTTTTGCTGGGCAGGAAGTCAAGTGAGGCCAGGATGGCCGCCACTCGTCTATATGCCCTTGGAGGACCAGAGAGATGCTTGATGTCACTTCCAGTTCTCGAGCCAAAACAAATCTTTTTTTTTTTTATAGTCAAAATGAAAAAAAATCTTTTTTTCTTTTGCTTTTAAAGGTAAATGAGAGATCTGAGGTCTTTTTGACCCTAGATCTCTCAATAAAGAGGACCTGTCATCCTTATTTCTGTTACAAGGTGTGTTTACATTCCTTGTAATAGGAATAAAAGTGATCTTATGCCCCATACACACGATCGGATTTTCCATTTTTGTTGGATGTGAGCTTGTTGGTGGAAAGTCCGATCGTGTGTGTGCTCCATCGAACATTTGTTGTCAGACTTTCCGCCAGCAAATGTTGGCTAGCAGGTTCTCAAATTTTCCACCAACAAATGTTTGTTGCCGGACTTTCCTATCGTGTGTACACAAATCCGTTGGACAAAAGTCCACGCATACTCGGAATCAAGTACGAGCCGGAGATATAACTAGCGTTCGTAATGGAGAAATCACGTACGTCTTGTACATCACTACGTTTGTAATTGTTGGCCAATATTTATGTGACCGTGTGTATGCAAGACAAGTTGGAGACAACACCCTTCAAACAAAAATGCACGGTTGTGTTGTCGGAAAGTCTGATCATGTGTATGTGGCATAACAGGTAACCTGTAAAGTTTTTTAAAGTGTTGCCTATGAAGATTTTTAAGTACCGTAGTTTGTCGCAATTCCACGAGTGTGTACAATTTTAAAGCATGACATGTTAGGTATCTATTTACTTGGAGTAACATCATCTTTCACCTTATAAAAAAATTGGGGTAACTATTGTGTTTTTTTATTCTTTAAAGTGTATTTTGTCAAAAAAAAATGCTTTTGAAAAATCGCCACGCAAATACTGTGTGACACAAGGGGGTTTATTTACTAAAGCTGGTGAGTACAAAATCAGGCTCACTTCTGCATAGAAACCAGTCAGCTTCCAGCTTAATAGAAAAAGCTGAGGTTAGAAGCTGATTGGATACCATGCACAGCTGCACCAGATTTTGAGTGCAACAGTTTTAGTAAATCTCCCCCAAAAAATTGCAACGATCACCATTTTATTCTCTATGGTCTCTGCTAAAAAAAAATATATAATGTTTGGGAGTTCTAAGTTATTTTCGAGCAAAAAATAAGAATTTAAACTTGTAAACAAAAAGTTCCAGAAAAGGCCTGGTCAGAAAGTGATTAAAGCAATCCTATTGAATGAGTTTAGTTTATTTACCCAAAATCTATTATTTGGTACATGAGTAGGAATTTCCAAAACGTAACCTATCCAAAACACATCTAGGCATAATGTCCTATTAACTTCTTCATGATGAAGGCAAAACAAGGCTTAACACCTGAAACCAGTTTTTCAACTTTAGCATGTCTTAGACCCATACACAGATTGTTGGCAGATTTTTGTCTTAAGATTAACCAAAACTATATCATATGAGGTCAAACCTTAAGAGTTTCATTTTTTATGCAATCAGGCAAACCCTTGCATTACATGAGGTATATGAGAGCAAGGTTTGGGACTTTATATGAAACATGCAGCCAGGGAGGCTGCATGGTGGATAAACCATAATTGTGACCTTATATATTGCATAGGCACAAAATACATACAATATAATACAGTAAAAAAAGGAAACTTTAATTCCATAACATACTACATAGTAGTATAATAGCATATTGACATAGCAACATAGTGGTATCACAGTAGTAACATCATAAAAACACCAGACTCATTAATGCGTGTCTCCACAGTAATAAACACAATTTGTATTCAAGTTGAGAAGACAGGCCGGCCCTCCATTACCTGTGTCCAGACTCCTGACTGGTTTGTAAGTATGAATGGGGGACTTACTTTTGTACTATTCCTTTTAATTATTATATAATACTTACCTTTAATACTTCTATAGACATCTACACCGCATCTGCACCTGAAGAGTGGCAATGTAGCCACAAAATGCGTCAAACTAGCTGATGCCTTCTATGCTACTTTCATATACAACTTATAACATATAACAGCTTGTAGACAATCGGGCCACTTCCTACACATTCAAGCGCTTATGGGATAGATTAAAAATACCATAATAGGTGTAAAGAACAAAACAAATATCCTAATTAAGTATGAAGCTGCTACCACATATACCTGCCAACGGCAGGCAAAATTCAACTTCAAACAAACAAAAACATTGATCAAGGCAGCGCTACATAATCAAACGTATTCCCATTATTCCGGGTGTGCTATCATGAAATTGCATGCAATATTAAAGTCCAAATAACCACTGTAAAGGTTTAAACCCTTCACGTTAAGTGTTCAGTAGAGTCCAAAAAGGCAAAAAAGTGCTTTATTACGTCCTAGAAATCACGCGTGTAGGATCGGGGGTAAAAACTCCCCCTATAGATCAGACTCTTACCAGACTGTGCTGAGTAACAGGCACAGAACACCAGATCTTGCTTTTAATCCTCTCTCTGGGTAATTAATCACAGGTCCTGTTATGGCCGGGAGCACGGGTCAATCACTAATGAGCTCATTCACATGGAGAAAAAAAGGAAACTTCATAGCGTAATCCAGTTTCAAACGGATTTATTAAATTTATTTAGACTCCCCCCTTGTAGGACATACACTTACAAAAATGCAAAATTCAAACAGGCATGTGTAATAATGAAAGATAGCGCCAAGTGTCTCCTACCGACTGCAGCATGGCTTTCCAATGCTAGTGGTATTCCCGAGTGGCATGTTCACTTCAATACTGATCGTTGTATAGCCCCATCCTCAAGGATGGGGCTATACGACCACCTGCATTGACGTGAACATGCCACTCGGGGATACAACTAGCATTGGAAAGCCGTGCTGCAGTCTGCATGTGAATGAGCCCATTAGTGGTTGACCCATGCTCCCGGCCGCAACACTACCTGTGATTAATTACCCAGAGAGAGGATTGAAACCAAGATCTGGTGTTCTGTGCCCGTTACCCAGCAGAGTCTGGTAAGAGTCTGATCTATAGGATGAGTTTTTACCCCCGGTCCTACTACCTATAACATGTTATTTTGGAATCTACCAACTTGAATACAAATTATGTTTATTACTGTGGAGACACGCATTAATGAGTCTGGTGTTTTTATGATGTTACTACTGTGATACCACTATGTTGCTATGTCAATATGCTATTATACTACTATGTATTATGTTATGTTATTAAAGTTTGCTTTTTTACCGTATTATACTGTATGTATATTGTCACTATGCAATGTATATGGTCACATATATGGTTTATCCACCAGACCTCATTGTGCTGTGTTGCCTCCCTGGCTGCATGTTTCATATAAAGTCCCAAACTTTTCTCTCATATACCTCAAATGTCGGGAATGTAGGTACATTATAATGTCCTCCTATAAAGTCCCAAACCCCTTTTTCTCTTCTTCTCCTTGCGCTACATGGTTTTGGTAAATCTGAAGTCAATCTAAAATCTAATAGTGAGTATTATTGCAATTACTTAGTGTTTCCAGATGGATTCTATCCTGTTTTTTTTTTTTTTTTTCGGGACAATTTTGGCCTTAATTTGGTGATGAATAGTAATGGGCATCTACTGATTTTTATTATGAAAGGAAAACTGTCCCAAAGTAGTATTTTTTTTGTAAATGCTGCTGTATATTTCTTGCTATTACCATGACATGCCACCAAAGAAAAGACAAATTTTCCTACTCCAAATGATTGCAGTGATACTTCATGTGTATATGTTATTTGCTGTTTGTACCCATAATAGGGACCATAAACAATAGTGTGCATTGTGCTTTTTTAGCCTTCATAAAACACACTGGGGGAGATTTACTAAAACTGTATACAGAGATTCTGGTGCTGCTGTGTATAGTAACCAATCAGCTTCTGCACCAGATTCATTTTTAGTAAATCTCCCCTAATGCATCTATAGCGGTGACACCTTTCCTAGGTGTCCGCTATTGTAAATGTAGTTATTTTTGCCTCTGAGCACAGTAAAAGGGTTCTGAGAGTTAACTGGATAGGGAAGCTTTGGCATCAGTTTGACTGGGCTGTGTTAGGGTTCTGCCTGATCATGTGTGCAGTGAGGTACACATGACTGGCTCAGAACCAGGCCTGGTTGGATGTTTTGGGTACCTGCATTCCTCGGAGCCAATCAGTGGGTGCGTTTGGCCTCGCTGAGGAGTCTGGGGAAGGGTACTTAAGATGCTGGAGTCACTTGTTCGGGGTTGGTAAGGCTAGAGCGGCCTGTTTCCTGGATCTGGACCGGGGAGCCCCGCGAGGGGTCCCGGTCAGGGGAGTGTGTGCCGCCCCGCAACATGTTTGGTTTAACAGACCCCACAGACCCGCTTGGTCTGGGGCAAGGATCCATCTGTTCCCGAGTTTTGGAACCGGCTGGTCCGAGGCGCAGTAACTGAGGGAGGATTCAAGGCGTCCGGGTGTGCTCTCAATTTGGAGGGGCGCCGCAGCTTGTGCAAGCGACCGGGTGAGGACTCTTCGGAGGAGGGCCAACAAGCTGGCATCCTGGTTGCTGGGTTGTCAAGGACACCAGAGTACCGCTTTGTATCAAGGTTAAAGACTGTGCAAATTTCGTTATTCAAGTGCTGAATGCCATAATCTCTGGCTAGAGATTTGTTCAGCTTGGAAGTGCCCAGCTGCGAGTGGCTACTCTCTGGGTTGGCAAATAGAGACTTTTGTATACTTAGCAGTTCAAGGTGCCCTAGTTTTCTTCATCCTTGCTTTCTGTTCCCACGTGTGACTGTGTCTGTTGGATGTTACCCCTGCAAATAAAAACCTTTCAAAAGGACTTTTATGGTGTCAGCGTGAAAAGTTGTTGGGTACTAACACTGGGAACCCCTAGACCTGGAGGAAGCCAAGCGGAGGTAACCGGTAAGCCCAAAAGTCAAGGCCGCCCCATCGAGGGTTATGGCCGCTACACGTCTTTTTCTCCATTCAAGAGTAGAAAGAGTACAGGGGCGGGCAGTACAGTCACTGATCACTGTCATAGCCAATCACAGACTATCACAGCGATCATGTGATTGAGAGCTAGTCCTTCCAGCTTCTGATCTTTAGTATAAGACAAAAAGCTGTAGGTTAAAGCTCAATTTCTATGCTAGGAGTGCACTCTGCAGCATGCTTCCAGGACAAACACAGGTACAAACATACAGTACACCCCTCACATTTTTGTAAATATTTTATTATATCTTTTCATGTGACAACACTGAAGAAATTACACTTTGTTACAATGTAAAGTTGAGTAAAGTGAGTGTACAGCTTTTATAACAGTGTAAATTTGCTGTCCCCTCAAAATGACTCAACACGCAGCGATTAATGTCTAAACCGCTGGCAACAAAAGTGCATACACCCCTAAGTGAAAATTTCCAAATTGGGCGCAAAGTGTCAATATTTTGTGTGGCCACCATTATTTTTCAGCACTGCCTTAACCCTCTAGGGCATGGAGTTCACCAGAGCTTCACAGGTTGCAACTGGAGTCCTCTTCCACTCCTCCATGACGACATCACGGAGCTGGACCTTGCACTCCTCCACCTTTCGTTTGAGGATGCCCCACAGATTCTCAATAGGGTTTAGGTCTGGAGACATGCTTGGCCAGTCCATCATCTTTACCCACAGCTTCTTTAGCAAGGCAGTGGTCATCTTGGAGGTGTATTTGGGGTTGTTATCTTGTTGGAATACTGCCCCAGTCTCTGAAGGGAGGGGATCATGCTCTTCTTCAGTATGTCACAATACATGTTGGCATTCATGGTTCTTTCAATGAACTGTAGATCTCCAGTGCCCGCAGCACTCATGCAACCCCAGACCATGACACTCCCACCACCATGCTTGACTGTAGGCAAGACACACTTGTATTTGTACTCCTCACCTGGTTGTCACCACACACGCTTGTCAACATCTAGACTAAATAAGTGTATCTTGAGCTCATCAGACCACAGGGCATGGTTCCAGTAATCCATGTCCTTAGTCTGCTTGTCTTCAGCAAACTGTTTGTGGGCTTTCTTGTGCATCATCTTTAGAAGAGACTTCCTTCTCGGATGACAGCCATGCAGACCAATTTGATGCAGTATGCAGCGTATGGTCTGGGCGCTGACAGGCTGAACCCCCACCCCTTCAACCTCTGCAGAAATGCTGACAGCACTCATACGTCTATTTCCCTCTGGATATGACTCTGGAGACAACCTCTGGATATGGCACTGAGCACGTCTACTCAACTGCTTTGGTCGACCTTGGCAAGGCCTGTTCTGAGTGGAACCTGATCTGTTAAACCGCTGTATGGTCTTGGTCACCATGCTACAGCTCAGTTTCATGGTCTTGGCAATCTTCTTATAGCCTAGGCCATATTAATGTAGAGCAACAATTCTATTTTTCCTTTTCTCAGAGAATTCTTTGCCATGAGGTGCCATGTTGAACTTCCAGTGACCAGTATAACAGAGTGAGAGCGATAACACCAAATTTAACACACCTGCTCCTCATTAACACCTGAGACCTTGTAACACTAGCGAGTCACATGACACTGGGGAGAGAATATGGCTAATCGGGCCCAGTTTGGACATTTTAACTTAGGGGTGTACTCACTTTTGTTGCCAGCAGTTTAGATATTAATGGCTGTGTTGAGTTATTTTGAGGGGACTGCAGATTTACACTGTTTAACCAGCTGCACAGGCACTACTTTACATTGTAGCAAAGTGTCACTTCTTCAGTGTTGTCACAGGAAAAGAGAGAATAAAATGTTTACAAAAATGTGAAGGTGAGATTCTGTATGTGGTCCTGTAGAAGAAGATCCACTTCAGTAAGGCTGAATTTGTCTGTACGCTCAGCGGGAAGGGGTTAATATATAGTACATCATTATTATATTCTTGTAATATTGCAGTTAAAAAAAGGACTGTAATCTTTTGCATTGATCTGCTGACATTAGCCACTTCTCCATTGGGGCTTGGTGTCAATAGTTCCTCTCAAGAATGCATAGAATACCAGTTGACCCAGACTATGCACCAGTCAGAGGAATATAAGCAATTTAGAAGTTTTCCTAATAAAGGCACATTTGTTTATGCCTCCCTTTCCCCAATTCTGATTTGCCTGTAAAAAGCTAGCTGTCAAATAATCAAAACTGTAAATGTTATCAGAAGGATGGTGAATGTTTGAGTATGAACTATGAACAACTGGCACGCAAACAGCAAATAAGCAGCAAATAGCATATTCACTACACTGGGTTCTTTCCCGTCTTTGTTGTGCTGCAAGTGCAAGCATGTCAGGCTGAGTTTCTCAGATTATTGTCTTCTCAAGGCCCGTACACACTATATGAAAATCGGATGGAAAAATGTGTTAGACAAGCTGTCTGCCTATTTTCAGATCGTTAGTATGGTTCTTTTCGACAGCCAATTTCTCTTTTTCGTCAGACAAAAGCTGGATGTGCAGACTATAAAATTTTTGTCGTATGTGAACTCAACGTCCGATTTTCGCTTTATTAGTATGATTTTCCCCCTGTACTGTGTCAATTTACCCTCCCACTGTACTGTACCCTTCTTATACAGTTAACTTTTATCTCTTTAATTATTTTTCCAATTATGGGTGTGAGTGGGGCCTCATGTCTAAGTTTTGCCTAAGGCCTCACAAAGCCTAGAGCCGCCTCTGCCCGGAAGTGATGCCATAACAGTAGACTTAAATGCACCACATATAAAAAAAACTACAGCATTCAAAACAGCTAAACTTGGTGTTTTGAATGCTTTTAAGTGCAAAGGAGGGATTTGGGGTCTTATAGACCCCAGATCCCTCCATAAAGAGTACCTTTCACTGCCTATTACTGTCAGAACGGATGTTTACATTCCTTCTGACAGCAATAAAAGTGATCAGAATTTTGTTTTTCAAAGGGACAGTGGAAAAAAAAATAAAAAAATAATATAAATAAGAAAAAAAAATAATTAAGCAGAATCGAACACATACATACATAATTCGCAACCGAAAACAGTGTTCAAACCACACATGTGAGGTACCACTGAAATCGTTAGAACGAGAGCAATAATTTTAGCACAAGGCCTCCTCTGTAACTCTAACCTATTCAGCCCCAGAAGATTTGGCTTCTCAATGACCAGGCCATTTTTTGTGATACGGCACTGCGTCACTTTATTTGATGCTGTACCCAAACAAAATTGACATCCTTTCTTTCCCACAAGTAGAGCTTTTTTTTGGTGGTATTTGATCACCTCTGTGGTTTTTATTTTTTGCACTATAAAGAAAAGAAGAGCGGCAATTTTGAAAAGAAAAAAACACAATATCCTTTATCTTTTTACTATAATAAATATCCCACATTTTTTTTCAAAAACAATATTTATTTTCCTCAGTTTAGGCCGATATGTATTCTTCTACATATTTTTGGTAAAAAAAAATAGCAATAAGCATATATTGATTGATTTGCACAAAAGTTATAGCGTCTACAAAATAGGGGATCGATTTATGGCATTTTTATAATTTTTTTTTACTACTAATGGCGGCGATCTGCGATTTTTATTGGGACTGCGATATTGCGGAGAACAAATTGGACCCTTTTCACACATTTTTGGGACCATTGACAATTATACAGCGATCAGTGCTATATAAATACACTGATTACTGTATAAATAAATGAACACTAGGGGGCGATCAAGAGGTTAACTGTGTTCCCTAGGTGTGTTCTAACTGTAGGGGGGATGGGACTGTCTAGGAGGAGAGAGAGATCGGTGTTCATACATAGTATGAACACAAAATCTGTCTTCTCTACCCTCAGCAAACTGGCTCTGTCACGAGCGATCGCATCTGCTCCAGGCACACGCTGCAGGAACACGCGCCCCTAGTGGGCAAAATGTGAAGCAACATAAGGTAACGTCGTTTTACACAGCCGTGCCATTCTGCCGCAGTAAAACTGCGGTGGCTGGTCGGCAACTAGCTAAACTGGTAACCTGTAGAAAATTTTAAAATGTCGCTTATGAGTACTGTAGTTTGTTGCCATTCCACGAGTGTGCGCAATTTTAAAGCATCACATGTTAGATATCTATTTACTCAGCGTAAAATCGTCTTTCACATTATACAAAAAAATTGGGCTAACTTTTTTTTTTATTTCATGAAAGTTTATTTTTTCCCCAAAAAATGTGTTTGAAAGACCGCTGCGCAAATACTGTGTGACATAAAATATTGCAATGATTGCCATTTTATGTATTTTCTGGGCCCTCTTCTTGTCGCCCACGTGCTAGGAGTGACCCTCTTCTAGTCGCCTATGAGTACTATAGTTTGTTGCCATTCCACGATTGTTGCGCAATTTTAAAGCATGACATGTTAGATATCTATTTACTCAGCGTAACATCATCTTTCACATTATACAAAAAAATTGGGCTAACTTTTTTTTTTTATTTCATGAAAGTTAATTTTTTCCCAAAAAAATGTGTTTGAAAGACCGATGCGCAAATACTGTGTGACATAAAATATTGCAATGGTTGCCATTTTAGGTCTCTTCTGGGCCCTCTTCTAGTCGCCCACGTGCTAGGAGGTCTAGGCCTTCTGAGCGCTTAATTCTTGAGGTGACATCTCAGGTTCAGTGGCATTCTGGGAGCTCCTCAAGGGGCTCTCTGACCCCACCAGCCAAGTGCACGCCTGCTTCCCCTGGTGTGCGAGTCGGGAGGAATCCATGTCTATGGCAAACCCAGAGAGGGAGTTTTTTCATCTGGCACCCACTCCCCTGCCCTCACACCTCACAGTATGGATGGTGCAGCTGGCTATACAGGCTCCCTGCCTGTGTCTAGTGTGGCCCATGGGTGGATGACAGCTTTCCCCTGTGTCCTGGCATCGCAGAGCGTGCGCCACGGATGGAAGGAGTCAGGTGTTGGCTTGTGAGACTTCCTCCATCCCTCACAGATGGAAAGGGAGCGCCCGGGGGTTCCGATGTGGAGGCAGCATTATCAGTGGGTTCCCACCGGGCTCTGGGGCTGGCAACTGCACCATGGAGCCTGCTGAGGGAAGAGAGTGACAGTGCGGCTTGGTGAACACAGCCGGTCTGAAAGGGTGCTCAGCGGCTCTGAACTCCCACACATTGCACAGGGATCCAGATCTGCGGCTAGATGTCCTGAAGGACAGAGGCAGCCAGGTGATCATTTTGTTTCATGTCCTCTTTCTTGTTTGTATTCTCTTTCTGTTCAAGGGGGCTCCAGGGGGCTTAGTTTTCAGCTCAGCAGGGATCGGCACAATGGAGGGGGGTTGGCTGGAGTTTTGGGAGGCAGTGCTGGGTCCTTAGTCCCATATTTGATGGGGGCCCCTGGCACGTATAGTGTTGTACACACCCTTTTATCAGGTCTTAGAGAGGTGCTGGCATGATATGAAGCTGGGGTGACGTCTGAGGCTTCTTCCTCTCTGGTAGCTGCGTCGTCCATATATATATATATATATATATATATATATATATACACATATACCGTATTTTTCGGTCCATTAGACGCACCTGACCATAGGACGCACCTAGGTTTCAGAGGAGGAAAATATGAAAAAAAAAAATCTGAACCAAATGTTGGACTAAATAATATTTCTACACTGACAACCAATGTAAGGGGGCACTCTTCACTGATCCCCAATGTAACTGGGACATTTACACTGACCCCGACACAACAGGAGTGTTTACATCAACCATCAATGTTAGACATTTACAGTGGCTAGCCATATAACTGGTGTATTTACAGTAACCCGCCCCCCCCCTATCTCTCTACTAATCTCTGCATTCTTATCTCCCTCTCAGTACAACTCTGCCCCTCTAACTCATCATCTGATAACCTCTGTCCCCCAAACCCCTACCCTGCTAACCTCTGCACTCCAACCCTTCCATCCTATTCAACTCTGCACCTCTGTACACCACCTCTGCTCACCTGTGACTGCACACCTCCTCTACTCACCTCTGCACATCAAGCTCCCTTTTTGATTACCTCTACATGCCCCCTATGCTCACCTAAGGAGGGCGGCAGAGGATGGGACGTGACTTGCATATGAATTGTGGAGGCCGATCTCATTTGCATAACAATGCATGTGCGATTATATGTGAATGCTGATGTTAATTAAAGAACAATGCCTTTTGTTTCTCTCCCTATAGCAGCTGAAGGCAGGGGAGAAACAGAATTTAGCTGGGGCAGAGGGATGCATAGGGCATTGTTCTGTCACCAAAACGAACCCCCTATTAGCAGTTCTGCTGGTCAGTATTTCCTCCATAAGATGCCCAGGCATTCCCCCCCCCCCCCGTTTTTGGGGGGAGGGGGGGAGTGCATCTTGTGGAGCGAAAGATATATTTGTTTTGGCTCCTACCCATAGAGCGCTGCTTTTTTGTCTTTTGATTCCTGCTCCCCATTTCTTCAGTGGTTGGCAGTTGCACTGGTTATCAGTTTTATCCACGTATATCCATGTATGACTGACAATCTCTAGCACTTCAGGAACTTGTTGTTTGGATTTGTCTAGTGTTTAATGCTTTATAGATAATCGGAGCCTCAGCATTCTGCAGGTCCCTCAGTCATGTCTTTTATGCCTTTCTGAAATCCAGTTTTAACATACCACTTTTTGACTGTTGAATACATCCGATTGATAGTTTAGAAAATAGTATTACTTAAAAAACAGGTATAACAGTATAACAGATAAAAAAGATATTAAACAAAGAAAAACAGCTATGACTGAATAACAGTTAAAAAGGGGTTAAATAATGAAATTGAAAGATCTTTATAAAGGAGTTGGACAAAGGCCCAGAACACATGGCAAAATGCACTAAAAATATTTAAATTCTGTTACAACTCGAAATAGTTTGTATTACTATTATAATTATAATAATTATTAGTATTATTATTATTTACATTTTAAGTATTAAAGCTCTTTGTGATATGTTCTAAAAAATAAATAAAATGTTGGTATGAAATGTTCCTGTACTGAAATATGAATGCAAATTAAAATGATGTTTGTCTACATTAATTGGGTTTTTAATTAAATCCAAGGTTTACAAAGCTATATTAAAATCAATTGTACTTGAACAACTTATTGGAATGAATAATAATGCTTAGAAATGGAAATGTAAAGATTGTGCCAACAGTCACTAGACAAACAATTAAATTGATTTCAGTCTATTCTTAATTCTACTAATTGGTGGTGATCAAAGGAGTGTCTTGTTACCTAAAAAACAACTTCAGTTGAAGTACCATAACTTTGTTTTTGCAGACCTGTTTGATCGCTTATGATGCTGCTCAAAGTAGAGGTGACAGCATATCCCTGTATCTAAGAGCATGGGGTGCAGGCTGGTCCTGATACCAATCCAAGAGAAGAAAACAACCCTCTATGTGGGACTATAACGGGCATAAGTATACAACAGAATTTTCTCTATAAAAAATTCAACTAATTTTATTCATACAAATCCATGATAAAAGTATGTGCAGCAACACATATCAGATGTGTACACAATGTATAGGGAAAACCACATTAGTTCTGTCTAAACATTCCAGTGGAAAGACAGAAATACATGTTTTGAATTCATGTATGTTCTTTCTCTTTTCTTTTTCAGGGGTAAATGGTTGCAGAATAGATTTGTCTATAACAGAGAAGTGTTGTTAAGTGCCATGTTGATGCATACAATACCATATGTAACAAAATATATACAGGCATATTTATGCACATCGCTGACCCATATCACTGTGGTCTATTGCATTAAGAGCCACATCAATTAAAAAACCATCAGGGAACTTGCTGCTGTCTGGTCCACAGATCCCACCTGCAGAGGGGGGCATGTGCCAGGTCCATGCACCCCATGACTACTAGGGCCACCCGGGACAACCCAAAACTATTCTCTGCCCTCTGCCATGTGTGCCTCTCGGTCATCATGGTACACGGTTGTGCGCTGGTGCATGCCATCCCGCACAAAGTGGGCAGGGGAGGTGCCGTGTGTTTCACGTGATGTCATTCCGCCCCTTCAGGTGGAGGTGGGGTGTGGCCGCACGCCATGTGTTCAGGGGGTAACCACCCTACCCTACCCATGCACCTGCGTTGACTCCTGATTGGCCAGATCCTGTACTGGCAGCATTTTTAAGCAGGGGAAATCTGTAGCCAGTCCCTGCTGCACCCAAGCCACCCTTTGAATTTACTGAGAGGAAGCTAGGTAAAGTTAATTAAGAGAATTAAGGGTCGTGGCTGCAGCATGCATGTGTGAAGACGTGTTCCCAGGGAGATCCATGAGACCCACTCTGATACCCGCACTTACAGCAGCTTTCTAGGGGAGATTTCTGCATATTGCTATGCCCCCCCAAGCATCCCTGTCACTGCAGAAGACCCCTCAGAGTTGTTTTCCGAGTCGCTGGATGTCTATATTACAGAGACCCGCCGGGGCCCTGCAGGATTGTCCAAGATGGTCCCCTCTCCACATCTGCCATTGCCTTTGCTTCCTCCCCTCTCCTCTTCCCTCTGCTCAGATAGTCAGGACAGACATTCTGATGTGGGAGAAGTGCTTGGGGATAGAGACCTGCGCTTCCACATCCTATCCCTCCCCACTAAGGCTGACCTGGAGCTATTTGCAAACAGGCTAGAGAAGGCCCTAAGATACAGGCCAATGGATTAACTCCTTACTGGAGCAAATGGACAATTTTTAAAAGTCGCAGACATCCTTATCAGAAGACTGCCAGAGGCTACTACACCTTGGTATAAAGGCCCTACTCTGCAGGGTGTTTTTAAACAGATCCTTGGCCGTGAGGCACCAGAACACATTGACATTGATCTAGCCCACAGAGCTCTCCACTCGCCATCAAATGACCCAGACAAACCCAGAGACATCATATGTAAACTCCATAAATACTCCCTAAAAGAGTGCATCATGTTCCATGTCAGAGGAATTCGTCATGTGGACTTTGATGGTGCCAAATTGTCCTTTTTTCCAGATCTCTCCAGATGCACACTGATGCAACACTGTGATCTTAAGCCACTGCTAGAGGCCTTGCAGGACGCAAATCTGATTTACAGATGGGGCTTTCCTTTTAACCTGTCGGTCACCAAGGATGGGCAGCAATTTACCTTACGGAACAAGGATGACTTACCCCAGTTCCTGAAATGCCTTGGCTTGCCTTCTATAGACATCCCAGACTGGCACTCTTCTCTGGAGATCCCGGTCCCCTCTCGTCGGCAGACATGGTGCCCTGAACGCCACAGAGGATGAAATAGGCCCTGAGGGGGCCCCTCTAGTTAGGCTTCGCAAACCCGCTTATTATTGCTGCGATAATCTAGGGTACAGGCCTGTACCTTTTCTGTAGCGGGTCCCCCCCATTGAACCCGCACCTGATGCCTTACCACCTACCCCCAATAGGTCAACTACTCTGAGTTATTTCCCCCAATTGGGACCTCATGCTGCTCACTGGCCTCAACTTTTTCCTTGGCTCGAGGCCTGGGTGGAGACTCCCGACTAGTGGTGTTTATGCACCTTGGTGTGCCCTTCAAGCTTTATGTTCTTTATGTGTTATAATTGTTTTTCGTTTTCTAGGTTTTTATCCTTGTTCTTTGTTTTCTCAGCACTCCTTGATCCATGGTTCGATATGCTGCAGGTCTCTCTCCATCTCTGACAAGGAACTGGGTGAGGCCCTGCATTCGCTCCCATCATGGCCTCCCTGAAGTTTGTATCATACAATGTCCATGGCCAGGGCTCACCTTCTAACCACAGTAAGTTGTGGCTTGAGACAAAACATCTGGGGGCACATCTATTATTGCAAGAGACACACTTTCACATTGACTTGATCCCTTGCCTCCCTACCCATTTGTAAAACCTATGGTACCTCAGTAACTCACCATGCCCTAGGTCAGGGAAGTGGCCATAGCAATCTATAAACAGAGTCTTTGTCTCAACGATAAAAAAAAAAAAAAAAAAATATATATATATATATATATATATATATATACACACACACACACATACACATATATATATATATATATATATCCTTGTGCTATGGTAACAAATCTATATGTGAAATGACTGCAGCTTCTGTACACAAGGTGCTAATTAGGGAGGAGCTCGATGTTCGGGTCAAACATAAGTTCGACTCGAACATCGGGTGTTCGCCCGTTCACAGAACAGCGACCATTATGGGGCATTCACGGGAAATTTAAGCACCGCGGAAAGCCCAATAATGCACTGTGACATAGTTTCTCTATACAGGAAGCATCTTGAAGCTATCATTATCAACAAAGGATTTTGTACAAAGTATTAAATACATTTCAGTTAAAGTGTTCAATACTTTTTCTTTGTGTCATAGCATTTTATTACACATAACTTAATTTCTGAATTTATTTGTTTTGGTTTCTTTGTTTGTATAGATTACGTGGGTTGTTACCGACATGTGGTGAACATTTTCATGTCAATAGCACCTTTAGAAATATATTTACCTAGAGGCGCATGCGAGGCGAGCAAAGAAGATGGACGTCTGATTCCCTTGCTCTGCGCCATCGGAACAAACACACTAGTCTAGCCAGACACAGACCGCACACAGACACCTCTCATCCACCTCCCGTGGCTCCGGAACGACCCAGGCTGCCACCAGTTATGTACTGCTCCTCCAAGCAGAAGCACAAGAACCGGAAGCTCAATAAGGCCTCCCCAGCCTCAGGCAAGGGCAAAGGCAAGATGGAACCCAAACCCCAGGAGCCAGAGGACACAACCCAGCTCTCTGCAGCAGATCCAGCTTCACCTGCTGACAGTCTCCACCAATTCCCCACAGATCTGGTGAGTCCCCTGCCCACAGACTGATGGCTTGCTGGCCAAACTGTTAGCTTAACTGGAGGCCATGAAGAATAAATTGGTGAATGCAGAAAATAGGGCCCGCAGGCATAATGTTTGCATCCGCGGTGTCCCCGAAGCTATCACTGACCTACAAGGAACAGCAACTGCTTTCTTTCAGGAACTGGCCCCTGAGATCCCAGTGGACAGGCTGGAATCTGACCGTATCCACAGGTTTCTTGCTCCTAAACCATCTAATGGCCCCAGAGGGATATCATCATTAAATTTCACTACTACCGCACCAAAGAGAAAATCTTACAGTCTGCGAGGGAGCAGCAGGACCTCTCCTTTCAAGGTAACCTGTCACTATCACCAGACATCGGAGCCTGGAGCCCTATCTCCGGATCCTGCAAACCCAGGAGATCAAGTACAGATGGGGGTTCCCATTCAAGCTCTTCTTCTCACATTTGGGCTGCCAGTTCCATGCCACTTTTCTGTCCGACCTACAACGCCACTTCCTTGATCTGCAGCTTGACCTGCCTTCATCCCAAGAAAAAGCACCGTCCTCGTCCTCCAGACCCGGACCTTCTCGACCTCCACGTCAGCTCTCCCAAGCATCCCAAAAAACTCAAGCATTCTATTGCCCCTTGCTACTGGATCATGTACTGCACCTGATGGAACTTATCCAAATGTTGGACCGTACACGCGGATATGGGTAGCGCCATATGGAGTTTGTTACCTGCCCCCCTAACCCCTGATTCGAATCCTGATGCAGAGCCATGGGTGGTTACCCTGTTATAGGCCGCCCCACCTGTGAGAGCATGGCCTAGGGTGATGACTACCTGGATTTTATGCCGTGCAGGGTTCCTGGCTTCAGATCACCTCCTAGCCTTTTTCAGCAATGATATAAGTATGGCAGTCTTTGATTGTTCATTTGGTCATCGTCTGCTATAACTGCCTTGGATGATTCCTGGAACATTACAGGCTGGGAGGGTAATGGAACTCTAGAAGGGATTGTCTAGCACTGTTTACCTTGTTGGTTGTAATTTCTTTCTCCTTAACAAAGTCCTGTATTCCTGCCTTGTGGTTTGATAGAACTACAGGTGCTGAGCAGGAATTTTAGGCCACTCGGCCACTCTGGGCTGACCCGCTTGTAGTTGGTGGCTTGAGAAACCTTTGTTCCTATACATTTATATGTCTTATAAGGACTAAGTTTGTCCTATTGTTTTTTTTGTTTGTTCCTTTGGACTATATTTTCAGAAGATCGTACTGTGATATGTGCCTCTGGGCATCGCATTACCTGAAGCTAATGCCGTAAAATAGACACACATGGGGCTGGACAGTAGTGACGGAAATTTCTTATAGTAAGCATTAGTGAAGCCGTCGGGACAAGGACATTTCCCTTTGGGGAGGCCTTTAATAACCGCCTCAATTTCCGATGGGGAGATGGGTGTGTCCAATTGTTGGCCAATTGAGGCAGTGAGTTGTGGGAACTGGCCATCAGTCAGATATTGTGAAATGCGGTCTGGGTTTCCATGTTACCATGCAGGGTGTCAGGGAGATGGTACAGTTGGGCATAGTAGTCCCTAAAGGCATTGGCTAGCTTCGAGGAGTGGACCACAGATGATCTGTTCGTGGTAGTGAGGTTATGTACATGTCCTGCATCGCGCTGGCATGCTCTAGCAAGCAGTTGCCCGCACTTGTTGCCAAATTCATAAAATGTGTATGCAATGTGGCGTATTCGTGCCCTGATCTTTACGTCTAGTAGAGTAGCCAAATTCTGTCTAAGGGATTGCAGTTCTGATGCCAATTCTGGGGTGACGCGGCGTTTGTGTATAAGCTCGGCCGAGCGTATCTTGGATAGTAGGGTCTGCATTTCTCCCTCCCTTGCCTTTTTTAGTCTAGCCCCCTGTGATATCAGCTCCCCTTAAACAACTGCTTTATGTCTTTCCCACACTGAGCCCATTCCCACGTCGCCTGCTTTGTGTTCCACAAAGTAAAGGGAGATGGTGTCTCATCAAGTCTGTTCCTAAGCTGCTGCGTCATCCAGGATACCTTCATTCAGGCGCCAGCTCCATCCCACCGCATCCAAAGACAGAGGATGCAGGGAAATGGTAACCGGGGCGTGCTCTGATATAGTTATGGAGCCGATGAATGCGCCAGCCAAGGAGTCAAGTGAAAACTGGTCCATCACAAAGAGGTCTATACGTGTATAGACATTATGGGTGGCTGAAAAATAGTATAATCTCTCCCTGAGGGCTAGAGTAGTCTCCAACAGTCAACTAGGTAGTGTGCCTGCAGGGACTTCCTAAAGTGCTACAAAAAGGCGAACGAGTGGGCAGACTGGCCTGAGGAGGTGTCTATCAGTGGATTGAGGCAAACATCGAAGTCGTCTCCCAGAATAAGCTGTCCCTTTCTGAAGGTGGACAGGGACTCCAGGACCGAGTCCAAGAAGGTCAGTTGTTGGCTATTCAGGGCATACACAGTTGCAAATGTAAACCTAAGATTGAAAATGGTGCCTTTGATGAAGACAAACCTACCATTGGGGTCTATCAATTGGTCCGCCAATACAAAGGGCCATTGTTTGTGGACCACTATGGCAACCACCCCGATTCGGGGCGAGGGGAATTACTGAGGTCCCATGATTTGCATTGGTCAGTAGGGAGGCGTGGGACCGAGTCAGTGTGGAAGTGCGTTTCCTGCAAAAAAGGATGTGTGCCACCAGACGTTATGTCTCAAGCCACAACTTACCACGTTTCGAGGGAGATCCCAGGTCATGCACGTTATATGATACGACTTTTAGGGATGCCATGATGAGAAGATACGTAATTGAGCAGCTAGGCCTCCAAATGAAGGAGTGACAGACACGTAGCACGCCAATCTAGGCAGCAATGAGCAGTAGTAACATAGCAAGGCCTGGACAAGAGCCTACAAAAAACAAACCTCAGTTATTGCAGATGTAATACACATAGAACAGAAAAAACATAACATACTAAACAATAAAAAAAAACAAAGGGCGCACCGAAGTGCAATATCACCACTAGTCAGGGGCCACCAACCACTCCTCAAGATGAGGAAGCAGTGGAGGCCAGCGAGCAGCGGCTTTCCCCAAAAAGGGAACATAACTCCTAGGACCTATTGAGGGTAGGTGGCAGGGCACTGGGAGTGAGTTTGAAAGGGGATCCGCTGTAGTCACAAGGTGCAGGACCTGCACCTCAACTTAAGGCAATAGGTTATACAGCAGCTAGGGGGGTGTGGATGTTACTCCAAAAGTGTCTTGAAAGTCAGCAGTGGACAGTTCAGCCGGTCAAGTTTTCTCCCATGGGGAGGGATGGGTACTCGATCAGAGGGACCCCTCCTGGGTCCGTTGTGTCTTCTGCGGCGGGCCAAGATTCCAGGCGGGATGGAAGATGTATCTCTGGCGAAGCTCTCCAGTCAGGGATGTCTACGGGAGGCAGTCCAAGGGAGTCCAGAAACTGGGGTAGGTCATCCTTGTTCCGCAGTGTGAACTGCTTGCCATCCTTAGTAGTTAAAGAGGAAGTAAACCCCGCCAAAAAAATTATATTTTTCAAATGTTTGTATGTTTCTTAACATCTGCAATCATAAGATATATAAATAATGAAAAAAACGAGCGCTATAAGTACCTTTTTGAGAAGTTTTATTTTTCACTATCTTCCAGGTATCGCATTGTTAGTGCTGATTTATGAAGCCGTTGTGGACGTCATTTCCGCCCTTAGTTGGTATCAATCCCGAAATCTTGCGCATGCGCCGTAGCGCCGTAACTAGGATTTTCTCTCTCCACTGTATACTGCTTGCTTCCTGTCTCTCTCCTCTGAGACCAGAATGATTTCTACATCGCGAGACTTCTCCTCTGTGCCGTTCAGAGGACAATCTCACACACATTACAATGCAGGCAAGCCAAGAAAAACACAAATGGCATTGTATACATGCCGCTCTTGAAAGTCCATACTGTGCAATTGCGCATGACGTCACGGACCATAGAAAGACGATTATCATCTGAACTAAACAAGTAAGTGCACTTTGTATGTAGTTTCAGATAAGATAAAGTTGTATTAGAGGGTTTACAACCACTTTAAAAGGCTGAACGAGAAGCCCCATCTGTAAAAGCCCCCGTCTTGCAAAACTCCCAGTAGTGGTTTGAGGGCACAGCGTTGCATGAGTGTGCATCTAGAAAGGTCAGGGAAGAAGGTTAGCTACCCGTCACTTGGAACATAATGCGATCCTTCAGTGAATATTTGTGTAATTTACAGATAATGTCTCTGGGCTTATCAGGATCCTCAGATGGGGGCCGCAGGGCTCTGTGAGCTCAGTCTATTTCTATTTGGTCAGGTGCATGGCAGTCTAGTATTTGCTTAAAGACCCCTTGCAGAGTGGGTACTATATCCTTCGGGCCTGTGGCTTCAGGCAGGCCTCTGATGCGGATGTTACTCTGCGACTCCTGTTCTCAAAATCATCCATTTGATCTAGCAAGGAGTTAATTCTGCGGTCTTGCATTGTACATCTATCAGAGAAGGCCTGTATGGCAGGGGTGGCTTCTTCCCACTGTGTCTCCATGGCCTCTACCCTGCCTCCCAGGTGTGCCGTGTCTGCCTGCAGTGCTTCAATTTCCTGGTGGAAAGCCTTTTCTACTCTATGAACAAATCTGTACAGGTAAGCCTTAGTGGGGAGGGATAGAATGTGGGAGCAAATGTCTTTGTCCACCCAGGCATCACCCACCTCAGGCTGCCTGTCTAAGCTGTCAGACCCAGAGGGAGAGGAGGGGGAGGGAGAGACAGCAACGGCATGTGTGGAGAGCTGATGGGGAGGTCATCCGTGCAGCGTGCTCACCGGGTGCCATTTTGGAGGTAGCTGCTGTTCCTCTGTGAGTCCCAGAAAGAAATTTGTCCAGCATTTGGGATCATCCGCGGTGGTTGCGGGGATATCTTGCGCTTCAGAGGCATATTGTAGTGTGCCAGTCCTACCGGGAAAGCAGCTGTACAAGCGGTGTATCCAGTGGGTCCGAAGGAGCTCAAAAGAAGGTTGTCTTCACTCGCTCATGCCGTGGCCAAGCCCTTCCGTTGCACATGTATTAATAGCACGTTTGCATTCCTCAATGACAGGAGAGACTCCAGCAAAAATGTTTCACAAGTCTTGTTGATAGGCACAGTCTTTCAGATTCAGCAGTAGCACTAAATTGTCCATAAGAAAAAAACAAGTATTATCTGAATCTTTTTCGTTTGTCCCTTCTCTCCTGAATGTTTATCAGAACAAATTTGGGGTGTGGTATGGCACAGATAAACTGCCAACCAGACGAACATCTTTCATCTCTGTTCCAGAAACCTCTCCAATCTCGCTCCACCAGGATTCTGGAAGTGAAAAACAAGAGCAGAATCAAATTCTTATCCACAATATCTGCTCGCTTGATATGTTTACGTATAGTTCCTTGGAACGCAGGAACTTAATATTCCTGGCTTCTACGCCTATAAACAAATTATCAAAACAACCATGATTTCTTTAGGCTGAACCCACTCGAAAATGGATCTCCATGGTATGATCAAAAATTTAAAAAAAGCGAATGTGAATGTTGTTTCTCAAAAAATTCTAATTTTAAACTTAAAAAAAAAACAATGCCTTTATCTGTATCTTAAGACCCATGCACTAACTCCCCTTTCAGGTAGACAAAGCCTAAACCTTTTGTAACTTTTTCCACCTGAATGAACATAAAAACAAACGAAAAAAAAGAACAAACTCTAGCGGCTAAAATGGCTTCCTACCAACTCTTGTCTTAAACAAAATGTATCCAGCTGCTAATTGAGGACATATCCAATGATCATCTTTTCAGCTGCTAATTGAGGGTATAGCCAATTACCGCCCTTTCAGGTGGACTAAACCTAACAAATGACAATGACAAACAATTTACAAACAAAGCACTTAAGCACTGGTCTCCCTGCATAGGCCCTTCTCTGAGCATATGACACTGGAGACTCACATTGCTGGATAACATCATTATGATCAGAGTCAACGGACTTTACACTTTTGTTGTGTGAGAAGTTACTAGCAATGGACTCGTCAGAATTCTCCACTGTTTCAAATCCTGAATCACTTTCAAGCGCAGTTACCGCACTTTTATTTAAATATCCCTCGTTCATCTCTGCAACCTTGATTCCCCTCCTAAACTTTGTATTTTCTAGGGCGTCTGAAACCCTAGTATCTCTTCCTCCCATTATGCGCTGCATTTCCCTCATTCTATCTGCCAAGTTTCCCCAATTTGAGTTTAACTCTGGAGATAGACCTCTGTGATTCCCGACTGGTGGTTGCAGTTTTTCACACATTTGCAATGAAAGCCATGCATGGAGGAGTGCGCATGTATCCCTATTGTTTAAAATGCACTGTGCCACCAGTTTGAGCCTGGGTTCAGACTAGTGCGGTGCGAATTGAAGGCCCTGTGTGACTGCGCAGTGAAACGTCGGCGTTTCCGCATTTTAGGTGCGAATCAGCTGCTAACATAAATTCGCAACTCATTGTACTACTTCTGAGGGGGAAATCCATGCCAAATTTTTATAAAAAAACGGCATGGGTTCCCCCTCCAGGAGCATACCAGGCCCTTAGGTCTGGTATGGATTTTAAGGGTACCCCCCTACGCCGAAAAAACGGCGTGGGGGTCCCCCCAAAATCCATACCAGACCCTTATCCGAGCACGCAACCTGGCAGGTCAGGAAAGGGGGTGGGGACGAGCGAGCGCCCCCCTCCTGAACTGTACCAGGCCGCATGCCCTCAACATGGGGGGTGGGTGCTTTGGGGAAGGGGGCGCCCTGCGGCCCCCCCACCTCAAAACACCTTGTCCCCATGTTGATGAGGACAAGGGGCTCTTCCCGACAACCCTGGCCGTTGGTTGTCGGGGTCTGCAGGCGGGGGGCTTATCGGAATCCGGGAGCCCCCTTTAATAAGGGGGCCCCCAGATCCCGGCCCCCCACCCTATGTGAATGAGTATGGGGTACGATGTACCCCTACCCATTCACCTAAGGTGTAAAAGTGTAAATAAAAAAAAACACACAATTTTTAAAAATATTTTATTGCACTGCTCCGGGGGTCTTCTTCCGTCTTGGGGGGTCTTTTACACCTTAGGTGAATGGGTAGGGGTACATCGTACCCCATACTCATTCACATAGGGTGGGGGGCCGGGATCTGGGGGCCCCCTTATTAAAGGGGGCTCCCGGATTCCGATAAGCCCCCCGCCCGCAGACCCTGACAACCAACGGCCAAGGTTGTCCGGAAGAGGCCCTTGTCCTCATCAACATGGGGACAAGGTGCTTTGGGGTGGGGGGGCCGCAGGGCGCCCCCTTCCCCAAAGCTCCCACCCCCCATGTTGAGGGCATGCGGTCTGGTACGGTTCAGGGGGGGGGGTGCTCGCTCGTCCCCACCCCCTTTTCTGACCTGCCAGGCTGCGTGCTCGGATAAGGGTCTGGTATGGATTTTGGGGGGACCCCCACGCCATTTTGTCGGCGTAGGGGGTACCCTTACAATCCATACCAGACCTAAGGGCCTGGTATGCTCCTGGGGGGAATCCATGCCATTTTTTTTTTTATTTGGCGTGGAGTTCCTCCTCAGTAGTACAATGAGTTGCGAATTTTTGTTCACAACGCAAGCCAGGTGCGAATCAGATGCGTGCCCATAGAAGATAATGGGCCTGAATTCGCACCTGATCCGCACCACACCGCACCAAAATCGGTTGTGGTTTTTCTGCAATGCGCAGTACGCATGCACCGGACATATGTGAACATGCCTCATTAAAAACAATGTATTTTCAAATGTCCTGCGAATTCGCAGTGTTTTCCACCGCTGCGAACTCGCAATAGTGTGAACCCAGGCTGAGAGACTAATGAGGGAAGCGCTAATGTCAAATTTCCCCAAAACCTGGCACAGATTTGTGCAATCTTGTATGGGGAGTGTTTGTGGATTGGGTGCTACCCTCCCTTTTTAAAAATTCCTAATCCTTGCCCAGTCCTTTCTGACCCAGGAGTAAGGAGATAAGAACTCTGATTTGGGGACTCTTCAGGATTGTCAGCCGAATACACTGGTTGCTGTTCGATCAGCATCCTATCTCCCTGCTCCTGTTTTACAAAGGGATGTGTATCCTTGTTAGCACAATGGCTGTGCACTTTCTCCATTACCTGTGTTTTCAAAGATAGAATAGCATGATCTTTTTGGGCTAGGTGAGTTTTAGATTCTTGTAAGTCTCTCTTAAGTATTTCTATCGCAGTTTCATTCCCAGCCTCTCTCTGTCCTAAAGATGCGATATATTGTATATTGGAAGAAAACCATCAGGTCTTCAGAAAAAAACTCAAGACCCACCTCTTCTAAGAAGCTCGACAACAAAGCACTAATCACAGCGCCTTGAGGCGATTCGGTTCGCATTGTAGCGCTATACAAATTATTCATTCATTCATTCATTGTTCCTTCAACATACATGTTTTCTCCAACTCATCCAATCTCTGTTCCAATATACATTTTTCAGTCACTTGTTGAATGTGATCAGCAACATTTGCATCTGCCTTTGCAACCATTGGTACTATATTCTCAGTTACATTTTGTACCTGCTCCAAGAATTGCTTTTTCTCAGAACACCATTGGACTTTTTTTCAGTGACGTCTTTCATCTTCAACAACATGCATACAACATTGGCCGTCTTGGCCTTCCTGCCTTTTTCAAAGAAGTTTTATGTTTTATCTGATCATTATGAGTATTACATTGTCTCAAAAGGCACCTTGCAGGAAGTGACGCATGCGCTCCAGAGTGCGCTCCAGCCATACCAAGCGAACCAGGAAGTGGAGGAAACTGCTCTACACATCGCTTTGGCGCCCAGTTTCCGGCGGACGGAAGGGCTTATCAGGCAGAGTGCACATCTCTTATTATTTACAAGGCTTTTTTATCACCTATTTTTGGTACGCAGATATTAAAGGGGGGGGGATATTGGATGTTGGATTTTTTATCAAACTGTACTACGCTATCCGCACTATTTGTTTCTTCATATTCATATGCTGGGTTGGAGTGGATCTGCTCTGGTACCTGCAGGCGGTGGAGAGGTGGACGTGCTGAGGAGATGGCAGTGAACAGGGGATTTGATTGAAATGCTTATATTGATCGTAATTCTGGTGAGTGCAACCCCAAAGGGGAGTGTGACCTGCACGTGGTGAAAAAGCGATTATCCGGTGGAAGTTGTGTCACTGTATTACAAGAAGTTTTTTCACTGCACCAATACAGACTTTATTCCGGGTTACCAGGTCTTTTATGAACTTTTTTAATTTAATTTAAAAGGACTGTATTTAGCGCTGCTGCAATATTTAAAGGGACAGCACCCGACTCCTGCAAAGGGTTGGGGTTTACCTAGATTTTAATATTGCCTTATCACTGGTACAATCGGACGTCAGTGTACTGCTAGCAAAGTGCCCGCAAGTACTTGGTTGTGACACACCTAATTCTACACCTTCATTCCTCTCAGTGCAGCTTTCAGAGAGGACTGAAGGTATAGTGGGGTTGGAGATCCCAGCAGATGAGGAGCAAGGAGAGGTCCACTTTGTTCTTTGGTGTGGGTCTTTAAGGTACGCTTGCCAACGAGCTGCATAGCAGGTCAACTTATGTCTGGTCATGCTTCCTCCATGGCCTTTTCCTGTCCTTTGTCCTCGGAACCAGCGGTGCTCCGTAGGCATTCAAGGGGCTATGCAAGTACGCTTGCCCTGGTGTGTTTGGGGGACAGGAGCCACACTGGGGCAGAGGTTCTGTCAGCTCTGCAGGGGCAGGCCGAGAGGTGGTTGACACCATGCCAGCTTAAGCCAGGAATGGTGGTTTGCAACAATTGCACCAACCTCCTCTCTGCCCTGCGACAGGGACAACTGACCCATGTGCCCTGTATGGCTCACGTCCTTAACCTGGTGGTGCAGCAGTTCTTGGGCAGGTACCCAGGCTTACAGGATGTCCTGAGGCAGGCCAGGAAAGTATGTGTGCATTTCCGCCGATCATATAATGCCAGTGCTCGGCTGGCTGAGCTGCAAAAGGAGTTGAACCTGCCCAAGAACCGCCTTATATGTGACATGCCCACCAGGTGGAACTCAACGTTGGCCATGCTGCAGCGACTGCACACACAGCAGAGGGCCATCAATGAGTACCTGTGCAACTACGGCACCAGGACAGGGTCAGGGAAGCTCAGATTTTTTTCACCACGCTAGTGGAGCATGATCAGGGATGCATGCACTGTCCTGTCACCATTTGAGGTGGCCACGAGGATGGTGAGCAGTGACAGTGCATGCATCAGTGACACTGTACCTCTTGTCCACCTGTTGGAGCATACGCTGCGTGGAATAATGGACAGGGCACTTGAGGCAGAACAGAGGCAGGAAGAGGGGGAAGAGGAGGAGGTTGCATGGCCTCCCTGATCCTGAAAAGCCTGCGGAAGGATCCTCGTATTCTTTGGATCAAGGAGAGGGACCATTACTGGCTGGCGACTCTCCTTGGTACACGGGTAAGGTTGCAGACCTTATCTTGCCATCGCAGAGGATGAGACAAGACACACAGAAACACAGATAAAGCTGTTTAAAAGCTAATTTTTACCTGTAGTCCCACAACCAGGAGACATGCACACTAATCAATGCCTTACTATCTCATTGTTACCACTGATTTGTAGCCCCCTAGATTGCAGGCCAAATTGAACTTCTATTGGAACAGAGAGCTATTTCACACTCACGTGGGGAAAAAAAAAAGTAAAAAATATAAACTAATAAAAAAATAAAAAAATAAAAAAATGTATAAAAAAAAATGTAAATCTATATTTCTCCCACTTTCTCCTCAAAGTAGTGTGGTTTATCCTGTCAATCTGCAGTCTACATTAGATACCCAGGGGTGATCGGTCCCGCACTCACCAGTACTCCTGACCAGCTACACAGGCCTAACAATTTGCATTAATGCACATTAACAATACAATGAACGTTTAACATATATACATTATACATATAACCAGCCAAAAATCTCACCATATTTTGCGTGTCTGCTCACTGATGAAATATTTCATAGAACTTTCAGGACCATTCAAGCAGGGCTTCAGAATTCACAAACCAGCACAAATCTTGTCCACCGTAGGGAAGGTTTTCAGTTCTAGGTTTAGTTGATTCCTTAGCTTATAGGGACTCAAGACAAAAAATACATTTGGGTTTAGATTCTGTGCAGAAATAAATTCCACACACCTTCTGAGGTGCCAAATGAAATAAAATAGTACAATAAATATTATTGTACCTATGTATTAACTTGTCTATTCCCCTAGTTATCTAGTCTATTACAACTCTGATCTGATCATGTTACTGTTGATATCACTATAATACAAGGTCAGCTATGAAACCAAGCACACGGCTTGATAACAAAGTTTTATATATTTCCCAAGAGGATAGGAATACGCTAACGCAAAATACTGAATAGATATTACAAAACATATAACCAGAACATATAATACAAGAACATCAAAGATACTTATCGCATGGTCTCCTCGGCTGGACTCAAAATGGTGGATAGAGCAATGCAGCTCAGAGACAGAGAGAGAGAGCTCTTGGACTCGTTCAGTCCTTTTATACTACAAACATACACCATCCAAACCCAACCCCATTGCCATCCCATCTAGACTTTTGATAAATCACAGTATTTATGGGGCAGTCCTTCTCAACATTTTATATTACTGTCTGTCCTGCTGTTGGCCTCTAGGGGCAGCATTGTCCATGTAAATCTTTAGGTGCCTGTTGATCCTTTGATCTTTGTCACTCACCGTCATTAATCATCCTGTCATCCATGGTCCCTTTCAAGTTTGCGTTATAGCAATAGACGGTCCGGAGCCAAGAGCTGAGAAACAACATTCCAGACCGCCCCCAGGAAAGCAAATGCTTGGTTGTATTAACCAGAAAGAAACCCGTTTAAAACCATGGAGTTGCAAGGATCAGCCTGGGTGATCTTTGGGAATAGGAAACAGACATGTAACAGATTTATGACAGATCCAATTCAAACTCTGGATAATACCAAAACGCTGTTACCCATAAACGCAGTAACATTGACAGAGAAACACCAGAAATATGACATTATACCATGTTGCTATCCAACACTAAGCAAGCATGGTTTGCCAAAATTCAATACTTTATTTACAATTTGACCATGTACAGCCAATAATAACAGCTGAACGGTCATAATACAACACACCAAAAATATTACTACTAACAAAACATTATTTACAGCAGTAAAAAACAGGCAATAACATATGACACTAATAAATATATTTTGCAGAATACGTGGCCAACAAAATGTTCTGATTGTTCCCATATGTTACTATAGCTGAAGGTCATGATGGTCTTTTGTTGTTTGATGGATTCTGACATTGACATGTAATTTAGATATGTTCCATTATGGCTCAAATTCCTGGTAAGCAGATGTCCAAGTTTCCAGGTTTTACTACCTTTGCTAGTGTGAGGGAATAGATAGGAAATGCTCAGTTGGTTCTATTTATGCAAAACAACTTTGCAGCTCAATAATGTGGATTCACAGATCTGGTCAGTTTAGTTAGTTTTGTGTCAAGGCTGGAAATCCATAGAAAAGGTGGATCTAGAATCTTGTCAAATGCAGTAAGTTCTGTTTGGGGGCTGCTAAGGGGAAGAATTTGGCCAATGTTAGACCAGAGAAGGAAGGAAGCGTTGGGCAGCTGTGAAGTGTGTTGGGAAAAGAGCTCCAGTGAGGCAGATTACTGGATGTTAATCAGCAAATAAACACAGAGAAAAGACAAGGAAAAAATGGTTGCAGACACAGAAGTGATGCTGAATGGTAGAGTGACAGAGGGGAGATGCCAGAAAGTACACCTGCAGTCATTGTGCCAAAAGGAGAAGAGGTCATGCCGAAAAAGAACATTTCAACAGACAAATATTACACCAGGGAAGGTAGATGGTTGGAGTGCTGACTAAATTACACCTGCAGTACTAACAAGGACACCTGCTGGAATACATGTAATGGAAATGCAGCCTGACAGTTAAAGGGCCAATTTACAAGAAAGCCTCCTAAATGTAAGTGCAAGTAAAAGCAACTGATAATTATAATGCACTTCTGCATAAACAGTTTAGTGGCTGTTTTGTGATTGGCCTGATAGTTTAAGTTGCCTGCCAGATGATGTCAATCCTGCTCAGTAAACAACGGATTGTGTTATCTTTGGCTTAACTCTTCAATAAAGTACTTATTTATTATATTGTAGATGCTAGGGTAATTGCTACCTGACAAGTCTCGGCTACACAGGCATGAAATATAATCTGGGGCAAGTTACAGGGGGATGTGGTTTAAGCTGAGGTCCATTACAGGGGAGATGGTGGGGAATGAGATAAGAAACAATACACATGGGACACTGGAGGTGAAGAAGGGGCCCAGTTCAGTGCATTGGAAGTAGAGATGAGTCAAGTATAGGGGAGGCACTGAAGGTCGAGGAGAGGAACAGTATAAGGTGATAGTGAAGGCAGAGTTGAGGCTTAGTACAAGGGAGATACTGAAAGAAAACTATAGTTCCTGGTGGTTGCAAGCAAGTGAAGAAGCACAAGAATCTCAGGCCTACCATTATCTATTATCACTTTAGTCACTAACTGGGCATATTGCTCTTATAATACTTAGTATTCATAACTGAAGTAATAATAAATGATTCAGGTTGGGGAAAAGGAGAGGTTAATTTATTGCCATCCTTACGGTGCTGCTCTGCCACTTTTAGTAAAATCACTTTTAATACTAGCAGTTCAAAGGATATCTGTATTACTTTATTATGTGAACAGAACTGACAATCACTGAGTTAATCCCCTGAAAAGATAGCTTGCTGCCTAACTGGACAGTAAGCAGTACTGTATTTAGTTTCACAGTAAAATAAATATGATTGAACACATTTTACCTTTAGCGTATGTAAATATTTTTTAGAGGCTGTATGTACTAGCGAATTGTATTAATAGTGGTTTGATTTACTTTAAAGTTTATTGGTCTTTAACTAACAAGTATGTAAATACACTAATGTAATCATAGATTTGAGACTGTGTCAAACTTCTGTGGCATATCTTCCAGTCCTCAGTTCAATATTTTTCTGCTTGTGAGGGCTATGTTTGGACCACTGACCTAGGACAAGCTCTGGGACACCATGGAACTACAAGGCCACAGGCTACCATCTGCTCTAAACTATTATAGATCTGCACTGCATCTTTCTGATGGAAGAACTGCTTGTATATGGACGACCTTAAATAGAAGCGAAGGGTGAGGATCAGCACAAAGTAGTGATGTGAAACTTTAGTCAAATGTTTAACTCAACTCCTTATGAAATAAGTTCACATAGTCAGCATGTCTTGTCCAGGAGGAATACTAGACACTGGTAATTTCCCTTTAAAACTGCTTAGGTATTAGAAAAGTAAGGAGGTTATTTGAAGAACATGCAGCTCAAAAAAGTATTGTCAAGGTAAATGAGGACATGAAAAATGAGCTAACATTTGGCAAGGCAGAGTAAAGTGTCTTTGTGTGTGTTAGGGGTGGGAGGATAACGTTTGTGATGTGGATTAATTTCATATTATGGGTAATAAGCTTGTATTGTAGGCACATACAAACTTTTTAAATTAATGCAAAGAATAAAAGCAGGAATTATTTCAGTGCTCAACAATTTTGAACACAGTCTGCATTCTTATACAGTATGACTTTGCTTAGTCACATGGAGATTTTAAATAATCTCCTTTGTGTATAAATTTAATGAGGATCAGCTTGGATAAACTTTTAGCTCCCAAAGCAATAAAAGTAACAAGAAAAAGTCTTTATAGCTAGAAGAAATGTTTCATTTGTTTAATAGGTAAAGCTATTTATTGTAGGAACCATTACACTGTGAAACATATTACCCTAGAGAGCTTTGTAGGGAAATAGCTATATGAATAGCATCTTAAAGGCTGCTTGATTACTTTGCAGGTAAAATAATTCCTGAACATACATGCTTCAGCAAGAAGTCACAATTGTAATCTATAGGTTAATATGCTCTACTCTGTAGGTACACTTTAAAATCTCTGGTGCTAATTATTGGATGAATATTGATTTCCATCACTATGCAAGAGCTTAATTATTTTTCTAGATATATTTATTCGATTTTGTTGCATTTACAGCTTCACACATCTTTTACAACAATTATTTTTCTCTACAAATATGCATTTTATCTTCTAGAGCAGTGTTTCTCAACTCCAGTCCACAAGGCGCCCCAACAGGTCATGTTTTTATAATTTCCCTCAGATGAAACGGCTGTGGTAATTGCTAAGGCAGTGAAACTGGTCAAATCACCTGTGCAAAATAATGGCAAGCCTGAAAACATGACCTGTTGGGGCGCCTTGAGGACTGGAGTTGAGAAACGCTATTCTAGAGTCTAGAAAATCAGGGCTTTGATTACTTGTAGGATCTCATGTTCTCACGATAAGTAAAAAGTTAGAAACTGGTGGATACTGGTGTTATTAATAGCAAAAATTACACTGAAAATTAGATTATCTATTTAAGATTTTGAGTCTGACAAGATAGAAGAAACTAGTTTGGGGTTTTGTAATAACTCTCAGACCATTCTGCTCATACTTAGTGAAATATACTTATTGTGAGTTGCACTCCCACCTGTCTTTACCAATGGTTGTACCTGTAAGCTAAATGCCACTCCCCCTCACTAGAATCTCCTCTTATCAATGTACACCTTGGCACAATGATTGCTTATGCTCTGTATGCTTTTCAAACACACACACACACAAATCAATTCCTGTGAATTGAGACCTAAAGTTTCTCCAAGCAACAAATATGAGCATACTACAAGTAAACTGAACAGCTTAATACATCTGTTACCCTGCTACACTGTTAACTGTGTTAACTGAGCAGTCCTCTTCCATCCATCACCAGTTCCCTCCATCTGTTAACTGCCTTTTGACGTGTGTGCATTCCTCTCTGCTTCTTTCCAGCAAAATGCAGCACAATGACAAGCCAAAACTGAGGTTGTAGTTATCAGTGACTATACTGAAGGAGGTGGTGACAGGCAAAGTTGAATAGAATAGAATAGAAGTAGTGATGATGGGCCGAACACCCCCAGGATCGGTTTGCCACCAACAACCGAACATGGCAAAAGTTTGGACCCAAACCCAGAACCTTATTAAAGTTAATGGGACCCGAACTCTAAAAGTCCTCATTTTGAAGGCTTATATACAAGGTATTGGCCATAATAAGGGTATTGGGGCCTGGGTACTGTCCTGGGGGACACGTATGAATGCAAACATTAAAAAAAATATATAATTTTTATAGGAGCAGTGGTTTTAATTATGCTTAAAGTTAAACAATAAAAATCCATTTAAACATAGTCCCTGGGGGTCCCCTTAGTCTGCCAGTAAAGTGGCACATCTGTATGGTGTATAGAACCTGCAACAGCAAAACTGACATATATAAAGAAAAAAAAATACATTTAAATAGATTTTTCTGGCTGCAAGCTTTCTTTAAAAAAAAAAAAAACTGTGCCAGCAATACAAAAATGTAAAAAAAAAAAAAAAATAAATAAAAAAAAAAAAAAACAGCATGGGGGTTTCCCCCAATCCATACCAGTCCTTTCGGGTCTGGTATGGATTTTAAGGGAAAACCTAGGTCAAATTTTCTTTAACCACCTTGCATCCAGGCCAATCCTGACATTTCTCTCCTACATGTAAAATTCCAAATTATTTTGCTAGAAAATTACATAGAACCCCCAAACATATATATGTTTTTTTTAGCAAAGACCCTAGAGAATACAATGGCCGTCGTTGCAATATCTCGCACAGTATTTGCGCAGCAATTTTTCGAACGCGTTTTTTTCATAAAAAAAACAGTTTCATGGTTTAAAAAAAAAAAACAGTAGTTAGCCCAATTTTTTTGCATAATGTGAAAGATGAAGATATGCCGAGTAAATAGATACCCAACATATCACGCTTCAAAATTGAATGCACTTGTGGAATGGCGCCAAACTTTGGTATTTAAAAATCCCCATAGGCGACGTTTAAAATTTTTTACTGGTTACATATTGAGTTACAGAGGAGGTCTAGGGCTAGAATTATTGCCCTCGCTCTAACGTTCGCAGCGATACCTCACATGTGTGGTTTTAACACCGTTTTCATATGTGGGCGGGACTTACGTATGCGTTCGCTTCTGCGTACGAGCTCACAGGGACAGGGGTGCTAGAAATTTTTTTTTTTTTATTGTTAATTTTACTTTTATTTTTTTGTTTGACACTTTAAAAAAAATGTTTTGATTACTTTTATTCCTATTACAAGGAATGTAAACATCCCTTGTAAAAGGAATATGGCACGATCGGACCTATTTACAGTGAGATATGGGGTCAATAAGACCCCACATCTCACCTCTAGGCTGGGAACCTAAAATCAAACAAAAAAAAAAACGATCACGGCTTCCCAGCCGAGGCGCCGCCATTATTTGAATGCAGAGGCCGGGCGTGACGTCATAACATCGCGCCCAGCCTCTGAACGATCATAGAGACTCCGGCGACCATCTGGTCCGCCCGAAATCTCTATGATCACCATCCGGGGGCCGGCGGATCCTGTGTCCGGCTCACCGATGGAAATAGTGAGTCGGTAGAAGAACCGGAGGGCGGCGGGAGGGGGGGACGTCCCCTCCCGCCGCCCGTAAGAACGATCAAGCGGTGGAACGGCTGCCATGATCATTCTTATGGTGCAGGGAATCGCCGGCTGAAAACGGCAATATCTGAATGATGTCTGTAGCTACAGGCATCATTCAGATATACCCCTGGGAAGTAGAGGATCTCATATGACGTATAGTGGGCGCCAGGGGGTTAAAAAAAACTGCATGGGGCCCCCCCTAAAATCCATACCAGACCCTTACCTGAGCATGCAGCCTGGCAGGCCAGGAAAGGGGATGAGCGAGCCACCCCCCAAATGAACCATACCAGGCCACATGCCCTCAACATGGGGGGTTGCTTCCCCCCCCCCCCGCCCCAAAGCACCTTGTCAAGGGGACAAGGACCTCTTCCCCACAGCCCTGGGTGGTGGTTGTTTGGGTCTTTGGGTAGGGGGCTTATCAGAATCTGGCTCCAGATCCCCCCTATTTGAATGAGTATGTGGTACATTGTACCCCTACTCATTCGCCTAAAAAAAGTGTAAAAAAAAAAATAAAAAAAAAACACACACACAGTTTTTGACAATTCCTTTATAAAAATAAACAATTCCCCCCAATGTAGATCCATCATCAATCACAATGCCCACCACACCCACAGGCCCCAAAAAAAAGAAAAAACAAAGCTCTGCCCCTGACAAAGGCTACCACCGTCTGCTTGCACCACCATGTAACAGTTATTAAATATGTGAGGGGTGGGGTCACCTGGCAATGTCCCCTGTTGACACTGCTCCTTTGTGATGTCACTGACCAAGCATGCACCGGTCGGTGATGTTACATGGGCCGGTGCCATCAGGTGACATTACCAGGTGGCTCCACCCCTTACCTATTTAAGACCCGTCAGACAGTGGAGTAGGAAGTCAGTGGGGAGCCTTCATCGTGGGTGGAACTTTTTTTTCGGGTCCGTCGGTGCGAATGCTTGGCCCCAACGCTAAAAACAATGTGCCTGCAAGTCCTAGCCAGAGTCACCGGGGCTGACATTAAAACATTTACTAGTTACGGCTCATGCTTTCCAGAAATACCTAACACAGAGGTTTTATCATGATTATCATTCCAGGGTTTTGGAAAATAGTCTCTGGGATTTGTTTGTCCCTAGAAAAGCCCCTAGTACAAAACAATGATTGTTTTCACAATTAAATTAACATTTTTATTAGTGTTACATTCAGTAATTTATGTTAAAGAGGAGAGAGGTCTGTATTATAATTACTGCAGCAGCTGTTCCTAAAAGCTATTGAAGGTTTCTGTCAACCAAAGTGGTAGATTGTCATGCAGAGAATGCATCCCTTGTTATTAAAAAAAACAATAATAATACTGACCTATGAAAATAAACTATAATTTTTTAAAAGAGCATTGAATAACTGAATTAATTGTGTCTCTAAAAAAAAAATCTAAGCTTTTAAGCATGTATGTTCACAAGCAAAGTGTCATTGCTGTCCATAGACAGCTTAACTCTCCAATAAGATATGGAAGTTACAACCCAATTTTACTTCACAAATTCAGTAAAAAGTATGCTTTTCCAGTCATGTGGATGTAAATAGACGGGGGGGGGTATTTACTAGCATAGGAACCAATCAGCTTCTACCTTCAGCTTGTTCAGTTGGTTCCGATAGATAGATAGATAGATATAGATAGATAGATAGATAGATAGATAGATAGATAGATAGATAGATAGATAGATAGATAAGCTGATTAATTGACATGCGCAGCTGCTTCAGATTCTGGCTGCTCCAGCCTTAGTAAATTCCTCTAAATTACTTTTCAAGTCTAGTGTCTGCTATAAAGCTGGAAACTATACTATGTGCACTTGGAGAAGGGAGGGTCTATCTAAAGACTGCACTACCTAGCACTAAATGGGAGGGGGAACAGCAGGACATACCAAGTTTACAAAATAACAAGTTTCAGTGGTGTGGAACAACCCCTACACGTCAGGAGATATACAATTCCAATATTACAATGCACTCAAATGTAACAGTAAATAAAAAACAGAACAGGCAGAACTCAACAGAATCAGACGATTCCTTAGTGCAATATTTGATAACAACCACTCACAATGCATCATGTACTGTTTTGTCTTAAGCATCATTAATTCCTTTTGGTTTCACTTAACACTTAATGTTGACCTAAAGTCAAACACTGAGGAATAAAAAAGGTTGCCCTAGTAGTAGGTCTTCCTCCACACTGCTTGTTTCCCTGGGAAATAATGAATACATGAATATACTCACCACATTCTTTACTTCCCTAGCAGCTAGTACTCTGCTCCACTATTAAACCTCTTGGGCTGTGGACAGACCCTTTTTTACCTTATGTAATATGCCAGTCTTCTGGTCCTGTATTGTACAGGGTGATGTCAAAGAGCTGCGATTGGTCAGGCAGTTAAAGGTAGTGGCTTCAGGTCACCAGTAATATAGCATGCAGTAGGTTGGTGGGAGTGAGAAATAAGGAAAATATATTACTGTATTGCTCATCCTCTCAGAAAAATCAGCAGTTAACTCTTGACATTTAGAGGAGGAACCACTGCAAAGGTAAAGTTTCAATTTTTTTATTGAACAGATAAAACAAAACACTTTTAATGGTATTGTTAGGGTTTTAAAACAAGGCTATTGCTCATCCCTTTCTAATTATAGTGGGATTGAATATGTAACATTATTATAATTTCCCCCTGAAGTAGATACGGAAGTTCCCTGTATCGGTACACGTTGAAGAGGGGACAGGACGGACGTTCAGCAGGTGACCTGTCAGGAAAGAACCACATACCATCATAAATACAGATCCAGTATCTTTACATGCTGTTTGCTGTTTGCCTGATGTACAGTGCGCACTGACATGCCTATACTATGTGAGTACCCCATAGGGGGGTTTTATGTGATTAATAAACTGTTAAAACATTATTACACCAGTTCTGTTTTACTCAACAGAGGTATAGTGCTGACGGGTCCAGGAGTCCGGTTAAAACTGCAGAGCCCTAGAGGTGGTTCACAGGCATGTATTGACTAAGCTTAAGTGCAAAGTCACACACTCATAGGTGAGCGTTTAATACTTAGGGGGGGAGCACCCGAGTGTGATCACTGCGGCTTGTTTTGGATTATCTACACAGCAGTTTCCAAATCGCATGGACTTTAGAAGCACCTTTGAATTGAAATAATTGGATGACACATATGCACATAGAAGCACTTTTTATTCATCTATATGTTTTAGTTGATTGAGTATATGTTTTTTATAAACACTATATGATTTTATAACAATAATTTTGATACATCCAATCACCATATGGATGCACGTTATAGCTCTTCGAACTAGTGTGATTATTTATTTTCATTTAGATGTTAATTTTTAAGTATTCATTACTATTTGTTGCACTATTGTCACTTTTTACAGTCACTGGTTACTGGATGTATCATGGTGTGTGTGATTCACACGCATATTTGCGCTTTGGTTATCACATATATATATAATGTGAAGAGTATATTTGAAAGCGCAGCATATATATTTATTTCTGAATATGTAATATCTAAGACTGTAGTAGAAGTTACAAAGGAAATAAGCATAGCAAATATTTTAACTATTTTTGTTACCTATTTGCCTTTCGTATTTTTTCTTTTTCCCCCTGCCTATATATCTCTACAATGCCTTAATAAATACACTATATTACCAAAAGTATTGGGACACCTGCCTTTACACGCACATGAACTTTAATGGCACCCCGTCTTCGTCCGTAGGGTTCAATATTGAGTTGGCCCACCCTTTGCAGCTATAACAGCTTCAACTCTTCTGGGAAGAGGTATTAAGGTATTACTAGGTAGTATATTTGTGTGGGGCGATCACTAAATGGTTACACAAGAATCTGGGTGGAAAGTATGTCAAAAAAAGGTTTAGCACGTAGTAATCAAGAGTCAATGTGGGTACAAGACATAGAGGTGGGTGAAATAAGGATGAAGGCGAGAACCAAACTAAACATCAGAGAAATCGTACGGTATTAGCTACACCGAATGCAGAAAGTCTTATGGAAACAAACTGCAAAACAACTGAGCAATATTATAATGACAGGCTTAAACAATTTAAAAAAACTGCCAGAACATTTCTCAGCGAGCAAAATATACAGGGATATGTGTATTCTTAGAAGACACTAAATGAAACATACACACACGTTCAACCTTATCTACTATGTACTGTAACTATGTAAGTTTAATATCCAACAATCCTTTTTTCATAAATCATCACTGACTATCCTGAATGGTGAATAATGTGTGCCTTCAATATATGACGTAGTGAACACACAAATAGAAAATGTTTATTTTCATAGTTAATTATTTCTTTTTTCATATACAGTATGTACCTCACAATATTGTTTTTGCATTTATCACTATAGCAATATACCTTTCTGATATGTGCTATGTACCATAAATGAAAACATTCAATTCATGTTTATGATTTTCATGGAAATACATACAGTATAGTACCTTAAACTCATCTAGTAATTAAGTAATAAAGATGCTAAGTACTGCAAGTATCAATTTTGTGTGGGCAGAAATGTACAAATCTCATTTATTAGTGATAGGAAAGAGTAATAACATTGTTGTTATAATCAGCCTATAAATATTTTTAGCAGCATTTATAATTTTAGTACACTTTTTGAAGAGTTTTTCAGAAATCAAGTTGAGTACTGCTGGGACCTTGAAGAAGGGGACATAACCCTAAAGCTTGTCCTGATGTTAGTCCAAATAAAACAAGTATCACGGACAGTACTAAAATGTCTCAATTAAAAGAATTAGAGATCTCTGTACAAGATTCATTCAGAAAATATTAGGAACAGATTAGGGCCCTTTTACACGAGCGACTGTTCTGCCGCTGTTAAAAGCATGTTTTGTTATTTTGAAATTCAGAGAATCCTAGCACAGCGTTCACTTGCAGTTGTACATTGCGATTAGCTGCGTTTATGTGCGTTTACATGCGGCTGTGTTTAGCTGGGTTTAGCTACTTTGATATATTCTTGCCATTTCTGATGTGCTTCCTGTTGTTTTTCTTTCCTTGTTGCTGCTGTTATCAGCAGGAGAAATAGTACACTGCGATTACCTGCAGTTATGGGCAGATAGCTGCAATAAATCATTCCTGGACACAGTCAAATTTATTTTTGCTATCCGCATCAAACCCCATGTAACAAAACCGTTCCTAAATGCAGTGTGTGAATGGGACCATAGGAAAGCATCGTGTGAGTTAAGCTGCGGTAGATAACTTGATCTATCCGCAGGTAAAAGTTGAATTCAATCCACCCGTGTGAAAGGGGCCTTATAGATCTGTATATGATGTGGGTGAATAAGGCCATAGATTAAATAGACCTAATTATTCTTCAACAAGAAGAGGCAATTAAAGGGGGAAATAATTACCTTGTATACATACATAAATGGGCCATAAACTAAACATTGCACCTGTAACTGCTTATTAATATTTATGAATAATACCACTATAGATGGTTCATCCAGGGAAAAATTAGGAAATCCAGAAGGATTTATTTTCCCTTTTTGGGTCAAAGTGGGCGATGCTTTAACTGCTTCCCATCCTGCCAATGTACCTACAGTATATGGCTGGACAGAAGTAGTGCCAATGCATGTGGACATCCTCCCACATCGGCCCCTTGTGCAATCTCTCTAGAGCATGCAGCAGTGCAGTCTGTGAACAACAACAGATACAGTGAATCACAGGTTGGGGTGATTGGCCCTGTACCATGTGATCGATGTGATCAATCACAGCGATCATCCTAGTAAACAAAGAATGCATTCATCCTTGAATGCAGCCTGTGTCACTACTGTTATTGCTGAAACTGGCCCTGGTCATAGCTTTACCAATGACATTATCACAGTAGAAAACAAAAGTCTACATTAACCATTTGCCGACCACTGCGTGCCGATATATGTCAGCACAATGGCAGCGGTGTGTAAATGGGCGTACCTGTACATCCCCTTTAAATGGAGGGGCTAGTGGCCCACTGCGTACAGCATGACGGTGCCCACAGGACCAGCAGACTCGATGTACGCCGGTCTCTCAGCAATCGTGTCACAGAGCCGCAGAACGGGGAAGTGCCTATATAAACAGGGCATTTCCCCGTTCTGCCTTGTCTCATAACAGAGATCAATGTTCCCTGTCATCGTGAGCAGTGATCGCTGTCATGTGACTCGAAGCCCACCCCCCCCACAGTTAGAATCAGTCCCTAGGACACACGTAACCCCTTCATAGCCCCTAGTGGTTAACCCCTTCCCTGCCAGTGTAATTTACACAATAATCAGTGCATTTTTATAGAAATGATTGCTGTATAAATGACAATGGTCCCAAAATAGTGTCAAAAGTGTCCGATGTGTCCACCATAATGTTGCAGTTCTGATAAAAATCGCAGATCGCTGCCATTACTAATAAAAAAAATGTAATAATAAAAATACCATAAAACTATCCCCTATTTTGTAGAAGCTATAACTTTTGCTCAAACCAATTAATATACACTTATTGACATTTTTTTCTGGGCAGATGTACTATCTCTTTTAGTGACCGCAGACCTGCAACAAGCGTACTGTGAATTCGCCCCTGAATCGATATTGGACTATAAGGTCCTGAATGCAGAAATCCTAGCCAGGCTGGGAGTGACTGTCACTTTGAGGGCAAACCAAGTCCATGGCTGGTGCTTTGACAAGGCTGAGCCTACCCATGTGCAGCTGAACCACCTGATGCACCTTTTCCAGGACTGGCTGAAACCTGAGGAAAAGACACCCACTCTTTCCACTCAGATTGTGGAAAGAGCCATACTGAACTGTTTCTTGCATGGGCTGCCCAGGGACCTCCACCGATGGATGGCTCAGTCCGAGCCTCAGTCCCTGGATGAGATGGCTGCTGCTGTCGAGCGCTACATTTGTGCGGAAAGTGTCCAGGAGAGTCTCTCTATTACCAGAGAGCTGGCCCGTTGCAAGTAAGTGCAGTCCAGCACCAAGATGACACCTACTGAACACATGGTGTCTGCTCGGGTGCCTGACACTCCCGCCAGGAGAACCCCAACGCCAAACCCTTATGAGAGTCAGCAGGGAGAATGGAAACCCCGGGAGGTTTGCTGTTGGTACTGCCAACAACTGGGTCATATATCGGCCCAGTGTCCAAGGTGAGAGGAGCCAATGGCGTGTGACATGACTCGACATGGCTTTGTTTGATTATATAGTCAGTGCAATAAATCGCACCTTGGGTGTATGGTCAAAATTTACTGTGCGACTATATCTTCCAAGTTGAAGACCAGGGTCCTTCTTTTTAATAATGGTGCTATGTCTGTAAATTCTTCACCAGAATTCAAGTTTGGTTTTTCCCACATAGTAACAATTGCATTCACACTGCAGTAGATAGACTACACCTGCAGTGCGGCAATTAACAAAAGGTCTAGGTCTAAATTTCTCTCCATTTGGTAAGTCTACATTCTTTCCAGTATCCATATACTGGCAATAGTTACAATTGCCACATCTGAATGTCCCTGTTGGTTTAACACTATCATGTTTGTTGATTTTATATTCACTGTAAACAAGTTTGTCACGTACAGATGGAGCTCTGCGATAGGTGATTAATGGTTGAGTAGGGACAAATGGTCCTAGTTTAGTGTCCATGCTGAGTAGATGGCAGTATTTGTGTAGAATGACCTTGATCTGTCTGTGTTGCTGACAATACTTAGTAATAACCCATGTGGGTATGGATTCTTTACTCTAGTTTTTTGTGGTAAAATTAGGTGCCTCGGCTTATATTCGGGATGGCTTATACTCGAGTATATACGGTAAATGTTTAATAATGGTCAAATCCATAAATGAGATCCTGGATGCATCATGAATCATGGTAAATTTAAAGTGGTTGTATTTTTTTTTTTTATTTCAGACCTGCAAGGGAAAAGGCAGAATGAGCTAGTATGCACCGCAATAAGGCTTACCTGTAGGTAAAAGTAAAAGAAAGATGTATTCCAAAGATTCAAAAAGAATAGCACTGGGACCGTCATCTATGTGGCGAAACCAGGCTGCAGCATGCCCAGTATAACCACACACAATCAGAAAGCAACAATCTCTCCCACTCCCCCTGGTACTGGTTGGCTTATTCTGGGGGACAACATGTACTTATAGCCAACGCCCTGCACCAGGAGGTAGTGGGAGCAATTGAAGGAAAAGTAATTGTGTTTTAATATGAACTCAAGGGATGCCACAATAAATTCAACCAAAGAGCCATTTGAATGAAGTAACACATTTCATATGACTGAGAGGCCCAAATCATGAGGGATTGAACTATATAGGGCATCCACATTGATGGCGACTAAGAGAGTGTCGCCATCAACATGGAGGCAATCCAGAATCTGGAGCAGATGGATAGTATTTTTGATATGTGATGGAGGAGCTTCCACCAAGTGCTGTAGAAGTCTATCAACGAATTTACCAAGGTTGTCTGCGAGACTGCCTCACCCTGATACAATTGATCTCCCTGGTGGCTGGTGGATGTTCTTATGTATTTTTGGGAGTGCATTAAACGTTGCGTCCCATGGGAAGCCCGTCCTGATGTATTCCCAGGTATTTTTGTCAACAACATTGTGGTAGTAGGCCTGATCAACTAGCACATAAGTCTCTTATAAAGCCATCAATCATAGACTTGGGTATGCGTCTGTACCATTGTGAATTATCTAATATCTTATTACACATTTCAACGTAATCAGTATTGTTTTGTATCACAATATTCCCGCCTTTGTCGCTGGTTTGATTGTAATGGAGTTTTCTCTCAGTGACTGAAGTGCTTGTTGATTGTGTGTGAGATTACCATGTTGGTGAGAGGAAATCTTCAAATTACGTATATCTCTCGAGACCACTTTAAGAATGTGGCAGCATTGGGGTTTGAGCTTGGAGTGGAATAAACACTTGATTTCTTTTTTAGAGAAATGGGATTATATTTATATGGGAGAGGTGTGAGAGTCATCGCATCAACCTCCGCCAGAATAGTTCTTGAGATTCATTTTCTCCCAATAATGTCATGAGGCACTCGATTGCCTCTGCTTCAGTAGTAGTATGAGTGATACTTTCACCCGATTGTGTTTTTGTGTACAAAGATTTTAATAAAAGGATTATGGATGAACAGATGAACATCTTTGATAACCTCAAATTTATCAATGTGTGTAACTGATATAAAATGTGAGGCCCTTTTCTAGAATTGTTGTTTCATCAGCTGTAAGAATATGATCAGACAAGTTGATGATGTTTGGTGATTGGTGGATGGGTGAGTTTTCTTTGTGTGGCTGATTGTGTAGGTTGTCCTAATGTTTCTTGGTTTGTGGTCGCATGTGATCTAAAAAAAATCGCTTTGACGAGATGGACTAGAAAGTCAAGTGGATGTGGAAGTGTTGGACTGGTGAGATGTTTAGTGTGAGAAGACTTGGATTTGTTAGAATATTCTCTAATGTATGAAGATGGAGAATCATCTGTGTCAGAAATGTCGTCATTCGAGATATTGCCTGGACAGCTGCGTTTCTGATGTCTGCGTGCATTCATAAGTGCTGGTGCAGGTTGAGACACAGTGGATTATTTAGTTATTTGGGATGTCTTGGTTCTATTATTGGTAGCACGAACATATGTATTGCTAGAATTTGGTGCTCTATCAGTCCAACTGTATGCGCGTTCTTTCTGAAAAGCCTTTTTATCCCGAATTTTTTTTTTCTCTTTTTTCATAAGTATCTTTTTGTTATATTTCTCAAACTGTTCTCTAAGCTGCTTTTCTAACTGGTCATGGAGGGTATGTGCTTTAAATTTTGTTAATTGAGTGTTTAGAGCATCAATTTTTATATCGTCTGCTCCCTGTCATCGGGAGCAGCGATCAGTGTGGTGTCACACACAGCCACGCCCCCAGACAGTTAGAAACATGCCCCTAGGATACACTTAAAACCTCCCCGCCCCTAACCCCTTCACTGCCAGTGAAATTTTTACAGTAATCAATGCAATTTTATCGCATTGATCTCTGTATTAATGCCAATGGTCCCAAAAACGTGTCAAAATTGTTCGATGTGTCCGCCATAATGTCGCAGTCATGATAAAAATCGCTGATCGTCGCCATTACTAGTAAAAAAAAAATTATTAATAAAAATGCCATAAAACTATCCCCTATTTTGTAGACACTATAACTTTTGTGCAAACCAATCAATATTTACCAAAAATATGTAGAAGAATACATATCGGCCTAAACTGAGAAAAAAAAAAGTTTTTTTTATATATTTTTGGGAGATATTTATTATAGCAAAAAGTTAAAAAAAATGCGTTTTTTTCAAAATTGTAGCACTTTATTTGTTTATAGTGCAAAAAATAAAAACCGCAGAGGTGATCAAATAACACCATAAAAAAGCTTTGTGGGAAAACAAGGACGTCAATTTTGTTTGGGAGCCACGTCGCACGACCGTGCAATTGTCAGTTAAAGCGACGCAGTGCCAGTTTGCAAAAAACGATCTGGTCAGGAAGGGGGTAAATCCTTCAGGGGCTGAAGTGATTAATCAAAAAAACGTGAGTTATCTAAATAAACCTTATAAAAAAAAAATATGCATCCTAAAAAAAAAAAAATTAACAGTGGGAACTCAATTTGTGCATTTTTGTCATTATACAAATAGCCCTGGTTCACACTGATGCAATTTCTAATGCGAGTTTGAGCGCATTTAATCTCATGACAAGTGAAATAACATCAGTTTCTGTCGAGCCCACTCCCATTTATGTAGAGTGATGGGTGCAGACTCCTTAACAACAGATGACTCATCCCTGCTGCTGACAGCAGGGATGACTCATTGTTGTTAGGAAGCCAATGAGTGCCAGCTACTTAAAAACCAGTGACTCATCCCCAAGTAAGTAAGACCCCTTTCACACTGAGCCGCCCCGGGTGTCAGCGGTAAATTGGCGCTATTTTTAGCACCGCTCTACCGCTGCTTTAGCGGCACTATTCGGCCGCTAGCGGGGCGGTTCTAACCACCCGCTAGTGGCCGAAAAGGGGTTAAATCCACCTGCAAAATGCCGCTGCAGAGTCGCTTTGCCAGCCGTATGGTGGCGCTGCCCTATTGTTTTCAATGGGCAGGAATGGTGGAGGAGCGGTGTATTCACCGCTGCAAAGTAGCTGCTGGCAGGACTTTTTGTGACCCAGTGTGAAAGCACTCAGGCTTTCACACTGGGTTTGCAGCTGAGGCTTTTTTCAGTCGCTATCTTTAGCACTGTAGCGCCTGAAAAACTCCTCCAATGTGAAAGGGGTCTAAGTAGTAAAAACTCACAATAAAAACGTATCCAAATTGCACCAACTCGCACTGTAGCTGCACTACAAAATCTCATTGAACTAACATGGACCTAGGCTTATTAAATGTAGCATAATGACATTTTAGCTGGTGTTCCCAGTCATGGTAAAACATGGGAGCTATAGAAATGTGTTTGGTCTTCCTCTACGATTTTTCTTTGTTTCTGGAAATTTTCTTTATTCTAACTGGATGATTTGCAATTTTCAGACCTGGCAACCTCTATTAATTTGGCCTACTCCTCTTGAGATCTCACTGTATATGTCATTTCATTTTTATGGTTCACAGCTATAATAGAAAGTCATATTACTGCTTCTGCTACTGAATTCAGAAAGCCAAGCTTTAAACAATTAATAGGATTCATGGGTGTCCATAGAGTGAAATATTTATAGATAATGAAGGTGCTTTCTGTTTTGCACTCCATCTTGTTCAAATGGTAAAGAGTGCCACTTATCAGTTTACAATCTATATGTTGCTAAACAAATTAATCTACAAGGAGATAAAAGATAAATGACATAACAAGAACTCATGTGTAATTGTCTTCATGCCATCTACTGTGTCCATCTCTATGACCATTTAGAGTAATCAAAGTAGCCTGATTTATTGGGTAAGAGGGAAGATAAGTGATGTGTTTAGTGATTTGCATCCTTTAAATTAAGGCAGAAAAATGCAGGTCAGCTTAAAAAATATAGCAAATAAATAAAATATATCATAAACAATTGCTACACAAGTTAAGTTGAAATTTAATGTAATTAAAAATCACCTTTCTCTTTCAATCTGCAGGAGCTGTAATTTTTCTATAAACATCAATGCAGAATGGCAACCAGGAGGTATTCTGCACTCCAGCCCCAAGTAATGTTATTTCCTGTTTGTGAGACTTTCCATAAGTCTGCACTAAGATAAAAGTCAAATTTTAGCCACCCCCTGCAATAAGATTTTCAGTTTTGGTGAGATGCCAAAGGTTAACTACTGCAGCCTTCAGTTTTTTTCATTAGATAGGTTAATTGTAACAGGCATCATAGCATACTTTAATACCCAAAGTCCCTTTATTAGCACAAAGAAGGGATTTTGTGTCGGTACTAGGGATGAGCTTTATGTTCGGGTCCAACATGAGTTTGACTTGAACATTGGCTGTACGCCCATTCGCCGAATAGTGAACAATTTGGGGTGTTCGCAGCAAATTCGAAAGCTGTGGAACACCCTTTAAAAGTCTATGGGAGAAATCAAAAGCGATAATTTTAAAGGCTTATATGCATAGTATTGTCATAAAAAAGTGTTTGGGGACATGTATCAATGCAAAAAAAAGTTTTAAAAACTGCAGTTTTTTTGGGAGCAGTGATTTTAATAATGCTTAAAGTGAAACAATAAAAGTGAAATATCCCTTTAAATTTCGTACCTGGGGGGTGTCTATAGTATGCCTGTAAAGTGGTGCATGTTTCCCATGTTTCGAACAGTCCGAGAGCAAAATTACATTTCTAAAAGGAAAAAAAAATCATTTAAAAGTACTCACGGCTATAATGAATTGTCGGTCCCAGCAATACACATAAAAGTTCATTGATAAAAAACGCATGGGATTCCCCCACAGTCCATTATCAGGCCCTTTGGGTCTGGTATGAATATTAAGGGGAACCCCAAACCAAAATAAAAAAAAAAATGCGTGGGGGTCCCCCCAAATTCAGTACCTTCAGGTCTGGTATGGATATTAAGGATATTTTTATGGGTATTAAGGGGAACCCCACGCCAAAATGTAAAAAAAATATGGCGTGGGGGCCCCCCCGCAAAATTCACACCAGACCCTTTAGGTCTGGTATGGATTTTAAGGGAAACTCAGTGCCAAAATAAAAAAATAAAAATGGCATAAAAACAAATACCAGACCCTTATCCAAGCAGGCAACCTGGCAGGCCACAGGAAAAGAGGGGGGCGAGAGAGCGCCCCCCTCCTGAACTGTACCAGGCCACATGCCCTCAACATGGGGAGGGTGCTTTGGGGTAGTGGCCCTCCAAAAGCACCTTGTCCCCATGTTGATGGGGAGAAGGGGCTACCCCAAAGCACCCTCCCCATGTTGAGGGCATGTGACCTGGCACGCTTCAGGAGGGGGGCGCTCTCTCATCCCCCCCACTTTTCCTGCGGCCTGCCAGGTTGCGTGCTCGGATAAGGGTCTGGTATGGATTTTGAGGGGGACCCAACGCCATTTTGTTTTTATTTTGGCACGGGGTTCCCCTTAATATCCATACCAGACCTGAAGGGCCTGATGTGGATTTTGAGGGGGACCCCCACACCATTTTTTTATTTTGGCGCGGGGTTCCCCTTAATATCCATACCAGACCTGAAGGGCCTGGTATGGATGTTGAGGGGGACCCCCACACCATTTTTTTAAATTTTGGTGCGGGGTTCCCCTTAATATACATACCAGACCTGAAGGGCCTGGTATGGAATTTGGGGGCCCCCCCCACACATTTTTTTTTTAAATTTTGGTTCGGGGGTACCCTTAATATTCAAACCAGACCCAAAGGGTCTGGTAATGAACTTTGGGGGAATCCCATGCCATTTTTTTCAATGACTTTTATGTGTATTGCCGGGACAGACAATTCATTATAGCCGCGAGTACTTTTAAATGACTTTTTTTCCATTTGAAATGTCCTTTTGCTCTTGGTCTGTTCTAAACACGGGGAAACATGCGCCACTTTACAGGCATTCTATAGACACCCCCAGGTATGACATTTAAAGGCATATTTCAATTTTATTGTTTCACTTTAAGCATTATTAAAATCACTGCTATTGAAAAAACTACAGTTTTTTAAACTTTTTTTTGCATTGATACATGTCCCCTGGGGCAGGACCCAGGTCCCCAAACACTTAAGACAATAACTTGCATATAAGACTTTAAAATTAGCACTTTTGATTTTTCATGTTTGTGTCCCATAGACCATAACGGTGTTCGCATGTTCGAACAAATTTTTTGCCTGTTTGCATGTTCTGCTGCGAACCTAACCGTGGGGTGTTCAGCTCATCCCTAGCCAGTAAAATGATTCAGGCTAGCCCTTTAAGGCTATGTTCACACTATTCCAACACAGAAGTTGCAACGACTTCTGATCCGACTTTGCCCTGCGACTTCATGTCCGACTTGCATATGATTTCAATGAACAAGAATCTGGTATGAATCTTGAGGATCCATAGAAAAAACGGCGTGGGGCCCTCCCACAAGACAAATCCAGACCCTTTGGATCTGTTATGGATTTTAAGGGGAATCTCACACCAAAATAAGAAAAAACGGTGTGGGGTTTCCCCCCCAAAATCTATACCAGACCCTTATCCGAGCACGCAGCACGACAGGTCAGGAAAGGGGGGACAAGCAAACACCCCCCCTCCTGGATCATACCAAACCACATTCCCTCAACATGGGGGGTAGGTGCTTTGGGGCAGGAGGTGCCCTGCACCCCCCTCCCACCCCAAAGCACCTTGTCCCCATGTTGATGGGGAAAAGGACCTCTTCCTGACAACCCTGGTCAAACGTTGTGGGGGTCTGTGGGCAGGGGGCTTATTGGAATCTGGAAGCCCCCTTTAACAAGGGGGCCCACAAATTCCACCCCTCCCCCATATGTAAATGAGTATGGAATACATTGGACCCTACCTATTCACCAAAAATGTGTCAAAAATAAACAGTTCACAGGTTTTTGGCAAAGTCCTTTATTAAAAATGATGACTATCCCCGTCGTAGCTCCAACATGTCTTCTTTCTCTGGTGATGTCTTCTCCATCCGGTTCTTCTCCCTCCACTGCCAATGTGTTCTTCCTTCAGTTCTTCTCCCTCCACTGCCAATGTGTTCTTCCTTCAGTTCTTCTCCCTCCGCTGCTGATGTCTTCTTCCGCCAGTTCTTCTGCTGGTTCTTCTACCAACACTAGCTCCCGCAGTTGTGCCAGCTCTGTTCTCTGCCGGTTCTTATATAAAAAGCTAATAAAGGGTCTGGAGGATATTAGTTATGAGGAAAGGTTGCGAGCACTGAACTTATTCTCTCTGGAGAAGAGACACTTGAGAGGGGATAAGATTTCAATATACAAATACTATACTGGTGACCCCACAATAGGGATAAAACTTTTTTGCAAAATGGAGTTTAACAAGACTCGTGGCCACTCATTAAAGTGGATGTAAACCCACTCTCATCCTTTCTAAACTACTGCAATATTGGTTATCTAGAAGGATATACATGCCTCCTGCATGTATACGTATCTGTCAAATGTCTCCCCTCTGTCTGCTATGAGACCCGAAAAACTGCAGATTTTGTGGGTGAGTCTGTTTTCCAGGGCTCAGTGGGTGGAGTCGTGATGTCAGTAGACTCCCCACCCATCTCTACACTCCCCTTATCAACATGCATTTTCTCCTGTGTATTTCTTACACTGGACTTCTGCTATGATCACTAACATCCAGTCAAAACCCAGAAAAGTCCCCACATGACTTAAGCATGCCAAATCATGCTGAGGTGTGGAACAGCCAATCCTTGCAGAGCTGCTGAAGAAAGAAGTGGGGGGGGGGGGTTAAAAAAGAATGCATGTCTTAGGCTAGTGCACGAGATGTGTAAATCACCTGTCAATCACAGCAAGGGGGAAGAACGGACAAAGTTTTCACAGTTTGTCCATTTTATTTCACTGAAAAAAGATATAAGGATTGCTCAGAGCTGGATTAATTTTTTGTGACAAGACTGGGCACAGCTGATCTGAAATCCCATACTCTATATTGTGCCAGACAAAAAAAAAAATTGAGTTTACATCCACTTTAAATTTAGAATAAAAAAGGTTTAACCTTAAACTATGTAGAGGGTTCTTTACTGTAAAAGCGGCAAGGATGTGGAATTACCTTCCACAGGCGGTGGTCTCAACGGGGGGCATTGATAGTTTCAAGAAACTATTAGATAAGCACCAGAATGACTGCAACATACAGGGATATACAATGTAATACTGACATATAATCACACACATAGGTTGAACTTGATGGACTTCTTTTTTCAACCTCATCTACTATGTAACTATGACATGGGGTATGGCCATCAGTTGACGTCATGTGGAGTCCCCGTATGACGTCACCACCCCATCATGCCCCGGGTGGTGATGTCATAAGGCGGGTCTCCAAATGTCTATAAGAACTGGCAGAGAACGGAACTAGCACAACTGCGGGAGCTAACGTCGGGAGGAGAACCAGCAGAAGAACCAGAGGATGAAGACATCAGCAGTGAAGGGAGAAGAACTGGAGGAAGAAGACATCAGCAGCAAAGGGAGAGGAACTGGAGGAGGGAGACATCGGCAATAGAGGGAGTAGAACTGGAGGAAGAAGACATCAGCAGCAGAGGGAGAAGGACCGAGTGGAGAAGACATCCCTGGAGAAAGAAGACATATTGGAGCTACGATGGAAAATAGGACTTTGTCTAAAACCTTTGTACTGTTTTTATTTATTTTTTACACTTTTTTTTGTGAATTCACATAAGGGGCGGCAGGATATTCCAGATTCCAATAAGCCCCCTGCCCGAAGACCCCCACAACCACCCGCCAGGGTTGCTGGGAAGAGGCCCTTGTCCCCATCAATATGGGGCCAAGGTGATTTTGTATGGGGCAAACTACTCACCCTCCCATGTTGAGGGCATGTGGCCTGGTATGGTTTTAACATATCATTGTTTTTCCCCTTTATACTATACCATCTGCCGTTTTACTCCTAATAATGAGACCCCTGCTTCCATCCTGTGGAATACTATCCACAATTGTAATTATTAAATTTGTATATAAAATATATTTTTTATCAGACAATATCTGTTTATATCCCATTTACATAATATGACATCACATAACCAGTGATGTCATATTAATACTGTACATAATGGTATTTTAGATATACCTAATTATAATCTAAAAGCCCTTCTCCCCTTTTCTTCTTAATAACTACCACATATCGCAAGTGTGATACAATTTCCATCTATATTACATTATATTTATTTCCATATCACAAATGCATATTGCCATTGCCTTTTTGAATGCACATATGAAATATGTGGAATATACATGTGTGTGTGTGTGTCTGTTTTTTTCTATCCCAGAATGTATTTTGCCTCTATCCATTCATCCATATCCATATCCATCCATTGTGTAATGCTTACGAAAATTGCTGCCCGTAGCAATATGAACTTTCCACTAGATGGCAGCACTACTTATATATAGTACATGCTTTTCTATACATTTGACTCAAACCGGTCATTTCATTTGACCATAACTGTACATTGAAGAGACTGCAGATAGGAGATGTGTCAATCACCCTGCTCTTTGCCTTGAGTTTCTTTATGAACAGCCAGTACAGGAGCTTCTCAAATAACCATGACATAAAACCTAAATTAAAGAACTATGAAAATGTAATTAAAAAATGAACACATTTTGACTAGACCTTTGTATCCAGTTTGTGAATCATTCCACTTTTCTGCAAATTAAATGTTCCATGGCATTTTAAGCTTAAAAAAAACACCCTATACTTGTTTATTTATTTGCCACACTAATGCAATATATTTGGCAGATGAGTGCTTCTGGGTTTTGCAAATACTAAACAATATCTAAAGGAAAGTTCAAGAATGCCCATTAATCACATGATTTGAGACAGCTGTTGACCTTTGTATTAAGCACCAAGGCAAAAAGCATTCATCTGAGGCCACTGCATATCTACTATAGCACTGTACTATAATTTATAGATTTAAAATGCACTTAAATTACATTCTGCAATTATTAAATAAAGATTAATTGGGTACAATGAGAACGTCCCTTTGAAATACTTTATTTCAAATTCTGAAAACAGAAACGTTTTACAGTATATAAAGATTGCAGTGCACAGAAAATCTTAATGATATAAAAAAAAGTAAAAAAAAAAAAAAAAAAAAAAAAACTGACTAAGGCTGTGAGTAGTAAACTGGCATTCTGGGTTATAATGTAAAAGAGAATGTATGTTACTGTCAAAGTAGAAGATTTAGTTTGAAATATCTGAATTGTGCTTTAGCGTTCCCCCGCCCCCCCCCCCCAAAAAAATGCAGTAATAACACCAAATATTTTTTATAAGAGTGAGTCATGCAAATCATCCAAATGTATTCATATGCTAATACATACTGTATTCCAGTTAGGTAAATGCTTTGAATTAAATTAATTTGTCAGTGTAAATATGGTAACTCAGAAATCTCTTAAATAAAGGTGGTGAAAAATACAGTATGCTTCATCAAGAGCTGCTGTACTCTTTGGATTATCAACTGTTTTGATATTTTGTTTGTTTCATAAAAAAGCACCATGTTACTGTTAATGACTGGGTATGTCTTCTCAATGGGGTTGATTACTATTGCTGTCCCAAGTCCACCAGGCTGTGCTACCTGGCCAAAAACCTAGCAGTATGGCCATGTCAGGTGACCCTGCCCCCTTGTTTATTTAATAGCAGAAAACCCAGCTGGCAGCATTTTTTTTTTGTGTGTGGGTCGATGGCCATTATTCATTGTGATTGATGTAGACCTACATCACTGAATGACATGATTGACAATGGATGTACCTCAGGGGACTTTTTTATCTTTTCAAAAAAAGCCTTTTCAAAAACTGTCTTTGTGTTTTTATTTACGCTTATTTATTTACACTTATTAGTTATTTATTTTTATTTTTGGTGATTCAAATGGGGGTGCAATCTAAGGACCCCCTTATTTATATGGAGGATTCACAGATTCCAATAAGCCCCCACCCAAAGATCCCCACAACCACCAGGCCAGGTGGGCAGGGAAGAGGCCCTTTCCTCATACAAAGGAACAAAGAAACAAGGTTCTTTGCCAGGGGATCCTTCAGGAAAGGGGGCCATTCACCCCCCCCCCTTCTTGGCTTGCCAGTCTGCATGCTTGCTTAATAAGAGTCTGGTATGGAATTTTTTGGGGGGGGGGGCTTATTTGTATTTTTGTTTTTTGCATAGGATTCCCCCTAAAATCCATACAGACTGTATTGCTCTGGTATGGAAGTTTGTAGGAAGCTCACACCAATGTTGTTTTCATTTCCTATTATATAATATCATATTATGACAAAGCAAAAAGAAAGAATCCTCAAGCGCTAAACCATGGATCATAACAGGAGAGTTAAATCATTGATCAATTGAGTAATCGGCTAAACCCAGTGCAACTGACAAAAGACATCTGGAAATGTGACATACAGAGAATTAGGAGGTAGTTAGCACTCGATGGGTTAATGGAAGAAAATAAATGCCAAGTCAATGGGACCCAGAGATGATGAAAAGAAAACAAAATGTATTCCTTCATTGCATGATAAAAACTTTGAAAAAGAACAAAGATAGTGGCTAATGTGTCCTAGTAGCTTATCTAGCTTATGCACCTCATCCTGAAAATTTGAGTAAAATAGGGAGCAGAGGAAAAAGGGATTATTGCGTTGCCAGCAACAACTCAATACACAAAATATATACAGAAAAAAAAGATTTTATTACAATTAATGGTACATTATGTTGAAACACATGTTGAAGGGAGCACTTGTAATATTCTGTTGACCAAAAGAGAATGGTGGTAAAGATAACAGCAGGTCAATTCTTCCCTACTAGTTTCGCCAAGGCATTGACTTCATCAGGGGAATAGAATATAATGTAACGCCATAACCCCTAGGGGCAGCTATGTTTTTCTGGGCTTACTGATTACCTCCTCCGCCTTGTAGCTCGTCTTTCTTGTCTAGGGGTTCCCAGGGTTGATACCCAGTAATTTGCGGAGACTGACGCCTGAATTCCTGTTTAGGATTTTTATTTGCGTAAAACAATAAACAGAACACAGTCTCTCAGTTGGAAATAGAGGTGATGAAGCTCAGGCACTTTAGAACTGCTGACATTCAGTAAATGTCTCTCTAGATGATCCAGGGAGTAGCCACTCGCAAATGGATAGCTCCACTGTTGGATAAATCCTTGCTTGTAGATTTAGCAGTCAACAAGTGATTTTAGATTTTAGATTAGCAAAGTCTCTGCCACAGACCTGGTTGTGAAACTTTCAGATGAACACAAAAGTCTCTCTCAGGAACTTTTGTTGTAACTGAAGGATACCTTTTCCTACAGCACCTGTATCTTGCAGCCGATCCGGTGATACCAATTAGTATCCATACAGCTCAGCTTCCAGGCTCTTACCGAGCAGCCAGCCTTGTGCGTGGCCCTCCTCTGAAGAGTCCTCCCCTGGTTGCATGTAGAGTTGCTGGGCCTCTCCAAAACCCGAGAGTAGGGTTGAACGAACCCGAACTGTAAAGTTCGGGTTCGTACCAGACTTTTGGGTTTTTGGGTCCCAGACTTGAACCTGAACAATTTACTGTATGTTCGGGTTAGAGTTCGGTGTTCGGCAATGTAATGGCGCTTTTTAAAATGTTATTGTCAGTTTGTCACAGAGTGTAATTTCTGCAGGAAAAAAAGTATTTTAAAAGCACTCGCGGCTATAATGAACTGTCGGCTCCCGTCCCCATAATACAGAGAACAGTCATTGAAAGTCATTGATTTTTAAAAAGTTATTGTCATAAAAAGTGTTTGGAGACCAGGGGACATGTATCAATGCAAAAAAAAGTTTTAAAAACTGACGTTTTTTCGGGAGCAGTGATTTTAATAATGCTTAAAGTGAAACAATAAAAGTGTAATATTCCTTTAAATTTCGTACCTGGGGGGTGTGTATAATATACCTGTAAATGGGCGCATGTTTCCCGTGCTTAGAACTGTCCCTGCACAAAGTGTCATTTCGGCAGGAAAAAAAGTTATTTAAAAGCACTCGCGGCTATAATGAATTGTCGGCTCCCCGCAATACAGAGAACAGTCATTGAAAGTCATTGATCGATAAAAAAAAAAGAGCATGGGGTTCCCCCAAATTCAATTACTAGGCCCTTCAGGTCTGGTATGGATATTAAGGGGAACTCCACGCCAAATTAGAAAAAAAAAAAATGGCGTGGAATTCCCCCAAAAATCCATACCAGACCCTTTTTCCGAGCACGCAACCTGGCAGGCCGCAGGAAAAGAGGGGGGGATGAGAGAGCGCCCCCCCCCTCCTGAACTGTACCAGGTCTCAACATTGGGAGGGTGCTTTGGGGTCCCCCACAAAGCACCTTGTCCCCATGTTGATGAGGACAAGGGCCTTCTCCCCACAACCCTGGCCGGTGGTTGTGGGGGTCTGCGGGCGGGGGGATTATTGGAATCTGGAAGCCCCCTTTAACAAGGGGACCCCCAGATCCCGCCCCCCTGTGTGAAATGGTAAGGGGGTACAAAAGTACCCCTACCATTTCACCAAAAAAAGCGACAAAAGTGTTAAAAATGACAAGAGCCAGTTTTTTGACAATTCCTTTATTTAAGTCTTCTTCACTAGTCAGCACTCGATGGGTTAATAGAAGAAAATAAATGGCAAATGGGCATTGGACCCAATGGGTCAATGGGACCCAAAGATGATGAAAAGAAAACAAAATGTATTCCTTCATTGCATGATAAAAACTTTCTGATGAATTATCGATAATATTTATAAAACAAAAGAGCCTGCGATACCACTGAAGGTCACCGGGGCAGTGACAAGAGCCAGTTTTTGACAATTCCTTTTTTTAAGTCTTCTTCTTTCCATCTTCTTCCTTCTTCTTTCCTTCATCCTTCGGTTTCTTCCTCCATCTTCTTCTTCCTCTGATCCTCTGCTTCTTGCTCCGGTGTTCTCATCCGGCATCTTCCTCCATGGCGTCTCGTTTTCCTCGCTTCGTTCTCGGCCCGCCCTCTCTGATTTCATGGGGTCACCAGGAAGCCCCGCGCTCCGTTATATAAGAACTGTCAGAAGAAGAGAAGCGTCACACAGCGGGAGCCTCCCATCGTGCGGAGCGGCCCGAGAATGAAGCGAGGAAGAAGAGACGCCGTGGAGGAAGATGCCGGACAAGAACACCGAAGAAAGAGGATCGGAGGAAGAAGAAGATGGAGGAAGAAACTGAACGATGAAGGAAAGAAGAAGGAAGAAGATGGAAAGAAGAAGACTTAAAAAAAGGAATTGTCAAAAACTGGCTCTTGTCACTGCCCCGGTGACCTTCAGTGGTATCGCAGGCTCTTTTGTTTTATAAATATTATCGATAATTCATCAGAAAGTTTTTATCATGCAATGAAGGAATACATTTTGTTTTCTTTTCATCATCTCTGGGTCCCATTGACCCATTGGGTCCCATGCCCATTTGCCATTTATTTTCTTCTATTAACCCATCGAGTGCTGACTACTTTATATAATATTATATTATGTTTTCATTATGTTTCGTATTTGTGTATTCACCAATACTATTCACCAAGAACACTGAGGAAGGTTTCAGATTTTGTTTGCACTTTTAATATTATGGACTCACTTATGAATTGCATACATCTGTTGCACTTTTAAGGACTTTTTAAATTTATGCGAATATATTCCAATATTGGGATTTTGCGATTACACCATTTTGTTGCGATTTTTTTTATTTTTTACAGTACACATTGTGTTTCACATTGTATTCACTGTATTCAATTATATCTAGGAATCAGTGTTTGATTTTATAATATTGATATTTATACATGATCCACTCATATTTGTGTATACACCAATACTATTTACTAAGGAGGAAGGTTTCAGACTTTGTTTGCACTTTATAATTAAACACAATTCTTTTTATTGAAACTACTAAGGGAACTAGGCGCAACAACATACACTCTTAAAACTGAAAGAAGACCTTATTGCAAGGACAGCTGCAGACTGATTTATAATAGGACGGATGCCAAAATGGGCAAATTTCAAGAACTGGTTATCTACCTATTAGAAGCTATTATACATAATTAGTTGTTTATTTCTTATTCCTTATGGTAGAAGCCAGTGGGTAGGAGGATATTCTATGTACCCAATGTGTGCAAACTGTATAATTGTGCAAGATATTTTTTGTTTAATCAGACACAATGGACATTAAATTGCTGATTTAAGTTCTTCCCTCAAGTGTGATGTAACATAAGCAAAATCACTTTAAAGTGTGAAAAAAAACATATATGATGCAATCTGTCACTGACATTAAAAAATACGTTTTTGTTTTTCTGACCCCTGTTTTATAATACTCGATGATCCTGATCTGATGACTTTTCACTTCCATTAAAAGGGTGACATCCTGCTCATTCTGCAGTGAAATGACATAGTGGCATTGTTAGTCTGTGGACAGTAGAGGCTTGGCTGGACATGTGGTTTTAGATATATGACAAAATAAAGCCCAACCCCAGCTTATAATTTTAAAGCAGTTACAAAAAAAAGTTATACATTTTTTTTTTAAACTTGTAAACAAAAGACGACCATTCAAAATGTACACTTCCAAAGCACTTTTAGGTTACCCAGCAAAAAAACGAAGCTGTTTAAATTACAGGCGGTCCCCAGGTTACAAACACCTGACTTACAAACGACTCCAACTCACAAAGAGAGGGAGACAACAGGAAGTGAGAAGAAATCTATACCTAGGAAGGGAGGTGAAGTGGAGGTGTCTCCACTGAAGCTTTATCACTAATCCTTGTTTCCCCAACAACCCTAGATTTTCAAAATCCAATTGTCATTGGGACAGAAAGCGAGATGAAATCTTCTGAACAGGGGCACAGACAGCAAAACAAATGTTATAGGGGTGTTAGCCCTTCCCTATGTTCCCCAAAAAACATAAAAATTATTCTTTTGGCTGGAGTTACACTTAAAAAAATGTACCTGTTCCGACTTACATACAAATTCAACTTAAGAACAAATCTACAGACCCTATCTTGTTTGAAGCCCGGGGACTGCTTGTACTTGGATTTTGGTTGTATATATGTTGAAGCCACACCACATGATCAAGGAACCTCTGAAAAGAGTGGTACCTAACTAAAACTATATCTGAGTTCCCAAGTATGGAATCAGGCTCACTTAAAGGCAGCCCCTACTCCTTAAGGATACAGCAACACACCAGAAGTCCAGAAGCCCAAAATTATCTTTTCAAGGCAGTTAAAGACATTGTCTGAAAAAAAAAGAGGTAACAATGATCAATGGCCATGGGCCTTTGAAATACTAAGCACATGTGCGGAGCACTATAAAAAAAAAATACAAAATGTCCTTTGTGTACTTAACACACATTCACCAGCAAAACACCTAAATAATTTCTTAGGTTAGAAAACAAAGGTTCCTGTATATTCCATATACTGCATATTGTATATTCCCAAAACATTTAAAGCCACACTGCTGCTTTAAGGCCACTCTGAAAAGTGTGGTTCCCAACTCAAATGTATCTCACACCTTCAAACTTTTCTGAGGTGAGCAGAAAGTACAGAACATACTCCTGTGAAGATGTCAGGTATCATTCTCTCAGCACACAACAGCGGAGTCTCATGGAGGCATACATAGTATGTGACATCTGGGCATTAAGGCCCAACCACCAAGCTCAGGCATATATGCAATATACTGCTACAAACAGGTTCATAAGCAGAATATGCTTAGTTAAACCCGCAAGTGCTTTTCTAACACTCACTTTCCTTTATACTGGCTTTTCTATTTAACAAATGCATGATTTAGAGCCTAAATAAAAGTAAGAAAAAGGGTAGCTAAACTGCAGATTTATTTTTTAGACAGATGTGTACAATAGATCAAAAATAGATTGTGAAATGAAAAGGAAATCGGGACAGAGAGATTTGATTCAAAACATGGGACAGCCCCACCAAATTAAGGACAATTGGGAGCTATGTTATCTGAGTTCACAAGTATGGAACCAATTTAACAAACCACAAAATGAGAGCAAGCCGACGAGGAAGCAACACCTTCTTTCTTAAAAAAAAGAAAAGCAACACACTAGAAGCTCAAACATCACCTATGTAAAAATAAATAAATAAACCAATAAATGGATTGAAGGCCAAAATGAAAAAAAGTTCTTTTTTTTTCCTGACTGAAACTGTGATGCTGTCCCTATGACTTCACATGCTGCTAATGCTAGTTGCCTCTGGTTTAATACTTCAAGTCATTGGTCTTGGATTTAAGTGGATGAAAAAAGCTAGTTATAAATTTGGGCCAGTTGCCATTTTATGTTTAGCTTTTTTGGTTTACATGTCTTAAAATCCTTGCATTCATGTCTGAAGGTATGCACAGTTGTCAAATCGCCAAGGTAGAGATGTTAAAACAGCATAACTAGAAGACATATAGTTTTGAGAGCCCCACCTCTTGTTTAGGGGTGGTTGTTAAAGTTTGGTGTAGATGGCCTCTTTCATGCTCCTTGCAAATTATTATTATTATTATTATACAGGATTTATATAGTGCCAACAGTTTGCACAGCGCTTTACAACATGAGGGCAGACAGTACAGTTACAATAAAATTCAAAACAGGAGGAATCAGAGGGCCCTGCTCATTAGAGCTTACAGTCTCCCTTTTCCAAACTCTTCACTCTACTCCAAAAATTGTCCCTTTTCCTTGGGAAAATGTTTGTTTCCCTGGCGGCAAATACTATAAAGCCAAGTAAAAAACTACTTCAATGCTGTTTCAGTTTAAACAGGTAAAGTCAGAGAGAAAAACTCATCTATGACCCTGTCATTCAAAAATCAGGCTGTTCAAACAAAATATGTTGGAGCGCCTGCACTATCTGCGTTTACCAGCCCCAGATGGTCAGCCAGTCAGTCACTGCTGATGTTCTACAGTTGAACTCCAAATTATATTTTACTGAACAGAATGTACTGTAGTATTTATACTTTTTTTCTCCCCAGACACTATACCAACTTAAAGCGTTACTAAATCCACAACAGTAAAATCAGTGTGTATATGCAGTAAAGCATGCTTTGCTATACTCACTGTGGAACCTAAGGGGTTAATCCTCTGCATTGTGTGAAAAGGCAAGACTGTTAAATATTGCTGATGAGAAAAGGTATTTAGCAGTTTATACTTACTAAAATATTTGTATGTTCATGTTAAGCTTACTATGGGAGACCACAGTGAACGCAGGGTCCTTTGTTTAGTAACACTTTAAGTATCTGTTCTACTAAATATAATCTTGGACATGTTTCTTTTTTTTGGCAACAGGAAACATTTATTGAATACATTTTTAGAACAGGGAGAAGCACAGCTTTTGTGCAGACAGAAGTACTACAAATTATACTTTTTTTTTTTTTAAAGGAAAGAGCAGCATCTTGACACCTACTGTGATCTTGGTAGAATGGTATAGGAAAGTATATATTTTATTAAGTTACAATTTCAAATAAAGTGAGTAAGAGAATGTGATAGCATTTAGTAAAATTTACCTGGCCACCTTCACATTTTATTCATTTTTAATGGGCTTCCAAAGCACCATAACCTACAAAAAACAGATACTTTTTTCACACTGCACCCTGATGCAAAGATGGTTCCAACCTGTGCATTGTGGTCAATTGAAAGGTGCCTTGGAGTGCATAAAAAAAGTCATTGTAATACACTGCCAACCATTATTAACCATGCCCTGTGGTATGGTGCATTACCATAACACATTTTAAAGAGGAAGTAAACCCCAATGGGTTTACTTCCTCTTTGTTTCCCTGCAAAGGTAAAGCATAATGGACTACTATGCATCGCATAGTAGTCCATTATGTGTCACTTACCTGACACAGGAGCCAGCGAAGTCACCACTGTCCCCTTGTGTACGGAGCCTCCATCTCCTTGATGGGTCTCGCGGCTCCGGCGCTGTCATTTGACGGTGCCGCAATGACGTCACTCTCGCACGTGCGCACGGGAGCCGCCACTCACGGCATATCGCCATTGAGAGTAGCATACTCAGTGCGCATGCGCCGTAGACAGCGGTGCCTGTCTTTTGGCAAATATCTCCTAAACCGTGTAGGTTTAAGAGATATTTCTTTGACCTACAGGTAAGCCTTAATCTAGGCTTATCTGTAGGTCCAAGTGGTTTGTAAGGGTTTACAACCACTTGAATGCATTAAATGCAACACACAGATAAACAGGAAACTTGTATAGAGAAAGTACAGTATGGAGAGATTCTGAAAATCCTAATTCCCTGGCTATTACGCTGATACAGTGGCTTCAGCACTTTCTGAAGTCACTGAATTGAGAGTTCTGACTTTACTCTTGCTTTCCTTAACAGTATACTTGTTCTAGGTCACAGTTATAATAAAACACCAAAATCCAGATAGCTAGAATTTTTAAAAGGATTTCTGCAATGGCTTATCCCATATTTTGTTTTTAGAGCAGGTTTTTTTATTCATAAGCAAAGTTAATGCAAAGTTCCAGGCTATCATATCTGAGTGAAGAAAGCTGCATTTTTGGTTTTCTCCAGATTCTGTAGTCCCGGATGGAGACCTGGAGCTTGAAAGCTCTAAAGTGTATATGGTGGGACAGAACATTCAAAAAATTGTGTGGATTTTATGTGCCACTTTGTGTTGGTCTATCACATAAAATACATTTACATTTTTGGTTGTAACATGACAAAATGTGGACAATTTCAAGGGGTATGCATACTTTTTCAAGGCACTATATATATACAGTGCCTTGCGAAAGTATTCGGCCCCCTTGCTGCGATTACAGTGTGGCCGTTTGTGAAAATCAGGGACACTTGTGTGACTATTTAGCGCTGCACTTTTTTATATATTTTTTTCCATGTTTATATAGCCCTTGAAAGGCTGGGGAGAAAAACTCCAAGAGCTGCTGAGGCTGTGTAACTTTTCTACTTCTGCAGGGCATATCACTGGGTTCCCTGGTGAAATAGGTGCAAGAGGCACTGTCTTTTAGCATGTGGAGGCTCCATGTGGTAAGGCTGATCTCAGTATTCAGGCGGCCATTTGATTGTTCACTGCTTATGTGTGACTGAGGAATTATTTAAAACAGTGGTAATACACAATCAAGGTTATATTAAAGTGGTATTGAACACAAAAGCAATCTTTAATTATTCTGCAGTTTACCATTTCTTAGATGTGATGGCTACATGGGATCAGACGCTGAAAACTCATATTAAACTTTAATAAATAAATACAATCAAACTGTACACATGGATAAAAATGTCCACGACCTTTTATTATTGGCATAATAAATATGATTTACCAATAATAATTTATTTATAACCATATTACTAAAATGACACCACTAACGTACAACATCTTTTACATAGCAATAGTTCAGCCATCAATCAAAACTCAAACTATATTTAAACCTTTAACATGAGAATAGCTCAGCCATTAAAGCTCGAACAATATTTAAAAACAACACACCAACTATTAAAGTGGTGTTTCCACCAAAAATAAAAAATTGTTTAAAAATCATAAAAAAAAGAAAAATAAAATAATTGGAAACATTTTTTTTTTTTACTCACCTCTAAATGCCTGTTGCTAGGGGGTCCCTCGTAGTCTGCCACCTTCAGTGCCCGGGCACTGACATCACTTCCCCTCGCGCCGCACAGTCATCTGGGACCTGTCACGTGTCCCAGATCACTGAGCGTAGTGGGTGCCCTGGCTGTGAAGCCACAGCCGGGTGCCCACAGTAAGGATGTCGTCGCCGACGCTTCGTTCCCCCGCATCGCTGGACCCTGCAGTATCTGTAGCTGCTGACTTTTAAAAAAAAAAAATTTAATGGGCACACCTCTTTAAGGATGAGCTCAGGCGTGTTCGCATGGTCCACGTGCAGAGCCCGCCAGGAAGTCAGCGCTGCGCTAATCACAGGCAGTGAGACATTGCCTGATCTCTGCAGCCGCGCATCGGGCAATGTCTTACTGCCTGTGATTAGCGCAGCGCTGCGCCGACTTCCTGGTGGGCTCTGCACGTGGACCATGAGAACACGCCTGAGCTCATCCTTACCAACTATCCCCTTACAGCAGAAGGGACCAGCGACATAACAAGGACTGTGACATAGGGGGGAGGGATGCATCTTCTTGAACTGCTGCCGTTATTCTGACGACCGTTACATTTCTCCTTTCTTCCTCTAGTCACCTGACTTTCTCAGAAACTTCTAAGGAGTTTTAAATACAGTTTTTTGTTAACAGGTAAGTAACCAATTAAATGAATTTAAATTTAACTGCCTTTTTGTTTCAGTCCCTGTTTCCATAGGCAGGGGGTCGCTATTGAGCTTTTCCTGCCTTTAATTCATTTTTAGGCTTTTTTCTTCTATTTTCACCTGGTGATCAAGCCAGTAAGTCTGTTGCTTTTCAAAAAAAAGAAATTTGCAGAAAAATTTCAGAGATGAGACAAACCATTTAACACTAGCAGAGGTGCTTACAATGGTCAGATTTTATTTACTGTATTTATGTAAAACCTTTATCACAAAAGGAAAAAAAAAAACTTCTTCAACTGATTATAAAGTATTAGTTGCAGTTTGGCTTCAATTTGTTAGTGTATTTAAATCTGCTAGCACATCTAACACTCCCCTCCCCCCAGAGTGACAACACTTCTGTCCAAAGGTGCCCCCTGTGTTGATCCATCCAGAATAGGGGCACTGTAATACAAAAGGTGTGTTACTGGACAGATCACCAGGTGAAAACAGAGGGGAAAAGGCCTAAGAAAAGAAAAACAATGCAGCCACCACATCTAAAATTGGTAAGCTGCGATATATTACATTTTTGGTTTTGGGTTTAGTACCGATTTAAGTAGGTTTGGGTTGGAGTGCGTTAGAGTGCCAAGTTAGGGGATATATACGTGTTTAAATGTATACACAGTGCATGACTTTTAATACAAACAGTATAAATGATGTTTGAGTTGAACAGAACATACTGAAGTCTGAATTACACATTCCCCTTCCAATTGAATGAGTGACTGAATGACAATAGATAATGTATATTCATGGGAGCTCTACTGATCTATGTCCTCAACCTGTGGCTTCAATTTTCCTTGAAACATGGATCAAGCAACACATCCAGAATACATTCCGGGCTGTCAAGCTTTGCACTTCTTATCGTTGTTCATGACAGTCTTGAGCCAGTCATAATACAGCAATGACTTCTTTCAAATGTTAAAGTTTATGGTTTGTTGCTGAACTGAAAGAATCTAAATTTAACTTATTTTATAAGTGCAACTCTTCAGGAATATATGCTCCTGACTATGCACATGTATTAACAAGGAGCCAAGGGATTAGGCTGGGTGAAAAGTCATGTACAAGGCATCCGTTTGGTCTCTTATTTCTCAAGCTTTTCTTTTTTCGCTTGTCTTTGAACTGCTTTGTAATGTTACCACATATGGGATTTTATTTTAAATAGTAAATAAAAGGAAAATGGTGCTGTTAGATGAATAGCATGATCATTTAGTGTGTCAATCATGCTATCACCTCTGTTTGAATTCTGACTTCTATGGCAAATCTGATGATTGGACATTATACAACCTCTGCAAGTTCTGCATACAAAATATGTCTTAGTATATGAAAAATATATTAAAGGAGTTGTAAACCCTCAAGTATATCGCACCTTAAAGGGGTTGTAAACCCTCATGTTTTTTTCACCTTAATGCATCATATGCATTAAGGTGAAAAAACACCTGGCAGTCACCGCCCCCCCAGCCCCCCGTTTTACTTACCTGAGCCCTGGAATTTCACCTGGTGGAGACGTGCTCTTCTTTTGCCCGGGGTTCTTGGCTCTTGATTGGATAGATTGATAGCAGCGCAGCCATTGGCTCCCGCTGCTATAAATCAAATCCAATGACCCGGGGGTCAGGGCCGAGTCCGGCATTCATGTCTATGGATGCAAATGCTGGAATCGGAAGCACGCCCGCAAGGAGACCCCCCAGGAGAGCGCTTCTCCTAGGGGGTTATCTGATAAGTGGAGGAGCCACGAGAGCCGCTGAGGGACCCTAGAAGTTGGTGTTTGGGGCCACTCTGTGCAAAACAAACTGCAAGAGGGAGGTAAGTATGACTTGTTTGTTATTTTAAAAAAAATGAACCTTTACAATCACTTTAATGTATTCTATACATTAACGTAAAAAACCTTATGTGCTACAGCTGCCCCCTAGAGCCCCCCTTTTTCTTACCTGAAACGGATAATTCCAGCAACGAGCAAAAGCCCAGCAGCTCCAGCCACTGTCTCGGGCCCTCATTGGATAGATTGACTGTCAATCAAATCCAGTGGCACAGGAGTCGGGGACAGGCCTGAGTCCTGCTGTCTGTGTCAATGGACGCAGCAGCAGGCCTCGGGAGCGCAGCCGCACGAGTGCCCACATGGAAAGCAGCTCTCCTTGGGGGCACCAGATGAAGAGGAGGAGCCAGGAGCGCTACCGGGGGGCCCCAGAAAATGAGGATCGAGGTCACTCTGTGCAAAACCCTTGCACAGAGCAGGTAAGTATGGCATGTTTGTTGTTATTATTTTTTTTAAAACCTTTACAATAACTTTAAAGTAAATTTCCAAGAAATATTTATTGTTTTTATGCGCACAAGTTTTGTTCACAATAAACAGCTTATTCTAGCTGGTGGACTGGACAAAGACCTGTGAAATATGTCATATACAGTGATTTTCAAACATACCTTTTTGTAATTTATAGTGCCATCACAAGACCATATCATACCAAGAAGAGATGTTTCAAATCTGTAACTTCAACATTGTGTCCTAGGAAAATGGGAATTCACAGACATAATCAGAATGGCATTAACTGCAGCACTAGCATTTTGGCCAGGTAAGCATTTAAACAATGATAAGCATTTAAATGCTGACAAGTTGATGACTGACTAGGAATACATTTGTATATAGTGCCTAAACACTGTGAAAGGATCACTTACAAAGAGACCTAGGTGGGTGGCTCAGGCTCAGAATCATTCTGCATGAGTCATAGGCATCAAGAGTCTAATAGACTTTTAATGTTTCTATAAAGAGCACCCATATCTACCTTTATTCTGTCACATAAGGAGTGCATCAGTAAGACTAAAACAGCTCAAACCTAAAGTTGGAAAGAAATCTGCAAAGAGATTAAATAATTAAAAAATAATAAATAATACTGTACAAGCTTGAAAGTCCACACACGTGTACAAACATACATATACACCGATGGTTAATTTTAATGCATGCATGTATTTAAATGCTTACATATTACCTGACATACAGTATGTTATGTATCCTCATACATGCCTGAGCTAGAAGAAGAATTTTAAAATCACTCTGATGGCATCACCTTTGACCTTGTATTATCCTATCTATGCATTCCTTGCAACCTTAGTCCCTGTCTCCCACCTCCTCTTCTTCCAACCACCTAACAGTTTCCCATAGAAACCTTTGCCACCTTAACCCTTATATTCTCTACTCTGCTACTGACCACCTCTATGGCACAATCTCACCCTTGTCCTTCCCCAACCTAGCCACTTCTGTCTACAACAGCTCACTGTCATCCTCCCTAAACAGGCTCAACCCCCTCAATACAGACACAATCACCCACCCCCTTTCACCCTTGACAAATAGATGTCACGAGAAGTCTCAAAAAATGTAGCCGTGCTCTTGAGCAGCTGTGGCATAAGACTCAAAAAGACATCAACCAATATAAATCTGCCCTCCAAAAATACTATTCCTGCATCCTCGCTGCCAAGCAGACCTACGGTGTTTTATCACTCTCAATAACACCTTCTCACCCAGTCCCATCAACTCTTCTCTTCCTTCAACTCTCTTCTTCGTCCTCCACTGACTCCACCCACTAATTCACTCACTGCCCAGGAGATCGGGGGAAACAAGGAGAAAAGTGCAGCACCAATCTAAGTGTAGCAATGTCAAAACAGGTTGTATTTAAGAGTAATGCACTCACTAGACAATGAGGAGTATAGGCACATCTGTAACCTTCAGCCAGGTAGTGCAGAGATCCAGGGTGGCAGCCAGAAGGCGCAGTATCATCCCACCCGAACACATGCACAGACACAGCCTTTTTTACACCGAGACTTCCTGCTGACAGCTTCCTCCTGTGCCTCCTACATCCAGCCCGAGACACCGAAAACCAGTGGGGGTGCCGGGTGTGTTGACACCGTGCATCCCAGCTGCTGCCCTGGATCTCTGCACTACCTGGCAGATGGTTACAGATGTGCTTATACTTATCATTGTCTAGTGAGTGCATTACTTTTAAATAAAACCTTTTTTGACATTGCTACACGTAGATTGACACTGCTCCTCTTTCCTTGTCTCCCAGTATCCACAGAGTTCTTTCTGCTCTCAAGCAGGCTGCCTCTCAAGTGTGTGCATAAGGATTACTGTTCTTTCTTTCTGTGATTACCACCCAGGGTGTACTGATCATTTATTATACATGGACTTCCTCTCTAACCCCTAATCTGGGTTTATTCATCCATCATCTATTGTGACATATACGCCGTATCCCCAATCAGAGGTGTTCTCGCTCCAGTCATAGAGTGCCTAGTACTCCAATCCCCCTTGTTTTTACTACCCAGGAGATCACCAATCACTTCAAAAATAAGATTGATACAATTTGTGAGGAGATCTCCAATGCATGGATACCTACCCCATTTAACACCCCATGTCCACAGGTACAATCAATACTTCCCTCACTCAACCCTGCTACTATTAAAGAGTTTTTTTAATGCCCACCAAACCACCTGCCCCCTGAACTCCACACTTAAAAAGCCATCACTGGACCCCACAGCTGACCCCACAGCTGACCCCTCTGCTTCTCTGGTCCCCCGTAGTGCTCACCTCCCCTCCCTGGATAGCTGGGCAGGGGGGAACGGTCCACGGGCATAGCATTGAGGGGGGTGTCGCAACTGGTACCTATCCTCCTGCATCTACTTCCCCACCTCTACCTCCCACTCTCCACAACTCTCTCTGTACAATGTGTCATTTTTGCAGGAAAAAAAGACATTTAAAATCCTGTCTGCTGCCATGGAGAATCTAGATGGAGACCGGGGGAAGGAAAGAGCATGAGAACGAGTGCCAAGAAAGGTTATGTTATAACAGTCTGTGGCTTTCTGTCTTTCCAGTTCGTATGATGAGCTTCTCAGTGCTGAGGATCATGTATTTATTCAGCCGTCCGCTTACTGCACAGCTATCCAAGAAGAGGAGGTGAGCACTGCGGGGGGACCAGATAAGTGAAGGGGTCAGCTGTCTGCTAGCGGGAGGTAGAGGTGGTTAAGTAGATGCAGAAGGATAGGTACCAGTTGTGGCAACCCCCTCAATGCTGCGCCGGAGCCACGTTCCCCCTTGCCCCCCTAGTTTCGGCCCTGATTGTAAGCTCTAACAAGCAGGTGATTCCTATTGTATTAAACTGTATTGTAATTGTACTGTCTACCCTTATGTGGTAAAACACTGCATAAACTTTTGGCGCTATATAAATCCTGTATAATAATAATAATAATAATAATAATAAAATAATTATTATAGACAGTAGGTTTATGATGCCTAATAAGCTGTGACGGTTTTCAGTGCATTAACTATTTACAATTTTGCAACTGCACGTGATTTTGTTCATTGATATGTTTGGTATTTATTGACACAGTCTCATCTTTTATTTTTAATGGGAAATTTTAAGTTTATTTTGTGTGCACTAAAATATATATATTTTTTTTACAGAAAGTATAGAGTCGCAGAAATATTGTGTGTGATGATCCAAATGTGTAGTACTACACTTTTATTCTGTAAGTCTTCTGCTTTTAGGAAATATATAGTTTGCTTACATCATATATCATATAACCAGTATATTTTGTACATTTCAATAAGTTTACAAAGGGAACTGGGCAATGCAGTTAGGAATTTGATTCAGTTAGAATGTTTGTTATTTTTCTAAATAAAATAAGCCTCTGCTAATTCTTTGAAATTAATGGTAATTCAGCAGAGGTTTTCCACATAATAACCCAATTTTTTCCATGCAAATCTTTGCAGTAAACATTATAGGCCCATTCATATGACAAGCATTACAACATGCACATTTTTTAGCTTTGCTGTGTGCTGCTTTACTCAGCCCATTCAAAATCAATAGGCTGCAAACCACCTCATTGCATCAAACAATAGATGCAATCTGCTTTTTTTCACAGCTTATCACACAAGACACCATGGTGTTGTTCTTTGGGGCAGCATATGTATAGAATGTGTGTTAATTCAAGTTGTAATACCATGCATGTTTAGCACACATTACTGTAATGCGATTGGTGTGAATGGCCCCTTACTATTTTTTGCATAATCAGTTTTATGGAAAAAAAAAACAGGGAACACAAAACAAGGGTACAGAATCAAAAAGTGTAACAGTGTACATTATTATTAATATAATCATGATCAAGTAAAACATAACTGAATTGTGAAAATTTTAGAAAAGAGTTTAGAATTGCGATTTTATTTATTTATTATTTTTTTATTATTATTTATTATTTTATTATTTTATTATTATTCACCACATTTAGGCTCCATGCACACTGAAGCTCATAAACGGCAGTTTTTGGGAGTTTGAGCATCTTTTTTTTAACATCCCATAAACTCCCCTCTGTTATCCTATATGTCCATGCACACATGGACGTATTGGGATGTTTATCATCAGTGGAGTTTATGGGCTGTTTTCTGAACACCATAAAATTGCGTTTAGGAGTCGTTTTTCTGACCATAAAAAATGGCAAACGCTCATAAACGCTGATAAACGTCGATAAACGCTCAAAAAACGTGGCTCACCAGCGTTTTTTAACGTTTTTGATCCATTGAAAAAAAAATGCTAAAGCGGAAAAACGCTTAAAACACTAATAAACGATATTGCAAAAACGTTAAAAATGTTGAAAGACTCACTGCAAAGCTACTGGCATTTTTATAACGTTATTTTAACGTCCAGTGTGCACAGAGCCTTAATGTTCAAATGTTCTTAGTATTTAAAATGTTGTCTGTCCCAAAAAAAAATGAATCCTCTTGCAAACATAAAATTGTGATTATTACATGTCACTGTTTTAATATACAGCACACGCAGGATACATTTCATATCTTTAAGATGTAAGACTTCAAATGCAAAGCATTTTTCAACCACTCCTTAGCAAAAAAGCATTTATCATTCAGAACAGTAAAAATAATTGATTCTATGTCAACAGCAAAAACGTCGTGTGATCTGTCAAAAAGGAAAGCTACTGCTGAATATTTATTTATGAATATAGCAATCCCAAACATAGAAACAACTTGTACATGATGTGTAATTTTCTGTTTCTATTTTTGCCACTGTATCTGTTTTTTGTATAGAAGTTGAACTGTTCTTTGTAAAGAAGTTGAACTATTATGATAATTGCCTTTTGCAGTTTAATTTAGATTTAAAACACATACATTCTGTTTGTCTATATTTATTTTGTGGTTACTTATAGTCACTGTAGAACTGAGCTTGTGTAGTAGCCCATATAGAATAGGCACAATATTTGTGCCTATGCAGAATGAATACAGACTTACATTCAGTTGTAATAATTCTAATGAAGTAGGTGGGTGTATTCATTAACAAAGCACCTCATCCTAAGGTAATAATCACCAAAAAGTGTATTCAGACAAAGGGACTTTATGTGGTGCTCAAGGATCTAGTAAATAACTTTATATAAAAGCAGCAATTTCTTTATTAGAAAAATACCATAAATAGAGGTGGCTCTCTAATTAGGCGGTCGCCTTAGGCCCTTTAGGCCTAGCGGCCGCCTAGTTTACCTTATAGCAGAGTCGCCTCTTCTAGTAGCAGAGATCCCCGCTGCCAGCACAGCGCAGATTCCCCAAGTGACACCGAAAATACCAGCCGCGAGCGGGACAGATCAGTAGGGGGATCGGAGCTCACTGAGAGCTCCAGATAGAGAGAGATGAGCTGGGCGTATCACAGCCAGCTGTAACACTTCTCCTCCCCCCTGCTGCCCGCACAGCCAGACAGAGGAGAGTAGCTGCTTCTACTCCTCCCCCTCCTCCCATCCTCTCCTCCTGTGTATGCACTGAAGATTGAAGCTAAAGCCCAGCAAACGCAAAGGAAAGATGGCGTCTGATCCATCTATCCACCCATTGACTCCTGCCTCAGAGTGAGTACACTATACACTGATGTAGTGGTGCCCTTCCTTCCCTTCTCTCTCTCTCTTTACCCTTCTTTCTTTCTTTCTCTCTTCCTTTTATCTGTCTATCTATTATCTATCTTTATGTATCTTTCTCTTTCCCTCTCTCTATTGATCTATCTATCTATCTATCTATCTATCTATCTATCTATCTATCTATCTATTATCTATCTATCTATTTATTATCTATCTATCTTTATCTTTCTGTCTCCCTTTATCTGTCTATCTATTTCTTTCTTTCTATCTATCTTTATCTTCCTTTCTTTCTTTATTTATTTCTTTCTCTCCCTCCCTCTATATCTATCTATCTATCTATCTATCTATCTATCTATCTATCTATCTATCTATCTATCTATCTATCTATCTATCTTTCTCCCTTTATCTATCTGTCTATCTATATTTCTTTCTTTCTATCTATCTTTCTCCCTTTATCTATCTGTCTATCTATATTTCTTTCTATCTATTTATCTATCTATCTATCTATTTTTTTCTTTCTATCTTTCTATGTTTCTTCTGAACAGAGTTTAAACAAAGTCAGCATGGGGTCCCCAATCGAGGCCCTTTGGAGCTGATGTGGATTTTAAGGGGAACCCCACGCCAAAATAAAAAATGGAGTCCCCCCAAAATCCATACCAGACCCTTAGGTCTGGAAAGGGGGAGGACAGGCGAGCACCCCCCCTGCTGAACCATACCAGGGTTGGTGCTTTGGGGAAAGGGGCATCCCAAAGCACTTTGTATCCATGTTGATGGGGATAAGAGCCTTTTCACCCACAGCCCTGGGCTGTGGTTGTGGGGGTCTGCAAGCAGGGGGCTTATCCCCAAGATACTACCACCCCCCCCCCCCCATGAAACTGTTCTACTGGTTATTATTCTTTGTTTTTAATCTAGGGAAAGTGTTATATTGTATCCTGCAAGGTGGAAATACTGTCCATTTGATGCTCTGATTAGCAATTGTGCCTTTTTGCTGTTCTTCCTCTTTTGTTATACTTTAAATCTAATAAAAAATATTGAAACAAATCCAAAATAAATTAAAATTAAAATAATGTTTTTTTTGTATTTATTCCTTTCATTCGGATGACATAATGTAATAGTTTGGGCCTTTTGTTAATGTTTGATTCAGATCCATTCGTTTTTATTTTAGTGTGTGAATATTCTAATAAGATTCTTTTTGTATTGGGGTTGAACTTGATGGACCATTTGTTAAATTTGTATGTACACAGTCCAGCAAAGTCAGTTGGGAATGAGGGAATGAATTCAACTTAATAAAATAACGAATGAATATGTATTTTATTTGGTAGTCTTTGACTGGATAATCAGCTGATTCTTTTTTCATTAACATTTTTCATTATTATAAAAAATGCACTACATATGAAATGGAAACATATTGCGATAAATACAGTAAGGTATAAAAGTGAAGTAAGATGATTCCTACTTATTCTGTTTAGGTTGAAAGGAGGTGGATTCATCAGAATCTCCAAATCATAAGATAACAAATGAATCCAAAGTTAATTTTATTCCCTTTGTTATTTTCGGATGCACGCGACCCCAGTCAATATTGTCCTAACAGCTCATTCTATATCTCTTTGTGGGTTGGACTAGCAGGTATGACTAAGAATGCGAAAGTAATATCCTGAAATAATGAATTTATTCATTAAAACAAATATAGCCAACCTTCAGAAAAATAAAAAAAAGAATAACAGAACTTCCGAAATATACTAATCGTTTCGGAATAACGAATATATTCTCTCCTGAAATAATAAAAACATTCCGAAAATGAATCATTCTAACATAACGTTTATAATGAAACAAAATGGTTTCTTTAATGAATGAAACTGAAAAGAAACTAATTTTTCTGTCGTGCAAATCTCTATAACACACCACAATGCAATTCAAAGTAATGCAACAGTTCACACCACTGTGAATATGGGGGGGGGGGGGGGGTGCTGCAGTCCACAACACTGCAATTCACATAGCATTTTACAGCACTGTACATAACACTGTACAGCTCTGTATGCAGCACTGTTCAGCAAAAAATGTTCTCTGAAATCGCTCTGACTGTCAGCTGTCCCTATTTCAACTAACTCCAACACACACTGACAAAAGGCTGATGGAAGAGCTGACTTTTATAGAGAGGGTGCTGGCACATTTACAAACTTCCATGACTGGCCATAGTATGCCACCTGATAACAGTTCACATTTCATGAAATACAATAAATATTGGGTTTGGGCACAGTACCTAATAAGCTTAATAGATTGCATTTCCCTGAACAGCGAATATGCAGAGCTTAGGTCAATTCTAGCTCAACCCAAACTAAAACCTCATCCCTTCTGAGAAGCATTAACTGTTTCACTACTATCACACTTCTGTAGTATTTTAATAAATTATTCAACGGCCTTTAAAAGTTTCACTTGGTATATTTAAGCCTTCTAAATTCAAAGGATATTTTTCTGTTTTATAACTTTATTTTATTTAGTTAGTAGCAATGAACATTATCTTTTTTATTATTTTGACAGAACTAAACACTAACTTTTCAAGTGCAGGTACCCACAGAAAAGTTAAAACTAGCAAAGCAGCATGGGAAAAGCATGAGCAGCATGAGCATGAATAATGAGAGTGGTGTAAGGATATTGTTGAATTTGATCTTTGCTAGCTGTCTATCCACTATAGCCAATTAAAGCTACTGTGATGACATCAGTCTTCATTTTTTATGACAGAATCACAGTGTGAATTGTTGTCTTCATTGTACATGAATGATACTGCTAGGCTTCACATCCTCAATAGTTGCCATAAAATGGTATTGTATCACACATTCACTCATTTCTAAACAAAGGATTAAAGTTAGTCTACTTGCAATGTATTTTGAAATTTGACATGTACTTGACTGGTAAAAAAAAAGTCAACAACCAACTAAATTTGCAAAAAAAAAAAAAACCCTCCAGAAGAACATAGCTTACCAGGTGTCATAGAGACTGCTAGAGGTGGTGAAACTCTCACTACTATGTAATATTCATGACAATTGTGATGTTACAAATCCAACAAGGAGAGAAAATAATTACTGTAGTAGGTAGATGGGCTTTGTTATTGAGGTTTAGTCATTTGATGTATAAATTAACCACTTACCCATTGGGCACTTAAACCAGACCAATTTTCAGCTTTCAGTGCTCTCACATTTTAAATGACAATTACTTTTAGTTTTCATTTTTATCCTTTTTTTCACACAAATAGAGCTTTCTTTTGTTGGTATTTAATCACCACTGGGTTTTTTATGTTTTTCGCTATAAAAGAAAAAAGACTGAAAATTATTTTTAAAAAATGCACTTAGTGCACTTTTTCTTAGTTTCTGTTATAGAATTTTGCAAATTATTAATTTTTCTTCATAAATTTTGGCCAAAATTTATACTGCTACATATCTTTGGTAAAAATAACCCAAATTGGTGTATATTATTTGGTCTTTGTGAAAGTTATAGAGTCCACAAGCTATGGCGCTGTCAGGAAAATCTCCTGGTCACCTTAGATCAATCAAGACTCCCGGTCCATAGCAAGGAAGAAGCTTTATTATAAGTATCGATACATATGGGTGAGATCCTTACATGCATAGATTCAAGTGATGAGTCACATCCGGTGATAATGGGCTCAGCCTTTAATAGTAGTAAAAAGAGAAAGTTACAGGAGTCATAAGTCTCTAGGTGTATGCTGGCAGCTCATTGGACTTAACTTTATTGTCTGCGTCAGCAAACCTTACAATCTTATGTGACGTACACACAATCGCACATTCCGACAACAAAATCCATGGGATTTTTTCCAACAGGTGTTGGCTCAAACTTGTCTTGCATACACACTGTCACACAATGTTGTCAGAAATTCCGAACGTCAATAACGTGGTGACGTACAACGCGAACGACAGCACTAGAAAGAGGAAGTTTAATACAAAGTGCGCCACCCTTTGGGCTCCTTTTGCTAATCTCGTGTTTGTAGAAGTTTGGTGACAGACGATTCACGCTTTTCAGCCTCGTGCTTTCCCGATCGTTCTGCTCTTCAGTTTGTGCTTGTGTGTTTGTATTTATATTACGTATTTGATTTTCAGTGCGTTCTTGTCCGCTCATTTCTGATTTTCAGCTCCGGCCTTTCTGTTTTTCAGTGCTTTCTGTTAGTTCGTTCTGACCAGCCGACTGTTTTGAAGCCACCCCAGACCAGAGGGGTATAACTACCGTCTGGCCAGAGCCAGAAGAGTGAAACTTGCCAATTTATACTGTACAACAGTAAAGAAAAGCACATGTAGCAGCACGAACATAAAAAGAAGAATAGGAACACACAACAAAATACTTTTTTGCAGCACTCTCTTGATTATTCTGTACTGATCCTGCTCCCTCAATTTGAGGTCTGACCATCGTTTCCTTAGTTGATCCTTGGATCGCCGTACCCCAAAAATTCTTCTGCAGACTTTTCGCAGCTTTAGTCATGATCTTGGCCTTTCTCACATTTGGGTTTGGGTACCGTCCATGCTTCCCGTCATAGTCGGCCCTCTTGAAGATGTCGGCCAACTCCACCATCTCTATAAAGGCCATATTGGAGGCCTTAAATATCCTCCGGGATCAGGACGTTTGTGGCCCCGGGCTTTCCTCTGCGTTGCTGCTGCTGTCTGCATACACTTGTTGTCTCTCCGCCATGTGCTCTCCCACTGCGCCGACAGACAAGGGGTGGGGAATAGACTATAAAGAATGTCAGGGGCGGGCGGAGTTTCATGCATGCGCAGTGTATATAAAGCATAACACGTGTGCGTACGATCTGTGAGAGGAGGAAGGTGTATCGGAAGCACCATTTGTTTGAACGAAGGTACAATTTTAACTTGGTAATGCATAGTGGCCTATACTGCTGGCCTATACTGCTTATAGATTGAGGCCTATATTGGGACAAGATTAGGAGAGTTTAGCCTGACATTAGGGTTTGTCTTGTGTTGTGTCTTCCAGATAAAATGGATCTATTGAATGATCAGGACTTTATCCCCATATTCATTGATATGTACAGGGAGTAAACCACTGCGCTGGATCAATTGCTGGAATTACCCCCCAAATTACCCCTTTTTGGAAAGTTTACATTCCAAGGTATTTAGTAAGAGGCATGGTGAGTTTTTTTTAAGTTGAAATTTTCCCCATAATTCTTTGCAAAATCAAGATTTTTTTCTTCTTTTTTTCACAAAATTGTCATATTAACAGGTAATTTCTCACACACAGCATATGCATACTACAAATTACACCCCCAAAACACATTCTGCTACTCCTCCTGAGTATGGCGATACCACATGTGTGACTTTTACACAGCTTTGCCACATACAGAGGCCCAACATTGAGGGAGCACCATCAGGCGTTCTAGGAGCATAAATTACACATATCATTTTTTGACTATCTCTTACCCTTTTGAAGGCCCGGGAGCACCAGGACAATAGAAATGCCCCAAAAATTACCCAATTTTGTAAAGAAAACACCCCAATATATAATCTATGAGGCATAATGTGTCTTTTGAAGATGTCATTTTTTTTTCAATTTATACAATATTTCTAACACATAGCATGTACATACCAAAAATGACACCCCAAAATTGATTCTTCTACTCCTCCTGAGTACGTTGATACCACATGTGTTAGACTTTTCCACAGCCAGGCCACATACAGAGGCCCAATATGCAGGGAGCACAATCAGGTGTTCTAGGGGCATACATTTCAAATCGAATTTGACTACCTATTACTCTTTAGTGAGGCACTGTAGTGGCGTGGATGTAGCATGAATGAGAGCTGATGTGGCATGGATGAGCATAAATGGGGATGCATGAGCCGTGGATTGGGATGGCTGAGAATGGTTAATCCATAATTGTGGATGGCTGAGTATGGATGGGGTGACTGAGCATGAATGAGTATGGTTGAGTATGGCTGTGTACAGATGGAATGGCTGAGTACGGATGGGATGGCTGAGTACGGATGGGTATAACTGAGTATGTCTGGGTGCGTGTGAGTATGGCTGAGTACGGCTGGGTACGGCTGAGCATGGCTGGGTATGGCTGAGTATGGATGGGGGTGGATGGATGAGTATTGCTGAGTATGGATGGCTGGATGAGTATGACAGAGGGATGGCTAAGCATGGATGGATGGCTGGATGAATATGACAGAGGGATGGCTGAGCATGGATGGATGGCTGGATGAGTGTGACAGAGGGAGGGCTGAGCATGTATGGATGGATGGCTGGATGAGGCTGCAATGGGCACAGATCAGTGCTGTGGGCACTGCAGATCCAGCCCACAGCATTTCTGCACCCGATTCTCCCCTCTCCGCTCACACTGTACCGATCGGTACAGAGAGGGGAAAGAGGAACCAAATATGACGCCGGTTTGTTTACAGGTGATCGCTCCGTCATTATGGTTTCTAACCATTCATGTTGCCTGACTCAATTGTTCCTCAAAGAATTCCTGTGTTAGAGGAGCATCTCCCCGTGATCTTAGTTCCACTTGGGTGCAGGTCCAAAAGTCCCTGTGACACGCCAGTGATAGGTTCAGACTCAATGCTGACTGCAGCCGCCTACCTGTGCCCACCAGGTTGAGGAGAGGGTCTGGCTGTCATCTCGTAACCTCCGACTCTGTGTTCCCTCATTGAAACTGGCACCACGGCTTATTGAGCCTTTCAGTATTCTCTATAGGGTCATCCCAGGGGCTTACACAGTAGACCTTCCTACTAACAAGCATATTTAAAATGTATTCCTTGTCTTTAAACCTTTGGTGTGCAACCGCTTTACCACCTCGGTACCACATCCTCACCCAGTTCAGGTGGAGAACCATAAAGAGTATGAAATACAACCGATCATTGACTCTCGTAGGTTCCGTGGGAGCATAGAGTACCTGGTTCATTGGAAAGGGTAAGGTCTGGAGGAACGCTCTTGGGTCTCATCTTCAGATGTACATGCTCCTGTTCTCCTTTCCATAGACATTCCCCTCAAACCTGGTGGTCCTCTGAGGGGGAGGGGTCATTGAGGAGGGGTGCTCTCAGCTCTCCCTTCTTAGTGCTCAGGTTGCCCAGCTGTCGGTTAATCGCCAGCACTCATTATTCCACAGTGGCTCAACTGGTGATCATTTCCTACTCGTCAGTCCAGCCTACAGCCAGCCCCTTCTGGCTATTTAAACTGCCATGTTCATTCCTTCTGTGCCTTCGCCTTGGTCAAACATATCTGGAAACTGTCTGCTGTGTACCTGTTAAAGGCTTGCCTGGCTGACGTCCCTTCTGGTTGCTGATCCTGTCTGCTGCCATCGACTATGCTAACTCTGGCTTCCTGATTTACTGCCTTGTTCTGACTACCCGATTTGGCTGCCAAACCCCGGCTATGTTTTGACTACATTTACTATTTGTACCATTTTTACCATTTTATTAAAAAGTGTGATTTTTTACTGCATTTTCTGTCTCTGTATGATTCATGGTTCCTGACACAAAGTACAAAAAATAGAATCAGCATCATAAAATATTATATGGAGCTAAAACTACTATCACATTCTAAGCATCTCATCTGTTCCAAATGGGTGCGCTACACCTTCAGCAGGTTTCGAAAATTTGCCAAATCTTGCTCAGCAATGTTCCTTTGGTATTTAAAGTAAACTTGAGCTAAAAATAACAAGATAAAAGAGAAAACGTTAATGATAATGAGAAAAATGAATAGCCTATAAAATAATAAAATTGGCTTTTGCTGTAATATGTACCTTCAATCCAGGGACTTCCCTCACAGTACTTTTTTTTTCTCCTACTAAATGTCCTCAGGTTGATGGCCTGCTGTACAGGAACTGCAAAAGGCTGGCATCAGATCAAATTCAGATCCAAACACTGCTTGTATTAAAAAATAAATGTAATGATGTATTAACGAATACAGAGACACATGTATGTGGGTTGTTTTTTACAGTATCTGTCTAGATTTCAGATTTCATGAAATATGAGTCACAGAGTAGATACATTCTGACAGGTCAGCAAATTGGGAGAAATTTAGTTACCTTTCCCTTGAGGTTTCCATAATCTACGATTGGTTAGAACACTGCACTGCTTTGCTCTGTGGTATAGTCTTGCTGACTGCAGGAGACAAGTAGAATGCTTAATGTTGATTTTGCAAAAAGATTTTCAATTTCCTCCCTTATCTCAATACTGGGCTTCTTATCACACTCTAGTATATTAAACCATTTTCATTAAAGGAACACTAATTAAGACATAACCATAGCTGCAGTACTTATCATAGCTGATCTGATGTAACTTACATTCATGTAAAATAAAAAGAGAGCAGTGGAAAGAAATCTCATTTATTGCAGCTTTATTTTTTTGATCTGTTGTTACAAAATAAACAGGGCAGAATTTACTGTAAAATAAGAAGGCTGGATAATAATTGACAAATGCACTAATGACCTGTACAGATTGTTTTGTGTAAAGAAAGTAGAGGGGGTAACATTTCTTATGCACTGTTGTAATTTGCCTCTCTGGCTATTTCTATAATAAAAATAAGTTGAAATTAGCATGGTCTCTGCTATGGTAATTTGACATAAATTGTAATTTTTAAAAAAAATAGCTAGAACTGATTAGGGATGAGCCGAACACCCCCCAGTTCGGTTCGCATCCAGAACATGCGAACGGACCGAAAGTTTGCGCAAACATTCTAACACTGTTAAAGTCAATGGGACTCGAACGTGAAAAATCAGAAGTGCAAATTTTAAAGGCTAATATGCAAGTTAATGTCCTAAAAAGGGTTTGGCGACCCGGGTCCTGCCGGGACATGTATCAATGCATAAAAAAAGTTTTAAAAACTGACGTTTTTTTGGGAGCAGTGATTTTAATGATGCTTAAAGTGAACAAATAAAAGTGAAATATCCCTTTAAATGTCGTACCTGGGGGGTGTCTATAGTATGCCTGTAAAGTGGCGCGTGTTTCCCGTGTTTACAACAGTCCCTGCACAAAATGACATTTCTAAAGGAATAAAAGTCATTTAAAACTGCTTGCGGCTGTAATGTAATGTCAGGTCCCAGCAATATGGATGAAAATTATTGAGAAAAACTGCATGGGTAACCCCCAGCCCATTACCAGGCCCTTTGGGTCTTGTATGGATATTAAGGGTAACCCCGCACCCAAATTAAAAAAAGAAAAGGCGTGGGGCCCCCAGGCCCTATATACTCTGAACAGCAGTATACAGGTGGTCCCCGGGTTACAAACAAGATAGGGGCTGTAGGTTTGTTCTTAAGTTGAATCTGTTTGTAATTTGGAACAGGTACATTTTTTAAGTGCATCTCCAGCCAAAAAATCTATTTCGCAGTCATGCAATGTTGTAACCAAACGAAATTTGCTTCCTTTTCTTCCCACAAATAGAGCTTTCTTTGAAAAATGGCAGGGAAGTACAAAACCCCCCCAAATGACCCCATTTTGGAAAGTAGACACCCCAAGCTATTTGCTGAGAGGCATGTTGAGCCCATTGAATATTTTTTTTTTAGTCCCAAGTGATTGAATAAAGACAATAAAAAAAACTAAATGATATATTTGCTCACACATGCCATGGTTATATGTGGAATTGCACCCCAAAATACATTTTGCTGCTTCTCCTGAGTACGGGGATACCACATGTGTGGGACTTTTTGGGAGCCTAGCCGCGTACAGGGCCCCGAAACCAAGCACCGTCTTCAGGATTTCTAAGGGTGCAAATTTTTTGATTTCACTCCTCACTACCTATCACAGTTTTGAAGACCATAAAATGTCAAAATAGCACAAACCCCCCCCCCCCCCCCCCCCCCCCAATTTTGGAAAGTAGACACCCAAAGCTATTTGTTGAGAGGCATGGTGAGTATTTTACAGCTCTCATTTGTTTTTGAAAATGAATTTGAAGATGAAATCAAAAATATGATCTTAGGCCGAGTACATGGATACCAAACCACGACATGCTTTAAAATTGCACACAAACACGCAGTGGCGACAAACTACATACATTTTTAAAAGACTTTAAAAGCCTTTACAGGTTACCACATTAGATTCACGGAGGAGGTCTACTGCTAAAATTACTGCCCTCGATCTGACCTTTGCGGTGATACCTCCTCACATGCATGGTGCAATTGCTGTTTACATATGACGCCAGACCAACGCTTGTGTTCGCCTTTGCTTTTTTTTTTTTTTTTTTTTTTTTTTTTTTTTTTTTTTTTTAGCTTTTTATTTTTTTTTTTAGCTTTTTTTTTTTTTTTTTTTAGCTTTTTATTTTTTTTTTTAAACTGTTCCTTCCATTTTTTTTTTCTTTGTTATCATCTCAGGGAATGTAAATAAAAAAAATCTATTTATAAGCTTTTTGGATAACATAGGGAAGGGTTATCATCACCCCTCACATTTGTTTTGTTGTCTGTGCCCCTGTTCAGAAGATTTCACCTCACATTCTGTCCCAATTACAATTGGATTTTGAAAATTCAGGGTTTTTAGGGAAACAAGGATTGTGATAAAGCATCAGTGGAGACACCTTTTTCCCATATGAACTCTTCCTAGGGGTAGATTTCCTCTCACTTCCTGTTGTCTCCCTCCGTTTGTAAGTAGGAGTCGTTTGTAAGTCGGATGTTTGAAAGTAGGGGACTGCCTGTATATACTATACGGCCTGCCCTATATACTCCGCAGAAATTTGGGCCTTAGATGTTGGTACCAGAACACTGTAAGCCCTCACAGTTACTCTTGGTGGGTGCAGGAACGGGCCCTGCTGTGAAATATTAGATCAAAAATTGTAATTACTCGCCCCTGTTAAACAGGGGCAGAAAAATTGGGTCTTAGCAGTGGTGGTGGTGCCACAACACTGTAACCCCTCGCAGATTCTGTTGTTGAGCGCAGGAACGGGCCCTGCTGCAAAATATTACAGCAAAAATTTGAATTACGCAGGGGCAGAAAAATTGGGCTTTAGGCATTGGTGGTGGTGCCCAGAACCAAAAATGTTCTTAGAAGCTATCAACATGAACATTGAGGAGGAAAAGGATAGTCACTCAGAATAACAGGATAGTCACTCAGCATCAGCATAGTCAGTCTTCAAGGGATCTCGCTTTCTTAAAAAAATTCATCGGTTACATCAGCATCAGGTGCTTGGTAGCTGGTGATCCAAGACTGATTCGTTTTTATGAAGGTGAGCCGATGAACCGAGTTTGTGGACAGGCACACTATGTGATTGGTTACAAAGCCTCCAGCAGCACTGAATATGCATTCAGATAGAACACTGGATGCAGGACAGGCCAGTAGCTCAATTGCATACTGTGCAAGCTCTGGCCAGTGATCCATCCTCAAGACCAAGTAACCCAGTGGATTTCGGTTGGAAAGGTCTCCAAGTCTGATCTTGCCCCAAGGTATTCCTGCACCATGTAAATCAGACACTGGCGATGGTTTCTGGAACCAATCAGACCTTGGGGCTGCGGAATAAAAAATTGTCTGAACGCATCCTTCTGTGACTGACCGAAGCCTCAGCAACACGTTGTCCAGGAGGACCAGGAAATTGTAACCTCCCAGGCTCTGGAAATGCATTGCACAAACCTTTCTGCAAGGCCTCCCTAAGATGTTTCATCCTCTGCTCCCTCTGCGAAGGCTGGATAAGTTCTGCATCCTTACCTTTGTAACGTGGAACAAAAAGGGTTGCCAGCCAGTACCGATCCCTCTCCTTGATACCACGAATCCGAGGGTTCTTTTGCAGGCTTTACAGGATCAGGGAGGCCATGCAGCGTAGGTTTACTGAGGCATTTGGTCCGGAGTCCTCTGGATCACTAAGGATGACATGATCTGCAGCCACCTCCTCCCAGCCATGTACAAGTCCATGGGTTTCTGGGGACTGAATACGATCCCTTGAAGACAGATAGCCCAAATTATGTTAAGTTCATCCCAAATTTTGTTAAGTTCAGGAAATGTTATGAGCTCAGTTTTCAAAAGGGTGAGTTTTAGGTGTGATATCCATGCTGATATTTCAGTTAGTAAATAATGTTTAGAGAGACTAAAGACGTGAGTTGAGTGGTGGAGAGAAAGATTTGCATGTCATCAGCATAGAGCTGGTATTGGAAGTCATGCAAGGTTATCAGCTGAGGATGAGGTATAGAAAGAGGATTGAGGTCCAAGGACAGAGCATTTGGGTTTCTTACAGAAAAAAGGAGAGGAGGAGGTAGAGTTGTAGGTAGGGATGAGCCGAACGCCCCCGGGTTCGGTTCGCACCAGAACCTGCGAACGGACCGAAAGTTCGCACGAACGTTAGAACCCTATTAGTTACAATGGACGCGAACGTTCGAAATCTAAAGTGCTAATTATAACGGCTAATATGCATGTTATTGTTATAAAAAAGGTTTGGGGACCCGGGTCCTGCCCCAGGGGACATGTATCAGGCATCCTGCCTGTGGCCAATTATTGCTCTCCTCGCCGATGGCTCTATGATTGGCGAAGCTTGGCCAATCATCAGCCAGCAATGCACTGCCACTGGCGCAGTGCATTGTGGACTGTTCGCATCACACGAATTTGATGCGAACGCCCCTCAGAGTTCTGCCCTCGACGAGCGGACGAACAGCCGATGTTTGATTCGAACATGGGTTCGAATCGAACACCGGGCCCATCCCTAGTTGTAGGTGACTGACAATGAATGATTGCTTAGATAGGTAGGAAGATATCCAGGAAAGAGTTGAGTTTTGGAGACAAAAGGAGGAGTTGCAGATGATAAACTGTGTCAAGAAAGTCTAATAGTTTGAGCAATGGCCATTTGTTTTAGCAGTTATTAATTTGTTAGTAAGTTTAAGGAGGGAAGTTTCTGTGGAGTAATTGAAAATATGTTGGTGTTGCACTCAATGTGTATATACACAAGTCTATTGAATTTCAATAAAGAAAGCAATTGAGATCAGGAATATATCCATCTGCAACAATTATCAGAAACCGAAAGCCTACTGTTTAAGGGTGTTATTGGCCCATTCAGAAGGGCCTCTCCGAGAGGTAGGTGCATACCCTAAAGCAGGGGTACTCAACCAGTGGCATGGGGGTCACATGTGGCCCTCGGAGCCTCCTGATGTGGCCCAAGACCTCCTGCTCTGGAATGGTGATTCGGAAAGCCCAGATTGCAGGTGGCCTACTTACCATGCCAGAGCATCAGTGTTGTGAATGAAGCCAGCGGTAGAGAAAGCAAGCAGCTGCAGAACAGAGCTGCATAAGCCAATGCTTCCTGTATAGCAATGGCTCCTGTCATAGGCGGAGTGATACCAAATGCACTCTGCCTGGGACAGCAAGTTTATTACTAAAATCACAGTGTATATAGGAACATATCTGTTCTGCAGTGGTTACTGGGCTGCTTTCAAACTGATCCACAGGTGTAGTGAAGAGCACCTGTGGCTTACCTGCACTGAGCCATAGACTTCTGGTTTTACCTGTGGGTTTTGTGCACTTTCAGAAAGTGCACCACACCTGCAGGATATAATAGAATTCTATGGCAAAGTACAGCTAACACGCAGGAAAGCCACAGGTGCACTGCGCTGCACCCACGGTGTGGGTAGACCACAGACCATCAGTGTAAAAGCAGCCTTAGGCCCCTTTAACATGATCTGTCTGACCAAATCGGACCCTCCATTCACCTCCTCTGGAGCGGCAGATGTAAACAGGCTTGTGTCAGTTTATACCCACCTACTTCCAATCCATTTGATCAGATCAGAGGACCCATAGAGAAGAGTGGGCTGTGTCTGTGTCTGCTTTGCATAGGCAGAATGGACGCGGAGCTGTCATCTGCCCACTCTGCTCATTGTGGCCCGCAACTTGTTATAAAGTTGCTTTAGTGGCCCTTGCCCTTCAAAAGGTTGGTCACCCCTACCCTAAAGGGTTTCTGATGGTGATCTGCATTTCTTTCCTTGATGGATTTTTGAGTGGATTTCACCTTTTTACAAGGACTTGCCAGTCATATAATATTGGACAATCACTAAGTTTACTGATTGCCTGGATGCACTTTGGAACAAACTTTATGCTGTAATGTGTAGGGTTTGATTTTGAGTGAATTATCACTATTTAGGTGCATATATTTTTTCACAGGTCAATAGATTTTTGTATATACACATTGCACAAAACAGCTACACATTTATACTTACCCAGATTATTTTATACACAAAGGTGTTTGCAGCTTTCTCTTATATTTTTTGATGTGCAAACTTTCTGTATTATAGTTTCTGTGAAGTGTTGTGGGTGAAAGCTAGACTGTAAGTAATCAAAAACTTTGTTGTTAGTGAAGCAGTAGAAAGTTAAAGTGAGATTACTCCTCTAACAGGGAGTAAGATTACAGCAGCTGAAAAAAAATATATTTGAGACGCGGAGAAGGTTATGAGCGAATACATATTTGAAATTTTTTTTTTGTGTGTCAATTTGAAGGTATAAAATAATTTACAATTGGATTGGATGAGAGGGCATTAATAAAAGTTAATGAGAGTGAGGAAATAGGTATGTTTGACATTTAGGGGGCAGAAATTATATTTTAGGCAGAACGTTTTTTACAGGATAAATTCTTACAGGGACCTAGTTTTTAGCCTCACTCGCTAAAGAGCACGGCTATTTCTTTTGAGACTTCTGGTGTTATCTGTGTAGTTAGGGAAGCAAGTGTGTCCAAGGAGGTGGAGAGTGAGCTGTTGTAAACATAAGTGGCCAGGTTAGGGCAAGGCAGAAATTAGATTTTGTTGTAGAAGTATTCAATAGCAAAATAGAGCAGATAGAACTGAAATGGTGAAGATTTCTATGGGTTACTGATCGTTGGTTGGAGGGATAGGGGGTTGAGGACAGGGGGAGTGTGAAATAAATAAGGTTGTGATCAGAGAGAGGACAAGACATGTTGGAGTGCTTGCTTGCAAAATGCAGAAGAGAGAGAATACAAGGTCATAGGTTTTGTAGCAGTTTGTGTCCATTGTGTTAGGTTAAAAAAATTAGGTTAGATAGAGAGGTGGTTAATATTAACAGGGATGCTAAAGTCACCAAGTATGGATATTTTAGAGACAGGAAAGTAGGGTATCCAGGTAGCGGTTTCATCAAGAAAGCATGACACATGACAAAAGTGTATAATAAACCTGTAACATTTGTGCTCAGTCCCCAAATGTGGAGCAATCCTCTAACTTAATGCACTACACAATAATTGATGGGATAGACAATCACTAAAAGAAAATGTATTAATGAGGATAATGGATTGGAACATCTATTAACTAATTAAAATAATATGTATCCTTTTATTTCAAAATTCATATTAAAAATAAACAAATTCTTACAAAACACCTTCGACCTTCACATATATTAAAAATGATAATATTGTCATCTTACGCAATGAACATCTGAGCCCCTTGTATATATTATATATATATATATTATATACACTGAGCAAAATTATAAACGCAACACTTTTGTGTTTGCCCCTATTTATCATGAGCTGAACTTAAAGATCTATGACTTTTTCTATGTGCACAAAAGGCCTATTTCTCTCAAATATTGTTCACAAATCTAAATCTGTGTTAGTGAGCACCTCTCCTTTGCCAAGATAATACATCCACCTCACAGGTGTGGCATATCAAGATGCTGATTAGACAGCATGATTATTGCACAGGTGTGCCTTATGCCCCGTACACGCGGTTGGACATTCCGATGGAAAATGTCAGATCGGACCATGTTGTCGGAAAATCCGGCCGTGTGTGGGCTCGATCTGACTTTTTCCGTCGGAATTTCCGACGGAAAAAATTTGAGATCCTGCTCTCAAATTTTCCGACAACAAAATCCGATCGGACTTTTTCCGATCGTGTGTAGAGAGTTCCGACGGACAAAGTACCACGCATGCTCAGATCAATTTACGAGACCAAAGCTATTGGCTACTAGCCTCTACGTAGTTCCGTCCTACGCAACGAACGTCACCACGTTGAGAATGATCGGATTTTCCGACAACTTTGTCTGACCGTGTGTATGCAACACCAGTGTCGGACAAAATCCGTCGGAAAAAAATCTGACGGATTTTATGGTCGGAATTTCCGACCGTGTGTACGGGGCATTAGGCTGGCCACAATAGAAGGCCACTCTAAAATGTGCAGTTTTATTGTACAGCACAATGCCACAGATGACGCAAGTTTTGAGGGAGCGTGCAATTGACATGCTGACTGCAGGAATGTTAACCAGACCTGTTGCCCTGGAATTGAATGTTAATTTCTCTACCATAAGCCATCTCCAAAGGCGTTTCAGAGAATTTGGCAGTACATTCAACCGGCCTCACAGCCGCAGACCACATGTAACCACACCAGCCCAGGACCTCCACATCTAGCATCTTCACCTCCAAGATTCTCTGAGACCACCTGGACAGCTGCTGCAACAATCGGTTTGCATAACCAAAGAATTTCTGCACAAACTGTCAGAAACCATCTCAAGGAAGCTCATCTGCATGCTCGTCCTCATTGGGTGTTGACCTGACTGCAGTTCGTTGTCATAACCGACTTGAGTGGGCAAATTCTCACATTAGATGGCGTCTGGCACATTGGAGAGGTGTTCTCTTCACGGATTAATCCAGGTTTTCACTGTACAGGGAAGATGGCAGACAGCGTGTATGGCATTGTGTGGGTGAGTGGTTTGCTGATGTCAATGTTGTGGATCGAGTGGCCCATGGTGGTGGTGGGGTTATGGTATGGGCAGGCATATGCTATGGACAACAAACACAGGTGCATTTTATTGGTGGCATTTTGAATGCACAGAGATACCTTGATGAGATCCTGAGGCCCATTGTTGTGCCATTCATCCATGACTATCACCTCATGTTGCAACAATATAATGCATGGCCGCATGTTACAAGGATCTGTAAACACAATTCATGGAAGCTGAAAACATCCCAGTTCTTGCATGGCCAGCATACTCACCGGACATGTCACCCATTGAGCATGTTTGGGATGCTCTGGATTGGTGTATACGACAGTGTGTTCCAGCTCCTGCCAATATCCAGCAACTTTGCACAGCCATTGAAGAGGAATGGACCAACAAGGCCACAGGCCACAATCAACAACCTGATCAACTCTATGCGAAGGAGATGTGCTGCACTGCGTGACGCAGATACTGACTGGTTTTCGGACCCCCCTGCACACCTGTGCAATAATCATGCTGTCTAATCAGCATCTTGATATGCCACACCTGTGAGGTGGGCGGATTATCTCGGCAAAGGAGAAGTGCTCACTAACACAGATTTAGACAGATTTGTGAACAATATTTGAGAGAAATAGGCCTTTTTGTGTACATAGAAAAAGTTATAGATTTTTAAAGGGGTTGTAAAGGTTGCTGTTTTTTCACCTTAATGCATCCTATGCATTAAGGTGAAAAAACATCTGATGATTACCTGAGCCCTGGAAAGTCCCACATCGTGAAGGTGCTGGATCTTTGCCCAGGGTTCTCGGCTCTTCGTTGGATAGATTGATAGCAGCGCACCGGGCCCTGGGGGGCGGGGCCGAGTCCTGCACTCGGTGGCTATGGACGCCAAATGCAGGACTCGGGAGCGTGCCCGCATGGTAACCCCCCAGGAGAGTGCTTCTTCCAGGGGCTTATCTGAGATGGGGAGGAGCTAGGAGAGCCGCTGGGGGACCCCAGAAAATGCCATTCGAGGCCACTCTGTGCAAAACAAGCTGCACAGTGGAGGTAAGTATGACATGTTTGTTATTTAAAAAAAATAAAAATCAAACCTTTAGTGTCACTTTAAGTTCAGCGCATGATAAATAGGGGCAAACACAAGTGAATGAATGACTTGTATAGCGCTACCTATGCGAACTGAATCGCCTCAGGGCGCTTTTGCCACTGGTGTCCATCTGTGGTATAGTGCGGTCCTTGCCCTGTGGGGTCCCAACATGCTTACAAACACATACACATATTTGGCCAATTTTTATCGACAGGATCTAATTAACCTATCAGCATGTCTTTGGAGTGTGGGAGGAAACCGGAGTACCCGGAGGAAACCCACGCAGGCACAGGGAGAACATGCAAACTCCAGGCAGAAGGTGTCGTGGTCGGGATTTGAACCAGCGACCCTATTACTGCTAGGTGAAAGTGCTAACCACTACACCACAGTGTTGCGTTTATAATTTTGCTCAGTGTATATTATAATATATTAAGGTTCCACAATGTATATGGGATCTACACTGATATATAACAGTATTCATGAAGTATATAAATAATATTATGATATAACAGTATATAACCATTATATATATGCACTGTAAGCCAGTTAATCCACATCCTAAGACATAATATATAGCTATAAATCAACAATATCATGTGGAGCATAGAAGAATAATGCTTAAAGCAAGTAATATACAAGCAGGAAAAGCAGAAATGGCCATTCATTCATGGATTCAGTTAAATAAGCTGGTATCTCATAACTATACATGTTGTCATTGTTTATTTATATTATCTCACAGCTTCATATTATTGTCCAGTCCATTACATATATCTATTGAATAGGTTGTAGAGATATGAAAGCTGTAACTTTGATAATAAACAGATCACAGTAGGATAAAAAAAGGCAGCCGGTTAGTATTCAAAGGCAGAGCACATAAGAAGCAACTTGTAGATCATCAAGCAGAATGTAGATATCAAAGTCATAAACACTGCACTGACAAATAGCGACAACAATAACAGCAGTCTCAGTTCAAGCCAGCTCATAGACTGTGTTATATATATATATATTCAGGCTTATCGCTTTTGCCAATGTACACTTTTTTCTCAATCGTAAATCTGTGGTATAAAACATGTCATATGCAGATTATGTGGGGATCAATTACAGGAGTAGATCTGAATGGTATGTGCACCACCAATGTAGATTAAATCCCATCTCCAGTAGAAAAACAAACATCCAAACCATCCCACTCTACTCAGTCCTATCTATTCCAGATTAAAAAAAATAAGAATAGTTTTACCTTAGCTTAAACTCCGTAGTCATTAACCACTTCTCGCAATGCCAATGTGTATATACAGCCGGCAAGTGCTCTCCAGTCATCGGAGGATGTCACTGGGATGCACAGCGGCAAGATCTGTTACTGCTGTGTCCACCAGACACAGCAAATAACTAATCACAATACTGAGCTACTATGATTGGCCCAGGTACCATGTGATTGCTGTTTAGTCATGACAACATTGCTCACTATTGTAATCTCTGTGATTGGGAAAAATTAACACATGGTATAGGGCCAATCACCACAGCCCTGTACCATGTAATAGCTGTAGCCAATCACAGCAATCACAGTAGTAAACAATGGGGTTGTTTTAATAAAACTGGTGTGAAATTTGGAGCAGCTATGTACGTTAGCTAATTAGCATCTAGATTTAGATTGTTTAATTACGTTTTGACAAAAAAAAAACTGGAAGATGATTGGTTTCTATGCTTATCTGCACCAGATTTTGCACTCTCCAGTTTTGGTAAAGCAACCCTAATGAGTCATGAATGAAAGTCATTTATGGTAGTTAAAAGTGCTTTTCTAGTGATCATCATTGTAACAAGCAATCACAATATAATAAAAATCTATATATCTATATAGATATATATCTATCTATCTATATATATATATATATATATATATATATATATATATATTTTATACAATTTTTTTACATACTCTTACCAGTTATTATCTCTAACCACCGCCACCCACTCACAGTGTCCCTAATCACCAACGCACCGGTCGCATTGTCCCTGATTACTGCCACACCAGTCATACTGTCCTTAATCACCTAACAATTGGCCCATAGCCGAATGAGGGCTACAGGGCGGTTCGAGAACTCTGGGAAGGCGTACATTGACGTCCTCCCAGAGTTGCGCTCCCGAATGAGGGATCACGGTAAATGGGCGCTGACAGCGGCCGTTTACCACGTGATTACTCCATCAAATGATGGAGCAATTACATGTAAACAACCCGGCGTGATATCCGGTTCCTCTCTCCCCTCTCTGTCCAGTGTGAGCGGAGAGGGGAGAGATCAGATGCAGCAGCGCTGTGGGCTGGATGTGTAGTGCCCACAGCGCTGCTCAGTGACACTGACATCCCTCCACCATACTCTGCATCCTGCCATCCCTCTGCCATCCCTCCACCATACTCTGCATCCTGCCACTGCCATCCCTCCACCATACTCTGCATCCTGCCCTCACTCTGCCATTCTGCCATCTCTCCAACATACTCTGCCATCCCTCCACCATACTCTGCATCCTGCCATCCCTCCACTATACTCTGCATCCTGCCATCCCTCCATCATACTCTGCCATCCCTCCACCATACTCTGCATCCTGCCATCCCTCTGCCATCCTGCCATCCCTCCACCTTACTCTGCCAACCTGACATCCCGCCACCATATTCTGCCATCCTGCCATCCCTCCACCATACTCTGGCATCCCTCCACCATCGGATGGATGCACCCACCCCAGCCATTCTCAACCATACCCAGCCATACTCGGTGATACCCAGCCATACCCAGCCATACTCGGTGATACCCAGCTGTACCCGGCCATACTCGGCAATACCCAGCCTTACTCGGTCATACCCAGCCATACTCGGCCGTACCCAGCCATACTCGGCCATACCCAGCCATACTCGGCCATACCCAGCCGTACTCAGCCATACTCGGCAATACCCAGCCGTACCCAGCCATACCCAGTCATACTCAGCAGTACCCAGCCGTACTCAGCAGTACCAAGCCATACTCGGCAGTACCCAGCCATTCCCAGCCTCTGTATATGGCCAGGCTGTGGAAGTCTTCCACATGTGGTATCACCATACTCAGGGGAAGTATGAAAATCTATTTTGGGGTGTGATTTTTTCTATTTGTACATGCTATGTGTTAGAAATATTGTATAAATGGACAACTTTGTGTTAAAAAATAAAATGCGTTTTCATTTTCTTTCCACATTTTCCTAAAACTTTTAGAACAAAATGACATGTTCAAAAGACTCATTATGCCTTATAGATTATATGTTGGGGTGTTTTCTTTCCAAAATGTGGTAATTTTTGGGGCGTTTCCATTGTCCTGGGCCTTCAAAAGTGTAATAGGTAGTCAGGAAATTGGATGTGTAACTTATGCACCAGAACGCCTGAAGGTGCTGCCTGCATGTTGGGCCTCTGTATGTGGCCACGCTGTGTAAAAGTCTCACATATGTGGTATCGCCATACTCGGGAGTAATAGCAGAATCTATTTTGGGGTGTAATTTGTGCTATGTATATGCTGTGTGTGAGAAATAACCTGCTAATATGACAATTTTGTGGGGGAAAAAAAGAAAGAAAAAAACTTGATTTTACAAAGAATTGTGGGAAAAAAATTACAACTTCAAAAAACTCATCATGCCTCTTACTAAATACCTTGGAGTGTCTACTTTCCAAAAAGGGGTCATTTGGGGTGTATTTGTACTGTCTTGGCTTGTTAGGGTCTCAAGAACTAAGATAGGCCGTCAGTACTTCAGGTGTGATACATTTTCAGATTGGCACCATAGCTTGTGGACCTAATAACTTTCACAAAGATCAAATAATATACACCAATTTGGGTTATTTTTACCAAAGATATGTAGCAGTATAAATTGTGGCCAAAATGTATGAAGAAAAATTACTAATTTTCTAAATTTTATAACAGAAACAAAGAAAAAAAATTTTTTTTTACAGAATTTTCAGTCTTTTTTTCTTTTATAGCACACAAAATAAAAGACCCAGAGGTGATTAAATACCACCAAAAGAAATCTGTATTTGTGGGAAAGAAAGGACAACAATTTCATATGGGTACAGTGTTGCTTGACTGAGTAATTGTCATTCAAATTGTGAGAGCACCGAAAGCTGAAAATTGGTCTGGTTAGGAAGGGGTTTAAGTGCCCAGTGGTCAAGTGGTTAAAGTAGTTAATTAAATATTCCAGGTCCGAAGTTGTTAATAACCACCACCCCGGTTACAGTGTTCCTGATTACCGCCACACCAGTTAGTGTCCCTGATCACCGCCACACTAGTTACAATGTCCCTGTTCACTGCCACAGCAGTCATTGTGTCACCATAAGGACTTGTTTACATATGCAATGCTTGAATCACTCAGAGAGCATTTGAAAAGCAGTGAGAAGGCATTGTATCACCTCCTCACCATCTGCCTTAACCCCCCAGATGCACAACCCTATTCACATGAACAGGTCACAATCAGAGTGCATACATGGGGTATAATTCCTTTCCCAGCTGAAAAGCAAAGCATAGCAGCCATGGCAGGTGTACACCCCCAGCCTCTTCCTCGGCAACTAAAAGGTGTTGTGGTTGAGGGGTAGTAAAACCATGGCTCATGTGTGTGAATGAGCCCCAATAGTGCAGCCAGTGATAGTTCTCCAATCACCGTCACACCAGCCACAGTGTTGTCAGACAAGCATAGCTAAAATAAGTGTTGCTGATTTACCTGTTTATTGACTAAGTTTGTGCCTGTTACCTGGACCGATCCTTTGTCCTTATGATAACTATGTCCTGGAATCACAGGATCTCTTTTGCTCATCCCTTCATTTGCCTTCTGTACTTCCTGGCTAGTGAATATGGAATTCCTGTAGCTCAACTATGTACCGAAAAGCTAGGCTTGCTTGGCTTATAGGAACAGGGACTGCTATAGGTAACACTACACCAAGCTATATTTCCTGATCACCCGTATAGAGGTGATCATTACAGTACATTGTTTTTTGATACAATTGGTTAATTTGTGTGCTACACAAGATACACAAGATTTGGACTAATACATAATCAGTCCAAACACTGAACAAGTCTCACACATGGTATCGCCGAACTAAGAAGAGGTAGCAAAATGCGTTTTGGGTTGGAATTCTAAGTATTCCCATGCTGTATGTGAAAAATATCTTATTAAATTGACAAAAAAAATATTATTTTATTTTCATTCTGCATTTTCCAATATCTTGTGTCAAAAACATGAAGTCCTCAAAAGACTCACCATGCCTCTTAGAAAATACCTTGCAGTGTTTGCTTTCCAAAATCTGGTCATTTTTTTGTGTATTTCCACTGCCTTGGTGCACAATTGCCCCCAAAAATGTAATAAGGCCAGTCAGGTAGTCAGAAAAGTAGATGCATAATATATGCCCCTAAAAAGCCTGAATGTGCTCATTGGATTTTGGGCCCCTCTGTGTGGCTAGGCTGTAAAAAAGTATAAATATGTTTTGGGGTGTAATTCTAAGTATTCCTATGATATGTGTAAGAAATATCCTATTTATTGGCAACATTTTCTTTCCTACATTTTCCCAAAACTTGTGGCAAAAAAAATAAAAATTTTCAAAGACTGCTTTTCAAGTATGCTTTTTAGAAAATATATCGGAGTGATTGGATTGCTCTCCAAAATTGGGTCATTGTGTGGATGTTTCCACTGTCCTCGGATCCTGTGATCGGTAGTCAGGAAATTAGATGCATAATTTACTACTAATTTATGCTTCTTGAAAGCCCAAAGGTGATCCTTGGATTTTTGGCCCCTCTATGCGTCTAGACTGTGAAAAAGTCTCACATATGTGGTATCCCTATACTCCAGAGGCACAGAAGAATGTGTTTTGGGGTGTAACTCTAAGTATGCCAATGCTGTGTGTGAGAAATAACTTGTTAAAATTACAACTGTGTAAAAAAAACATTTTTGTTTAAATTCTTCATTTTCCAAAAAATTGTGACTAAAAAATAAAAATTTCAAAAAGCTCACCAAGCCTCTTACTGTCTACTTTGCAAAAAGGGGTCATTTCAGGGATATTTGTACTGTCCTGGCATTTTAGGGCCTCAAGAAATAAGACAGCCAGTACATCAAGATTTATCAATTTTCACATATATATATACCATATGTTTGTAGACTCTATAACTTTCACACAGAATAAATAACATACACTGATTTGGGTTATGTAGCAGAATACATTTTGGCATAACTTTATGAAGAAAGATTGTTTATTTGCAAAATTGTTAAACAGAAAATAATAAAAATGTTAGTTTGTTTTTTTCCAAAATGTTGCCATTTTTTTAAATTTATATAACAAAACAATAAAAAAAAAATAAAAACAGTGCTGATTAAATACTACCAAAATAAAGCTATATCTGTCTCAAAAGATGATATAAATTGCATTTGGGTACAGTGCTGCATGACCGAGCAAATCGTAGTCAAAGTGTGACAGTGCTGAAAATGTAAAAATGGCCTGGGCAGGAAGTGGGTTAAAGTTAAAGAGGAACTGCAGTCTGCTCACATAATTTGTAATAAAAACATCTTTGCCATTCTGAAGCTTCCCTCCAACCACTTTGCATATTATTTTATATATACTGTGATTCTGTACTTGCCAAATATGCTGCAGAAATCTCCCTCCACTGAGTCTGACTGACGCCATTTTAACTGTGGGCAGCTGAAGCTGCTGCCTGTTCACTTCCTAGATTTACACAGACACACAGAGGCACACCTCCAGCTCTGCAGCCCTGCAGCCCTGCAGCTTTCATTGGCCCTCTTATAACTCACCCCCTCCCTTCCTGGCAAACTCTCACGAGAGTGAGATAGAGAGCGGTGCATGATGTCATAAGCCTAGGCTTTTTACCAGACAAGAAACAGGAAGTGGGCTGTATAAGGTATTTACTGGCAGAATTTTTGTTTTTACTATGTTAAAACAAGGGCAGAAGATGTAATAGATGAAAAAATAAAGATCCGCTTTGAAGACCAGAGTTCCACCACTGCAGTCCAAGATCATCAACTATACTTTTAACATCTGACGTCATGACACCAGGGTTTTTTTTATTTTTATTTTTTTATTATATTTTATCCAGATTTATCATACACAAGTAAGTAAAAATAATTTTCCATACTCAATAGTGATATACATTAACAAATTAACAAATTATTTATTTCCAAATCTTTATCTACCCTTATCCTCCCTCCCCACCCCTAGACCCTTTTTTCTCCTCTTCTCTAAGTAATCTTAATCTCACTATATTTCTTTGTTAATTTAAACTTTTTACACTTTTCCCATCTCTTAATGAATCCCTCTCTAGTATCCTCATGGCTATATCGTAGATGTTCCATGTTATATAGCTCTTCTATTTTATCAAACCACTCTCTAATTTTTGGGCTCTCTGCTTCCTTCCATTTCCTTGGTATTAAGCTTTTTGCAGCGTTCATCATATGTACAATAATTGAGTTTCTATATTCTTTTGTCAGAATATCTACCCCATGAAATAGACATGTCCATGGTTCCTCAGGTATATTTATATTAGTAATTTCCTTAATATAACTCAGTATTTCCTTCCAGTACATTTTAATTTTAGGGGCACTCCCAGCATATATGGGTGATGGTTCCCGTTTGTTTACAACCCCGCCAACACTCCGTTGTTTGTCCTATTTGATATTTCCCTAGTGTTTATGGGTTTCTATACCATCGGGTTATGCACTTATAGTTAATTTCCACCATCCCATTATTTACTGATGATCCATGTACTAGTTTCAGGATTTTTCCTACTTTTTGGTTCCTTCCTCGTTTCCCCAATTCTCGCTCCCATTTTTTTATAAATGTTGGAATTTCCAGCTCCTCTACTTCTATCAAGGTTTTATATATCCTAGATATATTCCCAATATTCCTTCTCTTATTGGATGAGGAAGTGCTACTATGAAGTGTTTGAGCTGAAAATACCTCCATTCATTAATCTCCAACACATCTTTTTTTTTTTTTTTATTCTTGTAAAGTGCAAATTTTTCCCCCTTGTGTTATAGCACATAGTTGTGCATTTTCTTTTTTAATCCAATTCCCCCTATCAAACTTTTCCCGGGTGCAAATAAATTATTTTCCTTTAGTGCCATCAATGGTGAATTATATTTCCATTTACTTTTCTTGTGTAGTGCATCACAAATTTTCAATACTTTCAATGTGTGTGTATTTTCTCCTAATGTCGTATAGTGTAATGGTATCCATATATTCCTCCCTAGTTGTGTATTAGCCATTATGTGTTCTATATTTACCCACCTTTTCTCATTATTTGATTTTCCCATTCCGCCACGCGTGTTAACAGAACCGCCTCGTAATATTTTTGGAAGTGAGGAACATTTAATCCCCCTTGACTTTTTACTTTCTTCAGAGTTGCCAGAGAGATTCTAGGTTTCTTATTCTTAGCTCTTAACTAGGGTTGAGCGAACCTGAACTGTAAACCGAACCCGAACTATTGACTGTATGTTCGGGTTCGGGTCCGGTGTTTGGCGATGTATTGGCGCCTTTTACAAGCTGCAGGGCAGCCAATCCACGCTAGTTTCACTAGTGTGCCCTTAGAAGCCATCACAGCCATGCCTACTAATGGCATGGCTGTGATTGGGCAGTGCAGCATGTGACCCAGCCACTATAAAAGGTACACACACACACAGCACAGAGCGTCACTCTGCTATAGACAGGTTCCTGTGCTGCTAAGAGAGGATTTCATTAGGAGTTAGTCTGATACAGTCTGATACAGTCAGTCAGTCCACATTCCTTAAATTTTCTTCAAATTAGTTATATCAGCGAGCGATCTACATAGCTAGAGTAGACTAGAGAGTGTCTTTATTAAGGAAAAGAAACAGGCAGAGAGAATTATTCAAGAGATTCCTAAATCAATTGTACCCTGGCTGGGGTGCAGTGTCTTTTAACAGTGCCATGAGGCCAGTGCCAGACAAAATATAATAACTTTTACCTGCAAGCTCAGTGCAGCATCACTGCACTGCATATTTTAGTAAGAGATACACCATACTCTGTGTGTATTCTGCTATTGGAAAAACATTGCAAAAAAATTGAATTTTGCTGTAATTTGTGCATTTTTTTTTTCCAATAGCATTTTCCGCAGTTTAGCAGTTTTTGAGATACACGCTTTACATACTGTGGGTGTATTCTGCTATTGGAAAAACATTGCAAAAAAAATTAATTTTGCTGTGATTTGTGCATTTTTTTTCCAATAGCATTTTCTGCAGTTTAGCAGTTTTTGAGATACACGCTTTACATACTGTGGGTGTATTCTGCTATTGGAAAAACATTGCAAAAAAATGTAATTTTGCTGTGATTTGTGTATTTTTTTTTTCCAATAGCATTTTCTGTATGTTCATACACGCTTTAGACACTGTGCGTGTATTCTGCTATTGATAAAAAATAAAATCTTTTAGTGCTTTGTGCATGTGTGTAGGAGTGTGACATACAATCGATCGATATTTCTTCTATTGTGCTATTCTAAAAAAAAAATTGTAGTGACATTTTTTTTTCCCAATAGCATTTTCTGCAGTTTAGCAGTTTTTGAGATACACGCTTTACATACTGTGGGTGTATTCTGCTATTGCAAAAACACCCATTTAGGGCGAGATCATACATTTTGAAAATATGAGCAGATCATCCAAAAGGGGACGTGGCCCCGGTCGTGGTGTTGCAGGTGGAGCTCCTGTTGCAGGGAGAGGACGTGGTCGATCTGTGCCAGCTACACGCACTAGTGAAACACCTTCCTCAGGTGCGAGTAGGCGACAGAGCCTGCAGCGGTATTTCGGCGCGCCTAATGAGGCTGTACGAATGTTGAGGCCAGGACAAGTACAGGCGATAGTAGATTGGGTTGCTGACAGTGCCTCCGGTTCCTTCACATTGTCTCCCACCCAGTCTCTTGATGAAAGTTCAGAGTTGGCACCTGCAGCCGATGTCCATCAGTCTTTCACCTCACCCCCTTGCAAATCAGCCAATCAGTCTGAGCCCCAAATCATGCAGCAGTCTCTTCTGCTTTTTGATGACTCTGTTAGCAGGGTTTCCCAGGACCATCCACCTAGCCCTGCCCCAGAAGTGGAAGAGATTGTGTGCACCGATGCCGAACCACTTATGTTTCATGATGAGTACATGGGAGGACCATCGCAGCACGTCTCGGATGATGACGAAACACAGGTGCCAACTGCTGCTGCTTTCACCATTGTGCAGACCGACAAGGAGGGCAGGGGTGAAGACTGGGTGGAAGATGATGTGGAGGACGATGAGATCCTTGACCCAACATGGAATCAACGTCATGCAGGTGACCAGTGTAGTTCGGAGGAAGAGGCAGTGGTCGCACAGAGCCACCAGCACAGCAGAAGAGGGAGCAGGGTGCAAAAGCAGAGCGTCCGTCCCCTAGACAGTACGTCTGCTACTGCCCAACGCAGCAAGGGACCGAGCACACCAAAGCCAGGTCCAAGGAATTCCCTAGCGTGGCAGTTCTTCAGACAATGTGCTGATGACAAGACACGAGTGGTTTGCACGCTGTGCAATCAGAGCCTGAAGCAAGGCATAAACGTTCTCAACCTGAGCACAACCTGCATGACCAGGCATCTAAGTGCAAAGCACGAGATGCAGTGGAGTAGACAACTCAAAAACCAAGAAAGGTCTCTGGCTCCTCCTGCTTCCTCTTCTGCTGCAGTCTCGGCCTCTTCATCCACCTCTGTAGTGACAGTGACACCTGCCAACCCGCAAACAGAGGATCTGCCAGCAACACTACCACCTGGGTCACCAACCATCTCCACAATGTCCCATGGAAGCATTCAGCTCTCTATTTTCCAAACACTGGAGCGGAAGAGGAAGTACCCCCCTAGCCAACCGCGATCCCTGGCCCTGAATGCCAGAATTTCAAAATTCCTCGCCTTTGAAATGCTGTCATTCCGTCTGGTGGAGATGCAGAGTTTTAAAAGGCTGATGTCATTGGCTGTCCCACAGTACGTCGTGCCCAGATGACACTACTTTTCCAGACGAGCTATCCCTTCCCTGCACAACCAAGTGGGGGACAAAATCAGGTGTGCACTGCGCAACGCCATCTGTGGCAAGGTCCACCTAACTACGGATGCGTGGACCAGTAAGCACGGTCAGAGACGTTATATATCTCCCTAACAGCACACTGGGTAAATGTAGTGGCGGCTGGGCCTGAGGCGGATAGCAGTTTGGCGCATGTCCTTCCACCACCGAGGATTGCAGGGCACTTCAGTTTGCCTCCTGTTACTAACTCCTCCTACTCCGCCTCCTCATCCTCTACCGCCTCCTCATCCGGTCAGCGTAACACCTTCACCCCCAACTTCAGCACAGCCAGGGCTAAACGACAGCAGGCAGTTTTAAAACTTTCCTGTTTGGGGGAAAAACCCCACACCGCGCAGGAGTTGTGGAGGGACATGGAACAACAGACCGATGAGTGGTTGGTGGCAGTGAGCCTCAAGCCCGGCCTGGTGGTGTGCGATAATGGGCCAAATCTCGTAGCAGCTCTGGGCCTAGGCGGTTTGACGCACATCCCTTGCCTGGCGCATGTGCTGAACTTGGTGGCCAGAGGTTCCTTAAGAATTACCCGGATATGCCAGAGCTGCTGCAGAAAGTGCGGGCCGTCTGTGCGCACTTTCGGCGTTCTCACCCTGCTGCTGCTCACCTGTCAGCGCTGCAGCGTACCTTCGGCCTTCCCGCTCACCGTCTCATATGTGACGTGCCCACAAGCTGGAACTCCACCTTGCACATGCTTGCCAGACTGTGCGAGCAGCAGCAGGCGATAGTGGAGTTTCAGCTGCAGCACGCACGCGTGAGTCGCTCTGCGAAACAGCACCACTTCACTGCCAATAACTGGCCCTCCATGCGAGACCTGTGTGCCTTGTTGCGCTGTTTTGAGTACTCCACCAACATGGCCAGTGCCGATGACGCCGTTCTCAGCGTTACTATCCCAGTTCTATGCCTCCTTGAAAAAACATTCATTTCCAAGGCTTTCAGGGCAGTCATTTACAAGTGGCTACGAGTGTGGGTTCCTGCACCAACAAGCGCCAGGTACACAATTGTCCGGCAGCAAGGGGGAGAGGAGCGAGGAGGAGATGGAGGAGGAGGAACCATGTTCACAGCAGGGTGGCACCCAGACCAGCTCATGTCCATAACTGGTGCGTGGCTGGGGGGATACAGAGGACACAGACGATTACATGCTGCAGTGTCTCCGCAACGACCGCCGAGTTGCCCACATTTTAACTGGTGCTGATTATTGGGTGGCCACCCTGCTGGATCCCCATTACAAGGACAATGTGCCGTCCTTAATTACCTCACTGTAGCGTGATCGTAAGATGCGCGAGTACAAGCGCACGCTGGTAGACGCGCTGCTGGTGTCATTCCCACTTGGCAGCAGGGGTACGGTGGAAGCACAAGGCAAAGGAAGAGGTCGCCAACGCAGCCGGGGCACCGCCAGCACCTCGGAAGGCAGGGTTAGCATGGCCGAAATGTGGAAAAGCTTTATCAGCACGCCACAACAATCAGCACCACCAGCTGAGATGGAACATCTTAGCAGGAGGCAGCATTTCACCAACATGGTGGAGCAGTATGTGTGCATCGGACTGTTTCTATCGGAAATTCCGACCGTGTATACGCCGCATAAGACTTAGCATACCTGCAAAGCAAATACAAAAAAAAATAGTAAAAAATAAAGAAAATGTTAACGCAACCTGTGCCTAAAATCTATATATGCCGAAGCATGAGGGCATCCTCCCGCAAAAGGTAGGAGCAAATCACTCCTCCGCCCCTGCTGCCCCCATGCTTCGGCGTATATGCTCTTTTTTTAACTGTGGTAGTAAAATCACCTCCGACAGCGCTGCAGTCACAGCTTTATGTATCATGGGAGCAAATGCTTTTGCTGTCAAGATAAATAAATCCGTGCTGCAACTGAATAGCGTATCTGAAAGCAAAAAAATGGTTAACAATAAAACACAATAAAACACAATAAAACATTGCAGAATAAAATACAGTAAAAAGAGCAGAACAATAGAGAGAGAATAGAGAGAAAGAGAACAATAAAATGACAACTATTTTTGTTTTATTTATTTTATATATATTTTTTTTTTTTAAACTTTTTTTTTTACACTTTTTTTTGTAACTGTAATGGCCTGTACACACGGTTGGACATTCTGACCACAAAATCCATCGGATTTTTTCCGACGGATTTTGTCTGAAACAAAGTTGTCGGAAAATCCGATCATTCCGAACGAGGTGGAGTAGGCCAGTAGCCAATAGCTTTCGTCTCCAAATTTCTTCTGAGCATGCGTGGCACTTTGTGCGTCTGAATTCTCTACACACGATCGAAAAAAGTCAGATTGGATTTTGTTGTCAGAAAATTTTGAATCCTGCTCTCAAATTTTTGCTAGAGCCCACACACGATCAGATTTTCCGACAACATAATCCGATCTGACTTTTTCCATCGGAATATCCGACCGCGTGTATGGGCATAACAGTTCTAACGTAACTGTTGTAGTGGTTCCAGCGGTTTGGGTCTCTCAAAATGCGATGGCATCTTGGGAGACCCTGTGAAAGTGTGCCTAGTCTGTGGAATGCTGTACCCTATGCTAAAACGCAACTAGTGTATAGTAGCGTTCAAAACATTCACCAATGCAAAGACCAGGATTGTCAGGACAGCGGGGACAATAATAACGGGTGTCACGCCTATATCCACGCTTTCTGCAGACACGACATTTTCTTTGGGGGGGCTCATTGGGTAGGGGTACTCAGGAGGGCATAAGGAAAATGCCTCTCATGCAGCCGGCTTACTGCATTTGGTTGGGGAAGATGAGGTGGAGCACCGTCTGGCGATCTCTTCCTGGAATTTAAGGAATGATCCAGTACGGCCTGAAGCTCTGTATAGCACATGAGCGTTCAGCAAAGCCAATTGAAATAAATAAACAGACACTTTTTTGTACCAGCGTCTGGCATTACGGGCAACTAGGTATGGCGCCAACAACTGATCATTGAGGTCCACCCCTCCCATATTTTGGTTATATTCATGGACACAGAGGGGTTTCTCCACAACACCAGTCGTCGTAGTAATTTGGACCGTCGTGTCTGCATGAAGGGAGGTAAGAACGAAAACATTCTTATCATCCCTCCACTTCATAGCAAGCAAGTTATTACACTGCAAGCAGGCTCTCTCCCCCAGCCTAAGATGGGAATCTACAAGCCGCTGGGGAAAGCCCCGGCGATCAGGTCGCATGGTGCCACATGCTCCAATCTGCTGATCAAACAAGTGACTAAACAGTGGCACGCTTGTGTAATAATTGTCCACGTACAAGTGGTACCCCTTTCTGAATAAGGGTGACACCAAGTCCCACACAATCTTGCCAGCGCTTCCTATGTAGTCAGGCAGTTTGTCGGCTCTACGTGACTATCTTTGTCCTCGTAAACCATAAAACTACATGTATAGCCTGTGGCCCTGTCACAGAGCTTATACATCCTGACCCTGTATCTGGCACGCTTGCTGGGAAGGTACTGTTAGAATGACAAGCGGCCAGAAAGCTTAATCAGGGACTCATCAACGCAGACAACTTGATGGGGAGTTAACAAGTCTGCAAAACGTTGGTTGAAGTGGTTTACGAGGGGCCGAATTTTGTAGAGCCGATTGTATGCAGGGTCTCCATGAGGACGACAAAGTTCATTGTTGTTTAAATGCATAAACCGCAAAATGTGCTCGTATTGAGCCCTGGCCATGGAAGCAGAGAACATGGGCATATGGTACATTGGCTCAGTAGACCAATATGAATGCAATGTACCCATTTTAACTATGCCCATGTCAAGGGAAAGGCCCAGAAAGATCTTAAATTCGGAGACCGTAATTGGTCTCCAATCTCTGGTAAGGGAGGACTGGGTATTAGCGGAGATGAATTGACCAGCGTACAAATTGCTTTGGTCCACAATAGAACTATAGAGATCTTCGGTGAAAAACAGCGAATAAAAATCAAGTGACGTAAAATCAACTGTTTCCACCTAAATTTCCGGGTTGGCCAGTGAATGGGGGAAGTACGGGTGCTGCAGAAGTGGTGGGTTCCCAATTAGGATTGGCAAACTGGTTCCATTTAAGCTAAAATATTGCTCTAATTCTTTTTTTTATTATCTCCTCCCCGTGTTTATCTAAAATCTATCTAAAATATCTTAATTTAGCCTCCATGAATACGCTTGTATCTGAGTTTCTGGTATCTTTATTTTCATGGTCATTGGCGCATGGTCAGTGTAGCTATTTCTATATAGGTGGAGACTACTAAGTCTAGCATTCTATGTTCTATCAGCCAATTGTCGATCCTAATGTATGTCCCATGTACAGGGGAGTAGAACGTAGGATCTTGTATCCTGGGATGTTGTATACTCCATACATCTACCAACTGGTAGTGGTGTAATTTTGTTTTATCGCCTTCATTTGGGCGTTCTTCGCCGCCTGTACCCGGGACGTACTGTCTTGTTTTGGATCCATACAAAAATTCAGGACCCCTGCCATGAACACTTTCCCTTTTTTAAATTCTGATAATTTTTCCAGGGCCCCCCCAAATAAACGGTTGCGTTTTTTATTAGGGCAATAAATATTAGCCATTGTGCATTCCATTCCCAACAGCTTCCCCCTTAAGAAGAGAAATCTTCCCTCCGGTCACCAGGGTTTAACCACTTCAGGCCCAGAAGGATTTACCCCCTTAATGACCAGGGCATTTTTTTTACGATATGGTACTGCGTCGCTTTAACTAACAATTGCGCAGTTATGCGATGCTGTACCCAAACAAAATCAATGTCATTTTTTTTTACCACAAATAGAGCTTTCTTTTGGTGGTATATGATCACCTCTGTGGCTTTTATTTTTTGCGCTATAAACTAATTTTGAAAAAAAAAACTATATTTTTTTTACTTTTTGCTATGATAAATATCCCCCAAATTTTTTTTAAAGAACAAATTTCTTCATCAGTTTAAGCCAATATATATATTCTTCTACATATTTTTATGCATATATTAATTGGTTTGCGCAAAAGTTATAGTGTCTACAAAATAGGGGATAGATTTATGGCCTTTTTATGGCATTTTTAATTTTTTTTACTACTAATGACATTGATCTTCGATTTTTAGCGGAACTGCGACATTGCAGCGGACAGATCGGACTCTTTTTACACTTTTTTGGGACCATTGACATTTATACAGCGGTTACAGGGGTTAAATGTGTTCCCTAGGGAGTGTTTTTAACTGTGAGGGGATGGGACTGACTGGGGGAGGAGACATATCGCTGTTTGAAATTATTACGGACAGCAGATCTGTCTCTTCTCTCCGGTCAGAATGAGGATTTGTGTGTTTACATACACAAATCCCCATTCTGGCTCTCGTGCCTGCGATCGCGGGTGGCCGGTGGCAATCGCGCCCGCTTGCCGCGCGCATCAGGACCCAACTGTGGTTTTAGGAACATTAAATTTGTAAAACATATGTCCCGGCGCTACATAACTATGTATGTTAAATGGACTGCAGTGCAAATCTGCAAAATGCAAAAAGCACTTAAAATGTGTGAACCAGGACTATAGCTTTAAGGCTGACAAGCATTTTCTTTGAAGACTTTGTGCATTTTTAATGTTGCCTTTAACCACTTGCCTACAGTGCACTTTCCCCCCCTTCCTGACCAGACCAATTATCAGCTTTCAGTGCTCTCACACTTTAAATGACAATTACTCAGTCATGCAACACTACCCAAATTAAATTTGCGTCCTTTTTTTCACACAAATAGAGCTTTCTTTTGGTGGTATTTAATCACTAGTGGGTTTTTTATTTTTTGTGCTATAAATTAAAAAAACAGAAAATTTGGTGAAAAAATGCCTTTTTGTTTGTTTCTGTCATAAAATTTTACAAATTAGTAATATTTCTTCATAAATTTTGGCCAAAATGTATATGGCTACATATCTTTGTTAAAAATAACCCTAATTAGTGTATATTATTTAGTTTTTGTTAAAGTTATAGTCTACAAGCTATGGTGCAAATCATTGAAAATTCATCACACCTGATGTACTGAAGACCTATCTCATTTCTTGAGACACTAACAAGCCAGGAAAGTACAAATACCCACAAAATAACCCCATTTTGGAAAGCAAACACCTCAACGTATAATCTATGAGGCATTATGAGTCTTTTGAATTGTTCATTTTTTTCCAGAAGTTTTTGGAATATGTGGAAAAAAAATGAAAACGCATTTTTTTCCCCACAAAGTTGTACATTTTTAAGATATTTCCAACACATAGCATGTACATAGCAAAAATGACACCCCAAAATACATTCTGTTACTCCTCCTGAGTATGGCAATACCACATGTGTGAGACTTTTACACAGCCTGGCCACATACAGAGGCCCGTCAGTGAAGTAGCACCTTCAGGCGTTCTACAAGCATAAATTACACATCTCATTTCTCAATCACCTATTACAGTTTTGAAGGCCCTGGAGCCCCAGGACAATGGAAACGCCCACAAAATGACCCCATTTTGGAAAGCAGACACCCCAACTTATAATCTATGAGGCATTATGAGTCTTTTGAACTGTTCATTTTTTTTCCAGAAGTTTTTGGAATATGTGGAAAAAAATGAAAACGCATTTTTTTCCCACAAAATTGTCAATTTTTAAGATATTTCCAACACATAGCATGTACATAGCAAAAATTACACCCCAAAATACATTCTGCTACTCCTCCTAAGTATGGCGATACCACATGTGTGAGACTTTTACACAGCCTGGCCACATACAGAGGCCCGCCAGTGAAGTAGCACCTTCAGGCGTTCTACAAGCATAAATTACACATCTCATTTCTCAATCACCTATTACAGTTTTGAAGGCCCTGGAGCCCCAGGACAATGGAAACGCCCACAAAATGACCCCATTTTGGAAAGCAGACCCCCCAACGTATAATCTATGAGGCATAATGAGTCTTTTGAACTGTTCATTTTTTTCCAGAAGTTTTTGGAATATGTGGAAAAAATATGAAAACGCATTTTTTTCCCACAAAGTTGTCCATTTTTAAGATATTTCCAACACATAGCATATACATAGCAAAAATGACATGCCAAAATACATTCTACTACTCCTCCTGAGTATGACGATACCACATGTGTGAGACTTTTACACAGCCTGGCCACATACAGAGGCCCGCCATTGAAGTAGCACCTTCAGGCGTTCTACAAGCATAAATTACACTTCTAATTTCCTGACAACCTATTATTTGTAAAGGCCCTTATATTTCTAACACATAGCATTTACATACCAAAAATTACACTCCAAAATAAATTCTATTGAGCAAAGGGTAAAAAAAAAGTATTACCTGTGGTTTTTGTAGTGTCCCCAGAGGAGGGATTTGGTCCAGGCAGCAGGCAGCAGACAGGGATGTGCTTAGCAACAATAGTAATTATCCAGCCAGCAAGTAGGAATATTGTCTATAGTCAGCACAAGGATATCATCAGCACAGCCAAAGCATTTGTCCATAGAAAATGTGTCCATTTTTCCAGGCAGAGACAACCAGCACAGCCATAATATTGGTCCTGGTACACCGTTACCTGCCTGCACTCATTGTACTGCTCCTCAGCCCTTCATAAAAAATACTGCCTCTTGCTACAGCTAAATATTTCCATAGTCCAGGTAGCAGGCAGAGGTGTGGTCAGTTTATGCTGCAGGCAGGGAGATAGTGGCAGTAAGTCAGCAGCAGGCTGAGGGCCGCAATCAGGTAAGACCTGTGCACAGGGCCACAGTGGTAGAGGCTTCGACCCACCCAAATCTCTATGAAGCCTCCGGACTCCAGACCCCAATCCGGAAATTACGAAACCCGGAGACAACAAAAAAATGGTTTTCTCCATCTGGAAAAACATTTCTGGAGCCCCTCACATGTGAGACCCCTGTGTACTACAGTAGCAGGGCAACAGATCAGTCCAAGCGGTAGGCAAAAGCATAGTCCATAAAACAGGCCAGGGTCAGTTCACGTTCAAAGGAGTCCAAGCGGTAGGCAGAAGCATAGTTGATAAAACAGGCCAGGGTCAGTTAACATGTAAGCAGTCCAAGCAGTAGGCAGAAGCGTAGTTGATAAAACAGGCCAGGGTCATTTCACGTGGAAGCAGTCCAAACGGTTGGCAGAGGCATAGTCAAAAAACAGGCCAGGGTCAGTTCACGTGGAAGGCAGTAGCATGGTTATTTGAGGAAGCATGGGGAATGGTCAGCACAGATGTTGAAAATGGGGAAATGGTTAAGAATATGGGCTAATAATTTAGGGATGTGTGATATAGTCTGAAGCATACACCAATGCAAAGGCCGGGTTCGGAGGGACAGTCGACACAATGGTAGCTGGTATAACGTCTAAATCCATTTTTGCTGCATACTTGACATCTTTTTTGGCGTCTTCGGCCTGCTTCAGATGGTGGAATGTGGTCCGGGAAGTGGCGTTCCTGAAGTCGGCTAACGGCATCAGAGCGAAGGTTTTCTGGGGGGGTCTTCGATCGTAGATGAGGGACCTGACAAAGTTTTCTATGAATTTTAGGAAGTGGGCAGGGCTTTCTGTGGATTTGGTGTGAATTATGTATGTGAATTATAAATGGCCAAATTAATTAAATAGAGTGCTACCTTCTTGTACCAGAAACGGGACCTCCTTATTGCTAAATAGGGCTGAAGCATTTGGTCGTTGAAATCCACCCCCACCCCCCCCCCCCCCCATGTACAGATTGTAATCTTGTACACATGTTGGCTTTACAATGGGACCTTGTCTTCTCTGAACTTCAACTGTAGTGTCATCATGGATGGTGGACATCATGTACACATTCCTGGTATCCTTCCACCTTTAAGGCCAGCACTTTGTTGCATCGCAAGGTTGCTCTTTCTCCCCTTTGCAATTTATTATTTACTATCGCTTGTGGGAAGCCCTTCCTATTCTTTCTGGAGGTTCCACAGGCCAGGGTTTCTGCAAGGTATAGGTGTTTGAAAAGGGGCAGGCTGGTGTAGAAGTTATCCAGGTATATGTGGTAACCTTTCCTCAGCAGTGGGTATGCCAGGTCCCATACAATTTGACGGGTGATGTGTGACGGTCACTGGTGGGTGACGGGTGATGTGTGACGGTCACTGGTGGGTGATGGGTGACAGTCACTGATGGCAGTCTCTGATGGTGACTGATAGGTGACAGATGAGGGTCACGGATGGGTCACTGATGGTGGTCACTGGCGATGGTCACTGATGGGTGGCAGGTGAACCACTGACGGCAGTCTCTGACAGTAACAGATGCACTTTGTGGGCACTGATGAGTGACAAGTGCACTTCGTGGGCACTGATAGGTGACAGATCTGGGTCACTGATGGCGGTCACTTATGACGGTCACTGGCGATGGTCACTGATGGGTGACAGGTGCACTTTGTGGGCACTGATGGGTGGCAGGTGCACTTTGTGGACACTGATGGGTGACAGGTGCACTTTGTGGACACTGATGTGGTGACTGTTGGGTGACAGCTGTAATGGGGGGGGGGGCGATGTGACAGGTTCTCTTTTTTGTGTTGGTGCAGTACAGTACACACAAAGATCGGTAACTGACTGCTCCTGGCTCTTCTCTCCTCACACTGGTAACGGTGTGTGAGGAGAGAAGAGCCGGTAACAGCTAGTAACTGGTCTTTGTTTACATTTAGTGGCTGGCTGTGAATGGATCACAGCTGATCACGTGGTAAACAGCCGCCAGGCATTGGCTGTTTACCCTTGTCGGTGACGAGCAGTGTTCCTGGGAACACGCCGCCACCGACATAACCGCGATGCGTGCTCCCGATCGCGCGCATACGCGGTCTAAAGCGGGGACTTCCCATTGTGATCAGCCGTGACGTAATCGCGGCCGATCACATGGTGAACAGCCATGCCCAATGGCTGTTCACCCCTGTCAGTAACGCGGTGTGTCTCCGGGACACGCTGACACCGACAGAGCACGGCTGCGTGCCCGCGATCGCGCGCACGGCCGCGTTTCTCCGCCACCGTCATATGAAGGCGACCCGTCACAAGAGCCGCACCGCTCCACCATCAATAGACAGTGGGCGGTCGGCAACTGGTTAAAGCTGAATGAAAAGACACTTTCCCTACTGTTTGAAATTTTGCTTTTGATTTCTTTTTTGGTATATATGCCCCATTGTATTGCCCAGCTATTATTCCCTTTTTCAACAGTAGTTTGTCTATTAGCCCTAAAAATGTCCCACACGATAGTCCCATAGACTTCCATAGGATCCACCACTATGTTCGGGTTCACCAAAGTTTCAAATCGAGAGCAAGGTTTACTGAATCCTTGGTGAATAAAGTATTTTGCTCTGAAGAAGGGGGCATGTCCCCCAAAATGCAACTTGAATCAGAAGGGTTCCATTGCATGTTAGATGCTTCTGTTCTTTGGTTGACATACAATGCTGTTACCTTTCGTTTTGTGAGTATGTACTCTTTTTATAATATAATCAAGTGCTGTGTATAATTCATTAGAAATGTGTGCCCTTTGGTTTTACTCTCCTTGGCATATCTAACTTGGGCAGATTCACCCACTACTACTCTTCTAGCAGCATATTTTTTGGACTGCAGCACACCTGATTGGGTCCTTGGGACAAGGGGAGGGCAGGAAGGGTGGCTGCCCTGGGGGTTGGTATCATGTGAGGTGGGTGGGCACCAAGGAGAGTTTCTGATGCTACAAATGCTACAAGCTGAGATGAGCAGTGACAGCAGCATCTCTACTCCTGTCAGCTTAGCGCGCATAGTGATAAGCCAAATCTCTAGAGAAGGAGAGAACCAGTGCAGGCTGTGCTCTCTCCCCTCTCTAGCTCCTCACTACAGCTGCTGCAGAGCCCCAGATCGGGACTGTTAGACCGGGACTTTGCATAGTTTGTTTACCCACCCCCATCTGTTCCAGGCAAAGAATGTGGGTAGGGGACGGGTAAGCAAACACACTAAAGTCCTGATCTGATAGCCAGCATGTCCCAGAGCAGTGATCCCATAGCCTGGCAGCAGCGCCGGGGCATTTCTGCTAGCAAACTGCCTGTCAAAAGGGTTAGAAGTCAGCTTTCCTAGGTCTCCTTCTCAATTATAAAAAAGGAAAAAAGGTGCTTGAACTAGCAGAACTGAATTTAAAACAGAACACCATTTATTGGAAACAAGTACCCTTACATCTGGGGTACAGGAAGAAACACCATGGACATCAAAAAGGGCACAGCCAGGTAGAACAGCATCATATGCAGTAGATGTTGAAGCTAACAGCAGCAGCTCTAGTGTCAAAACTGGCAGCAAAAGTGGCGGCATGCACGGGGGAGAACACCAGCTGTCAAAGCTGAGTGGTGAAGTCAGAGGTGGCAGCTGTAAAATGTCAGCCAATGGGATGGAGACAGGGGTAAGATTTGCTTTAGGAGGGGAAATTTGTGATGCGAGGGGGGATTTGGGGGTGTTCTAGGAGGGGAGATTTATGGAAGATTTGTGCTGGGAGTGGACATTTTTGGGGTGACAGGTGTATGATTTTTTTTTAGCAGGAAATAAGCAAAGAGTGGTTATTTGGAAGGGGGGCTTTGTCCTGGATTAGCGGAAGGGGGGATTTGTGCTTGCTGGTATTGGGGGGAGGGGATTTGTGCTAAAGGGGAAATTTGTGGGGGGGGGGTTGTGCTGGGAGGGGGATTTGGGGAATAATGGAGGTAAGATTTGTTGTAGCAAGGGAAATTTGGGGGGGGGGCATTTGTGCTAGGAGGGGGGATTTGTACTGGGAGGAGGGGGATTTTTAAGGGTGCAGGTTAGTGCTCAATTGTTTTTTTTGGGAGGGGGGGTGCAGTTCCTCTTTCTCCCTCCATGGGATCTGCTGTATAGACTTACAGTAGATGGCAAGGAAGCTGACACAATCCAAATTCAAGTTCTTACTAGACATGTGCATTCGTTTTCATCTGAATGCATTTTCGTCCGAATTTCGGGTATTTTCATTATCGTTTTAACAAACGATAACGAACGTGCAGAATCTGAAAACCGAAAGATCCGAAATAAACAAATGCTTTTTTTTAGTTTTCGTTGCAACAGTTCGTTATAGATAGGAGATTCGACATGATGCTAACAATAGCGATCTGTGTCCATCGAACCTGTGGTCGATTGTGCCTTACCTTAGCTCTATTAGTCCAAGATTATTCTACATATAGAGAAAAGATTTGACATCGAGAGAAAAGATTCGACATTATTACTAGTGTCCTACAACATTAGAATTCTACTATAGCTTGTAGGCGGAACATTCAACCGAAAATGTACGATTGCAGCGGCGTCGTACAGTTTAGCTTCTCCGTCGAATCTTCTTAGAACATTCGACAGACACCATAAGCCTTCACTGACAGATACGACCTTAATTATTTTGGATTTTCAGACTAATGCATTTTTTAACGAAACAAAATAAATAAAAACAAATTTCGGGAGTAACTAAATAAATTCATTTTTCGGACAAAAACGAAAATTGTGTGGGGGTTCATGCTGACGTGAGACGTGTGGCGTCAGCATCGGGGGAGGGGCCCGCTATCGCGGCATGACGGAGGTCCGGGACGGAGCATGAGAGCGGAGACGGCGTGGAAGTGAGAGCCCACGCCGCCTCGACAGAGGCAGAGGCACCCACCGGCACCTACCGTTCCTACCCGCTACTCGCTGGTGGTTCTCCCGCCCCGACCCAGCTCATCGAGTCTCGTCGAGTCTCGCTCCCGGGGATGGTCGATCAGAATCGGACGCCGCTGCTGGCTTTTTGGTCCCGGTCTCAGGTACTGCGGCTGCGGTTGAGAGGCTGGGAGGCCGTAGCGCTCCACGGTACCGTGGTCTTTGACCCAACTTGCATCTTTTAGCAGACGGCTTCCTTCCTCCACACCATCACCCTTCATTTGTCTCTATCTCCTCTCCTCCTCTCATACAACTGGCGCCTCCACAGCTCAAGCTCCTCTCCAGCTCCAGTTCCGTAAAGAAAGGAAGACTTCAGCTCACGTCTGGGAGGGAGGTGGCAGACCCCTCCTCAGGTATGTACGCTTTTTTTTTCCTTCTTAAAACTGTTTTTTTTTCACTGAGGATGTGACAAAAAGATAACCACTGCAGTAAAGAGACTACATGTAAATTCCACATTTAAATATTAGAACTGTATAAATTGCTACGTACCTTTCCACAATACTACGGACAAAAGCTAGAAGGAGGCAACAAACTTGTAGATATCATTGATGAATAAGACGTTAACCACCCACTGACCAGAGCTAACCCTCCGCCAATACACACAGCCCAGCCCTACTCAAAGTGAAGAGTGCCTTCTCTTTTTATCTTCTTCTTTTTTTCTCTCTCCGGTCCCCCCTTACCTTCTTACATCTTCAAACACCAGCGGTCAAACTAAACTGTCTATTTGAAAAAAGTACAGATGAAATCATACTGCCCAGGTGCCACCCGTACAGCCTACAGCCTCTGGGATTTCCCTGGGGCGGACTTAATCAGAGTAATCTCCAGGCTATAGATTGAAACGTAACGCTTGTTGCCTCTTAACCTGGCCACTCTTGCCACTGGAGAATAAACTAGAGATCTAGGAAAAGGGGTGACTGTTTGGGAGACATCTAAGAGGAGTTGGAAGGGGGCGTTTGTAGAGGACGCTGGGTATTTGCCCTTCGGTTAAGTGAGACACGGCGACCTGGGAGGACCAGGCCTTACTTATAGCCCTTAGGCTGGATATAAATAAAGATGAAAGGAAGATCCCTAAGGGGGACGGAGGCTAAAACACCTAAAGAAAGTTTAAATACAAGCTCAATACAAAAATATCTCAAGGACACCAGCATAAAAAGTCCAGAAATGGAAAAAAAACAGCAAGCTCCAAAAAACGAGATGCTGAACGACAGAGAGCAGAACTTTCTGATCTTTCTAGGAACCCTGGCGATCTGGCGTGTGCCAGTGAGGTCAGTTTACTATCGGAACAGGGGAGTTTGGCCCTTATCCCTACTAAGACGGAGATACTGGAAATGTTCAGTAATCTAGAAAGTGTTATCAAAAATGAAATAACAAATGTTAGAGCCGACTTGGGCCAGCTGTTAAATAGAGTGGAGAAAGTAGAGGACCTGGCGGTCATACAAGCACAAGAAATCTTAGAACTTAAAACTCAAGTGAATCAAATAGAGACCAAATACAGGGACCTAGAATATCATATTGAAAACCAAGAAAACCAGAGCAGGAGGCAAAACCTCAGGATTAGATCCCTTCCGGAACAACAAGGAGAAGATTTAACAATAAAAATGCAGAAACTTTTCAATCCTCTTCTAGGGAGACCGGAAGGAGAGATCCTTAAAATCGTCAGAGTTCACCGTATTCGCAAACCTACAGGCTTGAGTGAAGAGACCCCAAGAGATATCATCATTAAATTACACTCATTCGAAGACAAAAATAAAATCTGGACAAAACTAAGAGGGAGCCCTCCCTTAAAATACGAATCGGTTGACCTCCAGATCTTTTCGGATCTCTCGACGAAAACTCTTGCACGCAGGCGACAGTTGAGACCTCTACTGGAAGTTTTAAGAGCAGCAAATATCAAATACAGTTGGGGGTTCCCAACATCATTGATAGTAACTAGAGCCGGGAGGACTGTCCGGATGAAATTTTTGGATGAACTTCAGCACTTCTGTCAGGCCCTGGGGGTGGTGGCCCCCAATATTGTCCCTTAAAGATCTTTAAAGAGGAAAAGAGAACGACAGGACTTTATTATAACTAATTATTTTTTTTTTTTTCTCTCCTTGGTGTTCTTGGTGTATAACTGAGGGGAAATTTGGGTGATGGTTTGGGGGCGGGGGTTGGGCGGGGGTGCGAGGGGGGGGACGGTGGGAGGGTCGGAGGGTTTGCTCGGCAACGGAGGAGGTCCCTGGGCTTTCGGGCTGGGTCCCCCCCCCTCTCTCTTGGGGGGGGTGGGGGGACCCAGTCAGTCCCGTGATGGCGGAGCCACACCCCGGCAAGCAAGGCGGTCAGGGGGTTCTTTGGCAGAATGCCCCGTGGATCGCACAGGGTCGGAAAACGACCGGGAGGGAGGGGAGGGAGGAGGGAGGGGGGGGGGGGGAAGGAGGGAGGAGGGTTGGGGAGGGGAAAAGGGGGGAGGAGGGGCCTTGCAGACACAAATTTAAAGAAAAGAGGTGAAACAATTCAGAGTATGGGTCAGCCTGTATGGGAAAAATACAAAATGCTGAATTAAAACTCCTTACTTACAATGTGAGAGGGATGAACTCCTCTATTAAGAGATTTAAAATAACAAAAGAGCTCCAGAGGTCGCAAGCGGCAATTGTGTTTCTGCAGGAAACACACCTTAGCCGCGGAGGTAACACTAAAATCTATTCCCAAACCTTCCCGACTTGGTACTATGGAGATTCCCCGGTTAGGGGTTCAAAGGGGGTGGCAATAGGTTTTGCAAAAACCACTAAATTTACAGTAACAGAAAGATTGGAAGACCCGGAAGGCAGGTATCTTTTTCTGAAGGGTAGGCTGGGGGAAAGATATTTTACCTTTGCTAACGTATATTGCCCCAACACTAACACAGTCAAATTCTTGAGTAGGGTGCTAGGCCGTTTGTCAAGGTTCAAGAGGGGAGCGGTAATCTTGGGGGGGGACCTCAATCTGGGTTTGGACCCTTCCTATGATACCACGTCTAGGTCACGGGGAGTAAACGGCGCTCAATTAAAAAAACTTGAACAAAAATTATTTCAAAACCAGTTGGTTGATATCTGGAGGGTGATGCATCCAAAAGAAAGGGACTTTACTTTCTTTTCCCCCGCCCACGGTACTCACTCTCGCCTGGATTATTTCCTCATAGACCATAAGTTGCTAGAGAATGTTCTCATATCACAGATCGAAATTACAACACTGTCGGATCATGCCCCAGTTTCTGTGACGCTGAGGATCCCCGAACTCCCTAGATATCCGTTCTCTTGGCGTTTGAATGAGACTCTGGTCTTTGACGCCGAGATATCAGAGACAATAAAAAAGGAAATAGAGTGTTTTTTTACAGTAAATGATACAGGAGATATATCACCAGCGACACTCTGGGAGGCCCACAAGGCTTATATAAGAGGGATCCTCATCGCGATAGGAACTGGGAAAAAAAAAGAAAAACAGGCTAAGATCCGGGGGTTGACGGAGGAGATACAGGAGCTAGAAAGGGAACATAAAGGGGAAGGAAACTTAAAACAAGAGATATTCCATAGGTTGATCAACAAGAGAGAAGAACTAAAGGCGATACTTGAACTCGAGGCCAGGGCTGGGTACCACAAAATTAACAGAGATAAACATTTGGGAGGAAATAGGTCTGGAAAGCATTTAGCAAACATGCTTAAAAAAAAGAGAGAAATAAACTACATCGAAAAAATTCAAAATAAACAGGGAAAGATGGTAAACTCTTCTAAGGAAATAGCGGAAGTATTCAGAACGTACTATGAAGGTCTCTATGATGTAAGACAGAGGGGCCAGCACACCTTGGATATTGGAGAGGATGGAAAAGAATTTTTGAAAAACAGTTCACTCCCGCTCCTTACAGAGATTGACAGAGACAATATAGATAAACCAATCACAGAGGCCGAAATTTTCTCTGCCATACGGGATACCCCGGTGGGTAAAAGCCCGGGCCCTGATGGCTATACGATAACCTATTATAAGAGATATAAAGATATTTTGGTCCCCAAACTATGTCATCTCTGGAACCAGTTGGGCTTGGAATGTATACTGGGGGCGGAGTCTCTTCGGGCCTCAATTACTCTCATACTGAAGGAGGACAAAGATAGAACACTGTGCTCGAGCTACCGCCCGATTGCGCTGTTAAACACAGACACAAAACTTTTCGCAAAAGTCTTAGCCAACAGACTCAGAGAGAGGATGACCGAGCTGGTCCATCCGGACCAAGTCGGGTTCATCTCAGGGAGGGAAGGTCGTGACAATGGGGTACGTTCGGTGTTGTTGATTCACGCGGCCAAACAGTCGGGGATCCCCAGTCTGCTCCTGTCAATTGACGCCGAGAAGGCGTTTGACAGGGTAGACTGGGGATTCATGATGCAAACATTAGAATCCATGGGACTAGGCCCAAGGATGCTTAAATGGATTAAAATGCTATACAACTGGCCTCAAGCCTCGGTAAACGTAAATGGACTTCCTTCAGAAGTCTTTGTAATGAGAAACGGTACGCGTCAGGGGTGCCCCTTGTCACCTCTATTGTTCGTCCTGTCCTTGGAGCCTCTCTTATCTCTGATACGTAAAAACCCCGATATAACCGGGATTAGAGTAGGTGGGGAGGAGCACAAGTTAGCCGCATTTGCTGACGATGTGCTCTTCTACATCTCTAATCCGCGGATTACTCTCCCAATCTTGCTTTCTACTTTGAAAACGTATGGAACAGTCTCAAACTTGAAAATTAATGTAAATAAGTCAGAAATCTTGAACATAAATATAAAAAAAGATGAGGCCGCGTTACTCATGGATGAATTTAACTTTCCTTGGAGAGAAGATATTAGATACCTGGGGATTCGGTTGACAGTCTCCTTAAAAAAAAATCTTCTTAATTAACTACCTCCCATTGCTTGACGAAATTAGAAAAGAATGCAGTTTAATGTCCTTCCGGCCTCTTTCCTGGATCGGTCGGGTCAACGCAGTAAAGATGTTTCTGGCCCCTAGGATCAACTACATATTCCAGATGCTTCCAGTAGCGATTCCCAAAGAGTTTTTTAAAACATTAAAACAAACTATCTCCAAATTTATTTGGTCAAATAAAAAACCGCGGCTTGCATCTGGAATACTGACTAGGGGGAAGCAGCAGGGGGGGTTATCCTCCCCAGACTTCGAAAAATATTTTAAGGCAATAGCACTGTCACGGGTAATGGAGTGGGTAAAGATAGATAACGAAAAGAGGTGGGTAAGCATAGAAAATATAATTAGTAATAGAAACTTAGGACACGACATATGGAATCCACCGAAATTTAGACTACTAGGAAACAGCGCACACGAGATAACACGGGTCACTTTAGACATATGGGATAATTTATATAAAAGAAAGAAGTGGAAATTTAATTCCTCTCTAATATATTTAAAAGATAACTCGCTTTTTGAGCCAGGGAGACACGAGGGAGGTGGGAATTGGATTAAAGATAAAAAAGCACAGGTGAAAGATATAATTAAAAATGGGAAATTATGCACATATCATGAGCTTTCCACGAACACGAACTTAATGTTGATCGATTTCTGGAAATATGCCCAATTGAAACATTTTTTAGAGAGCCTTCCCAGCCCGATTCGCCATGTCAACGACTATACTCCGCTGGAGCGGTTAAGCCTCCGTGATAGCACAAAGAATAATATCTCTAGAATCTATAAAATTTTAATAAATGAGGACAAGGACGTACCGCCATATGTCAAAAAGTGGGAGGAAGAAACAGGAGTACTATGTAATAAGACGAGGGTAGAAAAAATGTTACGAATAATACATAGCTCATCTTTTTCAATAAAATCAGTCGAAACAAACTATAAATGTCTCACCAGGTGCTACTTAACACCGGACAGACTTAGTAGGTTCCAGGTGGGAGTGTCTCCTGAGTGCTGGAGGGGATGCAAGACCAGGGGCACGATGTCCCACATTTGGTGGGACTGCCCAGCCATCAAAAAATTTTGGGAAGGGGTTCGGGAGTTAATAATCATTGTAACGGGGGTAGTAGTCCTAGGGGACCCCTGGACGTGTCTGTTTCACGCTACCGCGACCCCTTTAAGTCAATATAGGGCCTCGTTGACCCCGGTTTTCCTTAATGTAGCTAAAGATTTAATACCAAAGAGATGGCGAGAAGTGGAGGCCCCGACCCTGCGGGATTGGATCTTGGGTGTCAACGCTTTGCAGAGAGTTGAAGGGACAGGACCAACCGGGGAGGAGGGTGAGGGACAACCCGAGACAGAAAATAAGTGGATAGAATGGAACAATTTTAAAAACTCCTGGAGGTATTTCCTGGAACTGACGAGTTAAAAATATCTCACACATTGTAGTAGGAGCTTCATAGTTATTAAAAGGATAAAAATATTAAACCTCGAAGTACACCAAGGCAAGGCGGGGGGGGGGGGAATATGATGGGATGAAATGTATAAAATGAAGATTGACTTACTGTCTTTTGTATATGAAAAATTTTGATAAAATAAAGAATTAAAAAAAAAAAAAAAAACGAAAATTTCGAAAAACAAAATATTAATAATATAATATGTCTAGTTCTTACACATTTAATTATGTATTTTTTTAATACAGAGCTACATTAATCAATATGTTTTTACTATAGCCCTGCTTGGAATTCAACATTAACATCAAAGCACAGCTTTTACAACCATTTAAGTAACTTGTATGAAGATGTAAAAAGAGTGCAGGAGGCCTAATTGTTCTGGGCAACCCCCATACACAGAAGATCTTCGACAGATCCAAGTCAGGTTACTGGCATATATGTATAGGTTTTCTAATTATTGTTTATAAATCAAAAAAGCTTGTTTTAAATATGTTCATGGTATTTCTTATATTCATAAATAATTTTCCTGGGTTTTTGCTAGTTTTTTTATTTATCCACTATCTGACACGTAAAAAAACATATTTTTATCTTTTAAAAGTGTTCTTTTTCTTTACTTCACTTTTATGTTTGCCCAATGTGCAGGTAAAACAGATTGAAATTGTAAAGTGTTACTAAATCTTTGAAAATGTACTCTTTAGCTGTCAATATTGGTGGGGAAATAATGCATATACTTAGCAAAATCAAAACTGTAGAGTATACAATGACCATGAAATGTCTAGATTATGTATGGAATGGATTCTGCTAATTCTGCACCTTCCCAGCAATTATGCAAATTGGGAAACGTTATTATTTCTGATATAATACATCTTTTTTTGTAGCTGAAAAATGTAACCTATTGGCAAATATTCCATTTGGCATAAGATACTAAATTCATTTATCACTTCAATGCTTTTCTTTTCTTTTAGTAAGCTAGATGGTATTGCTTCTCTTGAGATAGAGGCTGCAGTTATTGCAGAAATACTGTATACCATATATTGTATACCATAAAATAGTGTTTTTCTAAAATATACTGAAAACATATATAAGGTATATGCCTGCTAAATTGTATGGACTGTTAAATAATATGCAAATACAAGTAATCACAACTACTTAAAATATATGTATAGTCAAACCTTTTGCTTTCTTGTTATTAGGGTTGCACCGATACCACTTTTTCTAAGACCGAGTACAAGTACCGTTACTTTTTTCAAGTACTCACCGATACAGATTTCCAATACTTTTATTTATGTCATGTGACAGTGGCACATGTGTTTAGTTGTTTTATTTTTATTTAATTTTTTATTTACAATTTTATTTTTTTCAGTTATTTTTTTACAATGCTTGGGGGCAGGGGTAGTGGATGGTGTCAGTGTTTTTTTTAATGAATTTTTCTGGTGGGACCCCTGATATCTCCCCTTTGAGACAGGGAAAGGGACCAAGGACACAGATTCCCCAGTCCCTTTCTCTGCAGCCTCAGTTGCACTGAAAATGAATGAACAGGAGATAAAGGCTCCTCCCCATTCATAAATTGAAGCATCGTAAACACAGGTTACGATATTTCAGTTATGATGAATGGACAGCGGCAGTGATCACTGACTCTGTTAGTTTGGAAAAGGAAGGAACCAGTAAATGACAGATTTACTGGCTCCATCCTCCGCTCTCCATCCTGAAAGATACAGGGCAGGGGGAGACGGGTGGAGGAGCTGGAGAACCGTGGAGGACACAGGGGGACTACAGGAGGACAGGGGGGGACCAGAGGAGGGCATGGGGGGACTGAAGGAGGACGTGGGGGGACTTGAGGAGGACATGGGGGAACCAGAGGAGGAGATGGAGAGCAGGGAAGGACGCAGGAGGACCCAGAGGAGGACAGAGGGGGCCAGAGAAGGGCATGGGGGGACTGAAGGAGGATATGGGGGGACTGGAGGAGGACATGGGGCACCAGAGGAGGAGACAGAGAGCTGGGAAGGATGCAGGGGGACCCGGAGAATGACACAGAGGGGGACCCAGAGGTTAAAATGGATCGGGAGGAGGAAACAGAGAGCCAGGGAGGACGCAGAGGGATCCAGAGGAGGACACGGGGAGCACAGAGGGGGACAGCCGGAGGTGATCATACAAATACTCATGCAAATGCTTGGTATTGGCACCGATACCGATATTAGTATCGGTATTGGTGCAAACCTACTTGTTATAATAGGTGAATAGCACTGGGCCCTTAAAGCTGTTTTTTATTTTCATGCAGTGTTTTGAAAATGGTGGTAATGTGACAGTGTTTTGAAAGAGGCTAAAGGCTCTCCAAAACTAAAGGGATAAGAGACACATCTCCTTTATTGGGGCCTGAAAATTATTATAAAATCTTAAAGAGGGACTGTACCTGCAAAAAATTTGTAGCTGCTGACTTTTAATAAATGGACCCTTACCTGTCACAGGTTCCAGCGATGTCGGCAGCAGAGGCAGATCAATCGCTCGGCTCTCTGCTGCTGCCGGAATGGCGCATTCTCTGTGAGGGAATCAGGAAGTGGTTCCTGGTTCACTTCCTGGTTCCCTACTGCGCATTCGCGAGTCGCGCGGCACAATGAGAATAGTCTGCGCTGTCTGCTGGGACCCGTGTGTGTCCCGGCAGACAGCGCGCCGGGACAGGAAGTGACGTAAACTCCCGTGGGAGTTTATGCCCGGAAATGGGTGCAGATACCTGTCTTAGACAGGTATCTGCACCCCCCCTCCCCCCTGAAAGGTGCGAAATGTGACACTTTAGGGTGGAATTCCGCTTTAAATATTGGACCTAGGATATACAGTATTAGGGATGAGCTTCGAGTTCGAGTCGAACTCATGTTCGACTCGAACATTGCCTGTTCACCGAACAGCGAACAATTTGGGGTGTTCGCGGCAAATTCGAAAAGCCGCACCCTGTAAAAGTCTATGGGAGAAATCTAAAGTGCAAAAAACAGCTGCGCTGGACGTTGGAGAAGAGATCAGCCATCGCTGGACCCCGGAGCAGAGACCACCCATCGCTGGATAGCAAGAGTAGTTTACCAGCGCTGGAATCTTTTTTTTTTTTTTTAATAAAGGACTTTTCCCAACGGTGTCAGTGTGTTTTTTAACTATTTTTTACACTTTCTTTGTGAAATGTTAGGGGTACTTTTGTACCCCCTTACCATTTAAAACAGGGGGGGAAGGATCTGGGGGTCCCCTTGTTAAAGGGGGCTTCCAGATTCTGATAAGCCCACCGCCCGCAGACCCCCACAACCACCGGCCAGGGTTGTGGGGAAGTGACCCTTCTCCTCATCAACATGGGGACATGGTGCTTTGAGGGGTCACAGACCCCCAAAGCATCCTCCCAATGTTGAGGGCATGTGGCCTGGTACGGTTCAGGAGGGGGGGTGCTCTCTCGTCCCCCCCTCTTTTCCTGCAGCCTGCCAGGTTGCGTGCTCGGATAAGGGTCTGGTATGGATTTTGAGGGGGACCCCCACGCCATTTTTTTTAAATTTGGCGTGGAGTTCCCCTTAAAATCCATGCCAGACCTGAAGGGTCTGGTATGGATATTTAGGGTGAACCCCACGTCATTATTTTTTTTAATTTGACCCGGGGTTCCCCTTAATATCCATACCAGACCTGAAGAGCCTGGTAATTGAATTTAGGGGGAACCCCACGCTTTTTTTTATCAATGATTTTCAATGACTGTTCTCTGTATTACGGGAGTCGACAATTCATTATAGCCGCGAGTGATTTTAAATAGCTTTTTTTCCTGCAAAAATTACACTTTGTGCAGGGACAGTTCTAAGCACGGGGAACATGCGCCCTTTACATGCATACTATACACACCCCCAGGTACGAAATTTAAAGAAATATTACACTTTTATTGTTTCACTTTAAGCATTATTAAAATCATTGCTCCTGAAAAAACTAACGTTTTTAAAACTTTTTTTTGCATTGATACATGTACCCTGGGGCAGGACCCAGGTCCCCAAACACATTTTATGACAATAACTTGCATATTAGCCTTTAAAATTAGCACTTTTTATTTTGAACGTTCGAGTCCCATAGACTTTAATAGGGTTCTAAAGTTCACACGAGCTTTAGGTCTGTTCGCAGGTTCTGGTGCGAACCGAACAGGGGGGTGTTTGGCTCATCCCTATACAGTATGATTTACAGTAATTAAACAGGCAAAATTTGGACACGCTTGTCAATAGCTGATGGTTCCAACCATCAACTGCTGTCAACAGATACCTTTGGTTGCCTAACAGGAACATGTTTGAGCACACTGGCTACGTATCCAGCCTCTAAATTAACATTTTATTGGGATAAATACGTTTTGGATGTTGGTGTGGTGCTTTAGTCCTTATCTATTTCTCAGTCTATTACTGTCTGAGTCCCATCTAGGTAGATTTACCTTTTTTATTTATCATAAAGACCACTGTCAACAAGACAGAAAGTGATGGCAAATCCAAAGTTTTATCCTAGGTTTTTTTAGTGCGTTTTGCAGTTTGTAGAAATGTATTACAGTCCATTTAACATGGTTTGCTAGGATACACGTTCATATATATGCGTTCTTCAGCTGGTGCGTTTTTGGAAAGGGTCAGGGACTTTTTTTCCCACAGCATATTGTGTTTTGTGAGTAATAGACTTCAATGAACCTGCACCAAAAATGCAAGTGTTGCATTTTGGATTCGATTTTACATGAGTTTTGCGTTTTGCATTTTTTTCCCCACATAACAAACTGTGTATAGCTGGTTGTTAAGGATTGGGCCAGGAAGACAGCCGCCGCATCCTTAACAACCGATAAGTCATCAACTGTCAACAGGGAAAAAACAAGAATTTCCGGCGATAAAAAATCGATCAAAAAATGGCGTGTGGCCCCCCCCCTAAATCCAGACCCTTATCTGAGCATGCAGCCCAGCAGGTCAGGAAAGGGAGGGGATGAGCGAGCACCCCCTCCTCCTGAACCATAACAGGCCGCATGCCCTCAACATGGGAAGGGTGCTTTGGGGCAAGGGGGCTCTGCCCCCCTAAAACACCTTGTTCCCATGTTGATAGGGACAAGGGACTCTTCCCCACAACCCTGGCCTTGTGGTTACTGCCTTGGGTCGCCGATCCAGCGTCCAAACAAGCCTGGTGTAGGATCCCCTTTGAGGGCTCCTCGCTATTTGGTAACACGCTGGACAACGCTATAGCCTGGGCCAGCAGTGGGAAGTTGGGCTTCCTACACCAGGATAGGTGTTTGTTCGGTCAGAAGAGACCTCAGCTTAGAAGACACAGTACTGAGCGTTCAAGGGAAGCACGCTCTTACAGGCCCGGCCGGGACGGCAGAAGGAATTGGAACAGAGGGCATGCTCCCTTCCGAAAGTCCGCTAAAAGCCAGGCGTTATAATTTGATTATAACTAAGGCAGAAAATACTAGATTCATGCAGAACCAAAAGCACTACAAAATGGGGGAACAGGTGGGTCATATGTTAGCAATGATAGCACGGAACCAGAAAGGCCCATCCAGTATAGTTTCCATTGAAGACGGAAAGAGGATAGTAAAGTATGGTACAGAGGGTATCCAAAAGATATTTGTAGATTTTTATTCACGGTTGTATGAATCTGAAATCTTAAATGTAAGGGAAAAGACTGAACAATTCTTAAGCCCCATACACACGGTCGGATTTTCGCATGGATTCTGTCCGATCGGACAATGTTGTTGAAAAATCAGACCGTGTGTATGCACCATCGGACAGTGTACGTCGTATTGTCCGACGGACAAAGTCCTATCTCCTGCTGGATAGATTTTCCGACAACACGGTCCGATCACACCAAATCCGATCGTGTGTATGGTAGTCCGACCGGACAAAGTGTTACGCATGCTCAGATCACATTACAAGACCAAAGCTATTGGCTACTAGCCTCTACGTAGTCCCGTCGTAGGCAACAAACGTCACCACGTTCAGAATGATCGGATTTTCCGACAACTTTGTCCGACCGTGTGTACGCAAAACCAACATCGGACAAAGTATGACGGACATGGTCTGACGGACCTGGTCCTCGGATAATCCGCGCGTGTGTATGGGGCTTTAGACAATTTAACTATGCCCAAATTTAATTCAATGGAAAAAGAATCCTTGGATACCCCTATAACTATGGTAGAGCTGGAGGAAGCAGTGGGACAAATTCAAAACAATAAATCTCCAGGGATGGATGGACTCCCGTGGAGATATATAAAATATACGGTCAGATCTTGATCCCAGAACTTCTTGAAGTATTGAATGCAGCATATATCACATGGGAACTCCCTAAATCAATGATGGAAACAATAATAATTATAATTTTAAAACCGGATAAAGACCCACTAAAGCCTGGCTCTTATCGTCCAATATCTCTCCTTACATCCGATGTTAAAATACTAGCCAGGGTCCTGGCAAATAGATTATCTAGATACATTGATACTCTGATCCATAGGAATCAAACAGGTTTCATCCCCTCCAGATCAGCAGCAACAAACATTCGCAGGCTCTTTCTGAATCTGCAATTACCAATGGATAACGGGGGAGCTGGTGCCATTCTGTCATTAGATGCCCAGAAGGCTTTTGACGTGGTAGAATGGGAATATCTATGGATGGTACTGATTGCCTTTGGCATAGGCCCAGGCTTTATAACCTGGCTAAAAATACTATATATATATGACCCTAGGGCAAAGCTGAGGATCAATGGCACTATGTCACCAGCTTTCCCGTTGTCCCGGGGGACTAGACAGGGTTGCCCTCTATCCCCCTTGCTGTTTGCATTGGCAGTGGAACCATTGGCCGCTGCAGTCAGACAGTCTGCAGGGATAGAGGGATTCCGACGTGCAGGAAGAGAGGATAAAATAGCTTTATATGCAGATGATGCCTTAATTTTCCTTAGTGACCCCACAAAATCCTTAGAGGAACTCATGAATCTTGTATCTGCATTTGGACAGCTCTCTGGGTTTCGCATCAACTGGGAGAAGTCTGTGTTGATGCCGCTACATAATTCAAATACTTCTTTACCAGACTGTGCTAAACAAATTCAAATAAAACATAGAATTAGGTATTTAGGGATTGAGGTAACACGGAAAGTGGGGGATTATATAAACCTTAACCTTAGACCATTATTGACTAGGCTCAAAGATAAATGTCGGACCTGGTGCAAACTTCCATTAACCGTGATTGGAAGGGCAAATCTTATATAGATGATCTGGGCCCCACAATTATTATATATCTTTCACAACTGCCCGATGTGGATAGCTGTATTTTGGTTTAAAAGGATAGAATCGCTTTTTTGCGAACTTATCTGGAAGAAAAAATATGCACGTATTAAACTAACAACTTTAATGCTGGCCAAAGATGAGGGGGGACTCGCTATCCCACATCCAAAAAATTATTTTTTGGCCTCACAAACCCAGCAATTTTTTGGCTGGACAGAGGTAGATGAGAATGATCCCATACAAGCATTATTACTCCCACTGGGTAAAGGATACTCATTGATGTCCCTACTAGAGACAAAAACTTTTCAAAAAGATAAGAAATTCATAACAGGCAAACTATTTAATAAGGTATGGCTAGCAATAAAAAAGATTACCAGTATTACTGGCTATACCTCCTACACACCAATATGGAATAATGCAAACTATGAGGAAGTACAGAGATTGGAGGGATTTGGGTTTTGGCAAACTCAGGAGCTGAGATTTGTGGAACAACTGTTTTGGAATGATAATATAAAATCATTTGCGCAAATATCTGAGGAATTCAGGATTCCAAGACAAAGGTTCTTTCAATATCTCCAGCTTAGACATGCCTTTCATGTCCAGGCCCGTACATCTGTATTTATGGTTAATGAATCCAAAATAACAACACTGTTGAAGAAAAGGGACCAAAAGAAGGGACTTATATCTAAAATATATGAGATAATGCAGAAAAAATTTGAGGAAGAGGTAGTGGTGCCGGCTAGGAAGCAGTGGGAGCGAGACCTGGGAGCACTGACTGATGCTCAGTGGTCGGAGGTCTTGTCTGCGATCCCAAAGGTATCACTGTCAGATACTCAAAAATTAACACAAATCTTTATTACACATAGATCATACTATACGCCTGAAAAACTATTTAAGTGGAAACATAGGGAGTCCCCTTTATGCCCTCGATGTAGTGGAGCACCGGCTAATTTAATACACATGTTGTGGAAATGTCCCAAACTCCATCGATATTGGCAGAATATAATCCAAAATATAAATAGCGTATTAGGTATAGAAATGTTATTAGATCCAAATCTATGCTTATTAAATATAGTGGAAGAACCAAATATCTTAAAAAATATCCATATCGCATTGACGAGAGGCCTATTTCAGGCACGAAAACTAATAGCCCAGAAATGGATATCTATATATCCTCCGACCAGAGCCGATCCGCCCTATACGCGGACTACGCAAGCTGCGTAGGGCCCCAAGGGCGGATCGGTTCTGCTCGGGGGCCCCTGGGGCCGCTGCCGCCGCTGTGAGGGCAGTGGCGCCTGAAAAAAAGATGGCCGCGGGGCCGACATGCAACTGCGCATGCACCCGCCTTTCCGAAAATTGCCGAGCAGCGGCAACAGCGCTGGCGCATGCGCAGTTGCATGTCGGCCCCGCGGCCATCTTTTTTTCAGGCGCCGCTGCCCTCACAGCGGCCGCAGCGGCCCCATGCGCAGTGACACGATGGCGCCGAGTGGCGCCATTTTTAAAAAATAAAACGTCCCATCCGCAGCCTCTGACCTCCTGGGCCCCCTCCCCCTCGCAGCCTCTGACCTCCTGCCCCCCCTCCCCCTCAAAGCCTCTGACCTCCTGCCCCCTGCTCGCAGCCTCTGACATCCTGCCCCCCCTCGCAGCCTCTGACCTCCTGTTCCCCCCCGTGCAGCCTCTGACCTCCTGCCCCCCCTTGCAGCCTCTAACCTCCTGCCCCCCCCTTGCAGCCTCTGACCTCCTGCCCCCCCTTGCAGCCTCGGACCTCCTGTCCCCCCCTTCGCAGCCCCGGACCTCCTGTCCCCCCCCTTGCAGCCTCTGACCTCCTGCCCCCCCTTGCAGCCTCTGACCTCCTGTCCCCCCCTTCGCAGCCTCGGAACTCCTGTCCCCCCCCTTTGCAGCCTCGGACCTCTCCTGTTGCCCCCCACAGCCTCTGTCCTCTCCTGTTGCCCCCCGCAGCCTCTGTCCTCTCCTGTTGCCCCCCGCAGCCTCTGTCCTCTCCTGTTGCCCCCCCGCAGCCTCTGACATCTCCTGTTGCCCCCCCACAGCCTCTGACCTCTCCTGTTGCCCCCCCCACAGCCTCTGACCTCTCTTGTTGTCCCATCCGCAGCCTCTGAACTCTCCTGTTGTCCCATCCGCAGCCTCTGACCTCCCCTGTCCCATCCGCAGCCTCTGACCTCCCCTGAGTCAAGAGAGGGAGCGCAGCCAGGATGGGGGTCATGGGAGAAGTCAGACATGTATGGACTGTGGAGAGGAAACTATGGGATAAAACCAGAGCCACCAAGCTGGAGCCGACTGACGGAGCCCTGCATGATGCACCTGAGAGGAGGTCAGTGACAGCACCGCCAGGCCAGTCTAGGGGGGGTCAATACAATATTGTAAGGGGGCACTGGTTTCCCCCTTATATCAGTAAATCCCCTTATCTTAGTGTTTTCTTTCTCTGGTCACCAGAGTCCTCCCCACATTCCCAGAGTTCCCCTTTACATCATAGTATGCAGGATTCCACCTTACAGTGCAAGGGGGAACTCTGATGTAAAGGGCAATGCTGCAGACCCTGATGTAAGTAGGGAGGCTCTCTGAGGACACTGATGTATGGGGGGCTCTCTGGGGACCCCGATGTAAGGAGGGGCTTTATAGGGATGCTCTCTGGGGACCCTAATGTAAGGGGGGTGCTCTCTGGGGACCCTGATGTAAGGGGGGTGCTCTCTGGGGACCCTGATGTAAGGGGGGTGCTCTCTGGGGACCCTGATGTAAGGGGGGTGCTCTCTGGGGATCCTGATGTAAGGGGTGTCTCTCTGGGGATCCTGATGTAAGGAGGGGCTCTCTGGGGACCCTGATGTAAGGGGGTGCTCTCTGGGGATCCTGATGTAAGGGGTGTCTCTCTGGGGACCCTGGTGTAAGGGGGGGCTCTCTGGGGACCCTGGTGTAAGGGGGGGCTCTCTGGGGACCCTGGTATAAGGGGGGGGCTCTCTGGGGACCCTGGTGTAAGGGGAGGCTCTCTGGGGACCCTGGTGTAAGGGGGGGCTCTCTGGGGATCCTGATGTAAGGGGTGGCTCTCTGGGGACCCTGATGTAAGTGGGGGATCTACACTCAGATATGTAAAGATAAATATATAACGTCTGTTCTATATTGTTGTACTTATTCTTTGACTGTTTTGTTTAAAGGAGGGAGGATTGTATTGGGAGCGCTGAAGTGTCAGGTGTGACTGTGTGGCAATGGCAAATGGTTTACATAGCTCACAGCATCACGGGTCAGGTAGAGGGCCCCTTAGCAGAATTTTGCTTAGGGCCCCAGGGAGGTCAGGATCGGCACTGCCTCCGACGGTTGAAGAATGGAGAACACAAATAAAAGAAACTATTAAAGGAGGAATTTATTTATACACATAGAGGGAGCCGAGACAAATTTGATGCTATTTGGAAAAGATGGGTAGAGACCTGGGATAATGAAAATAAAAGATGAACCAACATGGGTAGGGGTTGATATTTGGAGGGGATGGGAGGATGGGAGGAGGGCTGAGGGGGCTGGAGGAGGTGAATACAGTGGGAGGCGGCAGAGGAAAAAATCCCCTTTTTTTTTTTCTTTTTTTTTTGGGGGGGGGGGGGTGATTGGGTGGCTGGTGTGGCAGATGAATGCTAGAAGTAAGTTTATGTATCTGGGGTGAAATGTATGCATAAATGTATAACTTGTATTGTTATGAAAAGAATAAAAATAAAAAAAGTACTGAATTAATAAAAAAGCCAGGCGTCCAGTGGACGTGAGCCGGCTAAGTCGTTTTAAGATTGGGCCCGCCCAGGTGGGTCGGGTGGGGGGTCATAGTTTCATAGTTAGTAAGGTTGAATAAAGACATCAGTCCATCCAGTTCAACCTGAGTGAGTGTCTACAATTGTCCCTATCCCTGTACATTGCACACTCACATCTGTCCCTACCCTCAAGGAGCCCACAATCCAAGGTCCCCATTCATATACTAGGTCCAATTTTAGGACAGAAGCCAATTAAACTACCTGCATGTCTTTGGATTGTGGGAGGAAACCGGAGTACCCGGAGGAAACCCACGCAGGCACAGGGAGAACATGCAAACTCCAGGCAGGTACAGTCGTGGTTGGGATTTGAACCAGTGACACTTCTTACTGCTAGGTGAGAGTGCTAACCACTACACCACTGTGCCGCCAATTTGCTTCTCTTCGAGCACGTCTGGGTGGCCTCAATCTCGGATTACTGGATCATCAAGACGGTATCCTCAGGCCACACATGGTCCTTCACCAGTGTCCCTCCCCCAGATTTATTTTCACCCTGCTTCCACGGTCAGAAGAAAAGAATCAGGTGTTACTACCCTACATGGTTTCGCTGAAATCACAGGGAGTGGTGGTGCCTGTCCCAAAGGACGAAGAGTTCCAGGGGGGGCACTCACCTCTATTCTTAGTTCAGAAGAAAAACGGTTCATGCCATCCAGTGATAGATCTAACCTACCTAAACAAATTCATAAAGTACGAAAAGTTCAAAATGGAGACCCTGTCTACCATCCAGCAAGCCATGCAGCCGGGCAATTGGCTAATTTCAATCGACTTAAAGGATGCTTACTTCCATGTGCCTGTGGCAGAGGAATTCTGCAAATACCTTCGGTTCCAAGTTGGGCAAGAACATCTGCAGTTTACCTGCCTCCCTTTCAGGCTGACAACCTCACCCCTCATCTTTTCAAACATCCTACTGGCCGTGGTGGCCCTCATCAGGACATGAGGGATTCGCTTGTACCATTACCTCGACGACCTCCTGTTGCTGTCCCAGGAAAAGGAGCAATTGTTGATCCACACGGAGCAGGTTATGTCCACATTGGTAGACTTCGGGTGGCTCCTAAACCAGGAGAAAAGCCATCTAGTACCAGCCCAGTGCCTGATATACTTGGGGGCCCAGTTCGACACAGTGGAAAGCACCATCTCTCTTCCTGTGTAGAAGATCCCAGTCATTCGGGAAAGAATTTCACAAGCTCTGAACTCCTCACGCCTGAGGGCCTTACAGTGCCTAAGAATTATCGGCACAATGGTCTCTACGACCTCCATGGTCAAGTGGTCTCTGTGGAGGTTATGCCCCCTTTCAGACGGGGTTCCTTTTGCAGTGGAATTTGAGAGACATCAATCAGTCCATTCGCATCAGTGATGAGGAACAGTCTCTTTTGGTGCTTCAGCACAAGAATCTACTCACTTACCACTCAACTGCCCCCTTTTCATTGGTCACGGTCACAACCGATGCCAGCGGTGCTGGATGGGGAGCCCTTTGCAGGTCAGAACTTGCACAAGGTGAGTGGGATGCTCGTCTTTACAATCCGGGCTCAAACGTCCTGGAACTTCGGGCGGCCTGGTGTGCCCTTCAATCCTTCTCTCATCTCCTGAAAGGGTGGTTCTAAGGATGGACAACATCACAGCAGTCTCATGTGAGGGGGCAAGGGGGCACTCGGAGCCCCACCCTGCTCCAAGAGGTCGAACCCATCATGTCTTGGGCCCAGAAGAATCTAGCCAATATCTCATTAGTCTTCATCCCCAGAGTCAAGGTGGACTTCCTGTTCCGCACACAGCTGGACAACAGTGGTCTTTTTATGGGCAGACGTTTGAGTGGATCCTGTTCCTGGGAGTCGATCCCGAAGTGGATCTATTTGCGTTCCCCTGAAATTTCAAGATCAAGAAGCACTATACTCGAGTCCATTGCAGCCAGGCTTTCGGAAGTAGATACCCTGACAGATCAGTGGAACTTCTACAGAGTATACGCCTTTACCTGGCTCCTGATCATCCTCAAGTTCTTACAGAGACTCCAAGCAGTAGAGGTGGTGGTGATTGCGCCTTACTGGCCAAACAGGCCATGGTTTGCCCTCCTGACCCAGCTCACCTTCCGGGATCCGGTGCCTCTCCCACTCAGGCCAGACATTCGTTCTCAGGGGGCAGTCCTGCATTCTTGTCTGGCATTACTGAGACTGATGGTTGGTTTCTTGAGAGGGAGATGCTGGAATCTCTCGGGGGGGCTTTAAGAGTGATCTCCACCCTCATGAGCTCAAGAAGGGCAAGCTCGAATAAAGTATATAAGAGACTATGGGCCAAGTCTGTTGCTTTTTCATCCTCTACGGGCAGATCAGTTAGAGAGCCAGAGATCCAGGATATCCTCAGCTTCCTTCAATCTGGCCTAGATCTGTCTCTGTCCATCAGCTCTCTTCGAGTCCAAGTCTCAGCCTTATCGGCCTTCTCCGGAACATCATGGGGTGTTCACCCGCTAATCTGGCAGTTCTTCCGTTGGTGCGTCAACACTCGAAAGAAAACCAAGATTCCCCAAATGGAACCTTCCCATTGTTCTTGATTCATTGTCTGGACTCAGTGTGTCATGGGGTCTACCCCGCTTTCTATCAAAGACCTTTCTGCAAAAGTCGCCTTATTGGTCACTATCACTTCGGCCAAAAGGGTTTCTGAGATTGGTCCCTTGGGTCATGAAGAACTATTCTTGACCTTTTTCCTGGACCGGGTGGTCCTTATCCCTATGATCGTCTCAAATCCAAAGGAAGGTCACTTCAGTGTTCCATGAGAACCAAGAGATTGTCCTACCTACATTCAGGTCTCCAAGGTCCACGAGGTTCTTCCTCTGGATATAGGTGAAATACTGATGGAATACCTGCAAACTACTTCCTCCTTTAGATGCTCTGAATACCTGTTCATTCTGTATTCCGGCAGTAACAGCTAAGAGCTAAGGGCTTGGCTCCTTTAGAGACGGTGACGGCACATTCCACCAGGGGTATGGTGGCTTTGTGGGCGGCAGCCCAGCACGTGGCTCCAGATGTCCTCTTGGGCCTCCATTAATACCTTTCTGTCACATTATTGCATAGAGCCTGCTTCTCTATCTTCTGTGAACTTTGGTTTAAGAATCCTGTCAGTTGATGGGGCAAATTAAAGCTTTTTTTGTTCAGCATAACCCACCCCGTGTGGTCTGGCTAGTTATTTCCCACACGTATGCTGCCATGGAGTCTGTCAGGAAAACGGAAAATGTATTATCAAATACTTACCATCATTTTTCCTTTCCTGATGGACTCCATGGCAGACGGAGTTCCCACCCATTTGGTCAAAGAGTTGGCTAGTTACGGAACGCAGTACCTAGCGGTGAGTTCAAATTTATGGGTATGGGGTCATATAGCATTGGAGAGGAGGCGGGTTAACCACACGTAGGCTGCAATGGAGTCCATCAGTTAAGGAAAATGACGGTAAGTATTTGATAATACATTTTCTATTTTTTAGCCATTTGCTGGGTTCCTATTATGTGCTGCAACCATTCTGAGCCATTTAAGGCTAGATTATAAAGTGAATATATTTTTTCATATTTTTTTTTCCCTCTCCAAATGGGCATAATGAATTGCCAGCTGCTCTTGCAAGATAACTTCATTGTATATTAGTTGCTTGACCTTTGCTTAGAACATTACACTATTCTGCTCCAGACTATGGTTTCACTCACTGTCGGAGACAAAATATTTGGTGAGCAAGTAATTGGTGGCAAATGGGTCTATCGCTTCTCACATATGAAAAATATAAATTTGTGAAGGCCTAGTGTGCATTAACACGGCCTGTACCCCAGAGAGAAGCTTAAACAGATAGACATAGAGAGTATATGCATATAAACAAAAAGTAAATTTTATTTAGGGCAATAGGCCCAAAGGTAAATGGGTAAGTAGGTAGATAGGCATACAGTTTTACAAAGAATCAAAAAATATATACATGGAAACGTATGTGACCATAATCATGTACATAGAATGCAGAAATTGCACAACAACTTGCGATAATATCAGGGTCTTTCAGGAAAATGCCGACATGTTTCGGACGGACGTCCTTTTTCAAGGCAATAACAATTCCTGTATTTGCTCAATAGTACTGTATAAGACAGAGTAAGGTCATTAGTATACAACATATTGTATTGATAAATGTAGAGCCTGTAATTAAGCCACTCAATGATAATGGTACTCACTTGCAAAGCATTGAAGAAAAGGGCCCAAATAGCCCGGTGGTCTTGGGGTACAGAAGTATGGTCTCAATGTATTCGCAAAGTATAGATTGGTCTTATGCTGTTAAAAGCAAACGGCTGCTAGGCATTTGATAGGCTGCAAGATCTCCAAGCCATGCACCAATAGGTTGCAATGGCTCTATGTACCTGGGCCAAGATAGTATATGGCTAGGGGGTGAAATAAAGTAAATAGGGTAGTATTAGTGTCACTTGGAGGTCAAAAAGTATATCATGCGGGGTGAATGGCATGGGGTAAAGAAAGGAATGTTACCTGATGGATGGAAGTCCTGTAGTAAGGTACAGCAGAGCGCCGGCAGGAAAGTGTGATAACTAATCCCGCCATTGTTCAGGTTTATATATATGTGGGGATTGATATCAGCTGAGCGGGCCATGGGATGGGTACGCTGAGCTGTAGTATAATTGGGGCCAGGTGAGGGGATGGTGGCTCAGAGGCCATGGAGTATTTCCCCCAATGAGATCTCAGAAGCGGCGGCGCCGCGCGTCGTCACGCCCGGGGGGGCGGGGCCTCATGCGGCATCGGAGCGTCACCGACGCGGGCAGACTAACCCCTCCCCGCTTGCTGGAACGCAAGCGAAGGGCGCATGTGGTGGAGACGTGCGCCTCAATGGGTATGTACGGCGCATGCGCAGTGGGAAGTCCGCGCATGCGCACATTGTCTTACCCGCGCCGGGCAGCCTGGATAGATCAAATGGAAGCAAGAAAAACCGGATATGGGCGTGGGAAAATGTAAATAAATGTCACAATGTTGTTGCCCTGCAATAGGTTTAGTGCAGGGAAGTATTGGCATGTTAGCAAGTGAGTCACAGTACCATAGAGATGGATGGAGCACCCCCTAATGGACAGAGACAGACAGTGCATTAAAGTAGCAAATACAACAATATTCACATATCTTTGAAAATAATAAAGAAAATACATTTGCATTAATCAGTTTAAATGGCTATAAATTAAACAATACAAACACTACAGTAGGGCTAATATGCTATATAAGCATGTTTTTTAGATCATTGAACAAGTGCGTTTTTAATGGGTGTAAAAATAAAGCACAGTTGCTGTCATGTGAATGAATTGTTGACAAGGTGAAGGTAGGGTCCCAAAGTAAAAATACTCAAGGAGACCTATCTTGATTTGCAAAAGGGTTAGAGATCGAGTTCACATACCCCTGCATAGAGCCTGCTTCTCTATCTTCTGTGAACTTTGGTTTAAGAATCCTGTCAGTTGATGGGGCAAATTAAAGCTTTTTTTGTTCAGCATAACCCACCCCGTGTGGTCTGGCTAGTTTTTTCCCACACGTATGCTGCCATGGAGTCTGTCAGGAAAACGGAAAATGTATTATCAAATACTTACCATCATTTTCCTTTCCTGATGGACTCCATGGCAGACGGAGTTCCCACCCATTTGGTCAAAGAGTTGGCTAGTTACGGAACGCAGTACCTAGCGGTGAGTTCAAATTTATGGGTATGGGGTCATATAGCATTGGAGAGGAGGCGGGTTAACCACACGTAGGCTGCAATGGAGTCCATCAGTTAAGGAAAATGACGGTAAGTATTTGATAATACATTTTCTATTTTTTAGCCATTTGCTGGGTTCCTATTATGTGCTGCAACCATTCTGAACCATTTAAGGCTAGATTATAAAGTGAATATATTTTTTCATATTTTTTTTTCCCTCTCCAAATGGGCATAATGAATTGCCAGCTGCTCTTGCAAGATAACTTCATTGTATATTAGTTGCTTGACCTTTGCTTAGAACATTACACTATTCTGCTCCAGACTATGGTTTCACTCACTGTCGGAGACAAGAAGAATGTCTCCCGTCACTCACCATCAGTCTCTCTTGAAAGCTTTCCTGAGAAATGTACTCTTAATCAAAAAAAGAACAAGCATTACTGAAAATTACAGTGCTAAACTGTCTTAAATTAAATCTTAAAACTGAATTATAGATACATTAGTACAAAACACTTAAATTTATGCAAAAATACAGGATATTTATTAATAAAGATACTGTCAACTGCTCTGCTGATATACACGCATGTGTATTTGTGCTCTAGGGTGCACACCCTAATGCAATAGGCTGCACACATCAATGTTTAAGGCAAAGCAGTCCATTTAAGTTTATATTATATTTATACTCCCATCTACCTTAACCACTTGCTTACTGGGCACTTAAACCCTACCAATCTTAAAAACCTATGCCCTATCTCCTTGCTCCCCTTTTCCTCTAAACTCCTTGAACGCCCAGTTTACAACCAACTGAGTGACCACCTCATTAAGAATAACCTTCTTGATCCCCTTCAATCTGGATTTCGCCCTCAACACTCCACAGAAACTGCTATTTTAAAGCTCACAAATGACCTACTAACTGCAAAAACCAATGGACACTATTCTGTACTCCTACTTTTGGACCTTTCAGCTGCCTTTTACATGGTTGACCTCCTCCTCAAAAAACTTTACTCCCTCGGTCTCCGTGACTGTGCTCTTCAGTGGCTCTCATCCTACCTATTCCAACACATCAGTATTACATACAATTATACTTCCTTAACTGCTCTTCCCTTCTCGGTCGGGGTCCCCCAAAGTTCTTGGACCGATTTTATTTTCAATCTACACCTCTTCCCTGGGTCAGCTTTCAATATAATTTCTATGCTGATGACACCCAAATCTATCTCTCCATCCCTCAACTCACTCCATCAGTCTCCTCACGCATCACAAACTTACTAACAGACATATCTATATGGATGTCACACCACCACACCTCAAACTCAACTTGTCCAAAACCAAGCTTATAATATTTCCTCCCCCACGTGCTACTTCCCCTGACTTCTCGGTCAAGAGCAATGGCACAACCATCCACCTATCCCCACATGTCAGCGTGCTAGGTATTATCCTGGACTCTGAACACTCCTTTTGGCCCCACATCCAATCACTTTCCAAAGCTTGCCGCCTCAACCTCCGCAACATCTCTAAACTATGGCCCTTTCTAACCAATGAAACCACAAAGCTCCTGATTCACTCTCTCGCCTTGACTACTGCAACTCCCTCCTCATTGGCTTACCTTTAAATAGACTATCCCACCTTCAGTAAATCATGAATGCTGCTGCCAGACTTATCCACCTTACAAACCGCTCAGTGTCTGCTACCCCTCTCTGCCAATCCCTCCATTGGCTGCCACTCGCCCAACAAATTACATTTAAAATACTAACAATAAGTTACAAAGCCATCCACAACTCTGCCCCCAGCTACATCACTAGCCTAGTCTCAAAATACCAACCTAATCGCCCTCTTCGTTCCTCCCAAGACCTCCTGCTCTCTAGCTCCCTCATCACCTCCTCCCATATCTGCCTCCAGGACGTCTCCCGAGCCTCGCCCATCCTCTAGAATTTCCTACCCCAATCTGTCAGACTGTCTCCAAATGTATCCACTCTTAGGCGATCCCTGAAAACTTTCCTCTTCAGAGAAGTCTATCCTGCCTCCATCTAACAACTGCACTATTTTCTCCATTAGCTCATCCCTCACAGCTATTACCCTTTTGTATAACTTGTCCCTCCCTCCTAGATTGTAAGCTCTAACAAGCAGGGCTCTCCGATCCCTACCTGTATTGAATTGTATTGTACTGTCTGCCCTAATGTTGTAAAGCGCTGCAAAAACTTTTGGCGCTATATAAATCCTGTATAATAATAATAATAATATTGTCTAAAAGATACATTCAGGCATGCCACCCCTCCTGGCACTTGAAAAACCTATTTAAAAGTCATACTAATACTTTCTGAGTCACTGATCTGGAGCGAGTATAGAAATAAGGAATTCTGATACCCACTGACAGCATGAATGTTCCAAGTTTTTGGCTGAAAACATTAAAGCCAGACACAGCCAGGCAATTAGCATTTTCAGAAAAAAGCCAGCAGTGGCAGCCATAATACTTTTATCATGACTGTTATGCTTAAACACAACCTAAAACTTATTTTTAAGCATGTACTGAAATAAATATTCAGGCTGGCATTGAAATCCTCTCTAAAAATAATTGTTTTCTAACTGTCTGGCTTCAGTACTGTCTGAGTCATGCATTCAAAATCAGAACTCTTGAACTGGTTGCAAATCAGCAAGTGCTTGTTCACACTAGCCCACACAGAAAAATGCAGCACGTGAACAGCTGTCAAGGTCCGACAAGGGGCGGAGCGATGTGAGTTTCAGTGCATCAAGCTGTGTACTTTGAAATTTTTTTTTAATATTTAAAGTGTCACTTCCTTCATGTCTCTACACAGCAGCATGGTGCATTGTGCTGCAATATGATTACTGGCACAACCATCCACCAGGCTGCAAAGAAAATGTATGCCTGCAATTTCCTGCACTGCAACACACTGAACATCACACCAGCATGTTGGCATGAAAAGGGTACATATTATCCTGTGCAGAAAAACGCCAGTCACCACAGTGTCAACAAGCCTTTACTCAAAGAAATACAGGCCACTGCACTGTCTCCTGGGAACAAGAGAAAAGGATCCCAGGAGACAGTGTGGCACTAAGGAAGTGGCGTAATAGCCGCCACAACCCCGCCCATACCCGCAATCCCCAGAACCCGGAAATGCTGCATATCACAAGAAAAAAAAAAAGGTACTGTTTTATAATTGTAATCTTTCGATCTAATAGAGAGAACTAATCATTTGGAGATATTGATTGTAAATCGGGTGGCACTCCACTTTAATATAGGTAATATAACTACCATAATTTGGCTGTTCTATTAAATTATTGGTGCAGTTTACTTTGTATAGTGAAACCAAATTCATGCACTACGTGCAAAAGACTTGTTCCTTGTTTAATTTGTATTGATTTTTTGAAAGTTCCAGTATGTGTGTGTGTATGTTTATATTTTATTCTAGTTGCATTAAAGATGTGCTCTTGTTATGCTGCTGCATCATCCACCTAACTGTACAGGGGAGGAAACCATTAATCAGGCCGCAGATTGAATAATAACTTATTTTTGCTTGGGATTGACACTCAATGTATTCTGTACTGTAGGAATATGCTTATTTCTTAAAATTAAAACACTACAACAATTTTAGAAATAAATTGTTCTAGTATGCATCCAAGCACACAGGATTTCGTGGTCCTTAATTAGCTCTGAGACAATTGTAATGGATATTAAGAAGCATGTGGAATACTCATGGGCAGTTGAAATACACACACTATTCATTCTATTAGAAAAATAATGAAAATAAATTGTGTTATTAGAGAAAATCATAATACGATTTTAGTTCCCTAGGCATATTGTCTCTGATATAAATAACACCTTTCACCAATTTAGAAATCTTATAGCCCTGCAGCATCTCTGTTATAAACAGAACTTCTCACTAATTTAGAGATCTTATGGTCATATACCATTTTCCTTTCACAACCAGATATTTATAATGTATTTATGAAAAAGAATATATAGTGGCTTTGCATTTATTTTCTTTATTTATTATGGTAAGAAAAAAAAAATATGTTTCTAGATTCCTGACCATTACACATATACAGGTCCTTCTCAAAAAATTAGCATATTGTGATAAAGTTCATTATTTTCTGTAATGTACTGATAAACATTAGACTTTCATATATTTTAGATTCATTACACACAACTGAAGTAGTTCAAGCCTTTTCTTGTTTTAATATTGATGATTTTGGCATACAGCTCATGAAAACCCCAAATTCCTATCTCCAAAAATTAGCATATTTCATCCGACCAATAAAAGAAAAGTGTTTTAATACAAAAAAAGTCAACCTTCAAATAATTATGTTCAGTTATGCACTCAATACTTGGTCGGGAATCCTTTTGCAGAAATGACTGCTTCAATGCGGCATGGCATGGAGGCAATCAGCCTGTGGCACTGCTGAGGTGTTATGGAGGCCCAGGATGCTTCGATAGCGGCCTTAAGCTCATCCAGAGTGTTGGGTCTTGCGTCTCTCAACTTTCTCTTCCCAATATCCCACAGATTTTCTATGGGGTTCAGGTCAGGAGAGTTGGCAGGCCAATTGAGCACAGTAATACCATGGTCAGTAAACCATTTACCAGTGGTTTTGGCACTGTGAGCAGGTGCCAGGTCGTGCTGAAAAATGAAATCTTCATCTCCATAAAGCTTTTCAGCAGATGGAAGCATGAAGTGCTCCAAAATCTCCTGATAGCTAGCTGCATTGACCCTGCCCTTGATAAAACACAGTGGACCAACACCAGCAGCTCACATGGCACCCCAGACCATCACTGACTGTGGGTACTTGACACTGGACTTCAGGCATTTTGGCATTTCCCTCTCCCCAGTCTTCCTCCAGACTCTGGCACCTTGATTTCCGAATGACATGCAAAATTTGCTTTCATCCGAAAAAAAGTACTTTGGACCACTGAGCAACAGTCCAGTGCTGCTTCTCTGTAGCCCAGGTCAGGCGCTTCTGCCGCTGTTTCTGGTTCAAAAGTGGCTTGACCTGGGGAATGCGGCACCTGTAGCCCATTTCCTGCACACGCCTGTTCACGGTGGCTCTGGATGTTTCTACTCCAGACTCAGTCCATTGCTTCCGCAGGTCCTCCAAGGTCTGGAATCGGTCCTTCTCCACAATCTTCCTCAGGGTTCGGTCACCTCTTCTCGTTGTGCAGCGTTTTCTGCCACACTTTTTCCTTCCCACAGACTTCCCACTGAGGTGCCTTGATACAGCACTCTGGGAACAGCCTATTCGTTCAGAAATGTCTTTCTGTGTCTTACCCTCTTGCTTGAGGGTGTCAATGATGGCCTTCTGGACAGCAGTCAGGTCGGCAGTCTTACCCATGATTGCGGTTTTGAGTAATGAACCAGGCTGGGAGTTTTTAAAAGCCTCAGGAATCTTTTGCAGGTGTTTAGAGTTAATTAGTTGATTCAGATGATTAGGTTAATAGCTCGTTTAGAGAACCTTTTCATGATATGCTAATTTTTTGAGATAGGAATTTTGGGTTTTCATGAGCTGTATGCCAAATCATCAATATTAAAACAAGAAAAGGCTTGAACTACTTCAGTTGTGTGTAATGAATCTAAAATATATGAAAGTCTAATGTTTATCAGTACATTACAGAAAATAATGAACTTTATCACAATATGCTAATTTTTTGAGAAGGACCTGTATAAGCTTATTAGCCATCCCGTTCCAAAACCATGGGCATTAATATAAAGTTGGCCTATCTTTATGGCTATAACAGCTTCCTCTCTTGTGAAAAGACTTTCTTCAAGATTCTGAAGTATATCTTAGAAAATGTGTACCTATTCAGCCAAAAGAGCATTTGTGAGGTCAGGAACTGATGTTGAATGAGAAAACCTGGCTTAGTAGAGGCAAGCTCAGGACTCTGTGCAGCCCAATTACGTATCTACACACCAAACTCATCAAACCATGTCTTTTAGAGGCTATGCTTAGGTGCACAGTAATGCTGCATTAGAAAAGGCCTAATGCCCCGTACACACGAGCGGATTTTCCGCCGGAAAAATCTTGGATGTTTTATCCGACGGAATTCCGCTCAAATTTGGCTTGCATACACACGCTCACACAAAAGTTCGCTGAACTTTCGACTGTCAAGAACGCAGTGACATACAACACTACGACGAGCCGAGAAAATTAAGTTCAATGCTTCCGAGCATGCGTCGAATTGTTTCCGAGCATGCGTAGGAATTTTGCACATAGGAATTGGTACAACCGATTGGAATTTCCAAACAAAACTTTTTTCCAACGAAAAGCTCTCATCGGTCTTTTGCTGGCCGAAATTCCGATCGTGTGTACGCGGCATAAGTTGTCTAAAACATCTTTGTATGCTGTTCGGCACCCTTCACTAGCAACACCCGAACACAGTGATTTGAATAGGTATCTGATAGTCAGGTGTCCAAAAACTTTTGGCCATATAGTATATATATTTTTTGTCATGTAGGAATGAAATATTGCAAATAAATACCATCTAGTCAGCAAGTAGTGCTTTAGGCTCCTTTTACGTGTCTTCCTCTGTCTTCATTGTTGTAAAAAGCCTGCCAAACAGAATAATTCACGCTAACACTTACCAACTCAAGGGAGTAAAGCCTGGTACACACTATGAGTTTTTTTTAGCATGGAAGGCCTAAAGGGGCAGTTACATCAAACATGCTCCAACCAATGTTACGATTATTCTGTGCGTGAAGCTTTACATTTCGGCTCAGAAAACTCCTTTGGTACAAACCAAATACATTCTGACATATGAAATGCTTTAAGAGATACATTTATCCCTGGAAGATGAGAATCCTAATTTTTCCTAATATTAGAAACATCACCCCAGAGTTTAACAACATGTAGGAAGTTAATCTCAATAAATGTACTAGTAACATGATGGAGATTTAAATTGGATATTATAAGCACAAACTCTTTAATGTTGATACTTGGAGTGAAGCTCTTCATGCCTTATTGATCAACCTAACAACAATAAAAACATAAGGACTTACTGGAATATTTGGAACAAAAGAATAAAGGTTCAAACTGGCACCAGATTGTGGTTCCCAGAATCACCCGACCAAGGGTTTGGTGGAACAAAAGGGCTACAGTGTTAAAAAGAAACTACCACGCAATCATCTCAATACTATTAAATGATCACCCTATGGTTAGCTGCCAGCAATGATATGTGTCCCCACACCTGAAACTGAGGTCGGACGTCAGAAAACATTGAGAGTGAGACTAAAGCCCCATACACACGGTCGGATTTTCCGATGGATTCTGTCCTATCAGACAATGTTGTCGGAAATTCCGACCGTGTGTAGGCACCATCGGACAGTTTCCATCGGATTGTCCGACGGACAAAGTCCTATCTCCTGCTGGATAGATTTTTTGACAACAAAGTCCGATCACACCAAATCCGATCGTGTGTAGCGAATTCCGACGGACAAAGTGCTACGCATGCTCAGATCACATTACAAGACCAAAGCTATTGGCTACTAGCCTCTACGTAGTCCCATCGTAGGCAACAAACGTCACCACGTTCAATGATCGGATTTTCCGACAACTTTGTCCGACCGTGTGTACGCAAAACCAACATCGGACAAAGTACGACGGACATGATCCGACGGACCTGGTCCTCGGATAATCCGAGCGTGTGTATGGGGCTTAAGGGCTCATGCTCCTTAAGGGGCTAGTGTTCTTTTGTCTGCTTTTACATGTAAGTGCACATTGTGCACAATAACATGTGAGTGTTTTAAAATAGTTTTTATAAATAAATGTGGGGGTTTTATGCACGTTGCATGGTGATGGTTCCTTCTGTGTTCTTTTGAGTACCTTATATCCACTTTGGTCTGTGGTTGGAGGTGAGATTCTAGAATTATTGGTAGAGAAGTCACAAGAGTGTCTGCACCATATTATTTGTTTGCACGGTTCTGGACAGTTATTTATTTATATGCATCAATTTATAAGGAGAAGATATGCACTTTTGAAGTTTTATGTGGAGTGGTGTATTGGGATAATTTTTACAATAGTTTTGACATATTGTTATGATATATTGTGTGTATGTTATGTCATTTTGAGCAATTTTTTGAGCATTAGTTGTCACCAGTGTTGGTCATCTTACTTTAAAAAGCTTGGTACTTGGGGGGGGGGGGGGGGGGGGGGGGGTGGCAGCGGTGGTGGTGCCATCCTCTCCCACCACCACCTCTGCCTCTTACTGATCCCATCCCCCACCACCACTGATGCCATCCCTACCCTATTCCCCATCACCTCTGTTGTAGAAGTGATGGTGGGTGGGTAGGGATGGTATCAGTAAGAAGCAGAGGTGGTGGAGGACTTGGGATGGATCGATTGCACTGCAATTAAAATCGTCAGACAGTCACTTACTTGAATGCCTCCAGGGATGCCTTTCCTCATGGGGAGAGAGACCCTCCCCTTCACCCGATTGGTGTCAGCTGGTCAGCTGACTTCATTTTTCAGTTCCCCCCCCGCCTCCCTACATTCTCTCTCTCTGGATAGGCGGGGCGGGATGGGGCAATCCAGACAGTCTCTCTGAGTCTCAGCCTCTTCTCAGCTCAGCGGGCGAAAGCCCCTCTCCCCGCAGCGGAACGAACGGCCAGGCAGCGCAGCCACGGCGGGCCTCCCGGGCGGTAGATGTAATTGCGGTAACGCCGCCCAAGTAATGGGAATGGCGTTACCATGAGGAGAAGAGTAATCAGTTAGATTACTCGTTACCCTCTAAAGTAACTGTGTTAAGTAACTCAGTTTTTACATCACTGGTTGTCACTTGGTCATATTATAGATATGCACCCCAATAGGGGGTGCTATCACTTACTAGTGGTTGCTTATCACATTATATATTTCACAATTTTGTCTATATTGAGGTTTTGATTTGTGGTAGTTCTGCAATTTTATTTTATAAAAGGGCTACAGTGCAGAGATTTTTCCGAAAGTGGTAAGTGGTTCAATACAATGGTATTGGCAGGCAGCAGGTGAGATAGCAGAGGTCCAAGCAGGCAGTATGTAAGATAGTAGTCAGGTCTAGGAAGCGCTCTTGGTGGGCAGTAAGCAAGAGAGTAATCAGGTCAGTCTGGTATGGAAACAAGCAGACAACTGGCAGGTATTACACTGCTTTGAGATATCTGAGGACAAGACACAGCACCAGTCACTTTATAGGATGGTACTTAAATACCGTTCTGGTCACAGGATAAACCTTGCATTGCTACTGGGAATTCTAGAAGTCCTGGAGTTAGTGATAGTCCTAGGAATTCTGTAAATCCAACAAATTTTGAAAGACTCAGCAGGGAGCCTACAGATTATGGAACAGCCAGCATGGATCCTACAAGTATTTTAACAAGGTTAGAAGGGCTCATATGCAGTCATTTGGTTATGAAAACAACTTTCAGCTAGCAAAACACATGTCACACAACACTCTTCAGTTGCTTAACAATCACATTTCTCTTTATCACTCACACCTAGTATATCAGCCAACACTACACCTATGTACATTTAATGGGGTTGATTTACTAAAACTGCAGAGTGCAAAATCTAAAGCAGGTGTACCTGGTAACCAATCAGCTTCCAACGTCACCTTGTTCAATTAATCTTTGACAATAAAACCTGGAAGCTTATTGGTGTCTATGCAGAGCTGCACCAGATTTTGCACTTTCAAGTTTTAGTAAATCAACCCCAATGTCTCAATCAATCTGCGATAGAACTTTGCAAGGGTCAAACAATTAGATATAATCAATTTGCCATCTTATGACCTTTCCTTGGAACTTAAGGTCTTATTCCTAGGCTTAAATTTCTATATCTCTTAAGCCTAGTACACACTGCTAGTTTTTTTTCCTTCAACCCAGCGGGCTGGACAAAAAAAATGGACAGCTCAGGTCGTACAATTCAATGTTAGTACAGCAATCTCCCTTGCTGTTCTGTTGTGTTCTGACAGGGGATGACCCCCCTGCCAGAACACTGCAGGCAGCACTCTCAGCCATTGGCTGGGAACGCTGAATGTGAGTCAGTCGGCAGACTTTTCAGTCATGCCTCTTCAACAGAAGCCGGCTGAAACAAAATCAAGCAATTTTTCAGGATTACAGACAAATCCTCATATAAGGGCTTTTCTTAAGCATGTGGTGAGGAAAATAGACTAATTGCAACAAAAAACAGGCATGCATTATAGTTTAATGGAAGCATAATTTTGAGAATAGAGCACTAAATAATTTACAGAACAATTTTACTATTACTCAAATATCAATCTCTCAGATAATGGAGACAATATTGTCATTTAGACCAAATGTTCAACAACACATTAAAAACCAAGACTGGTACCAACCAATCTCTTCTAATAAAATATGTGAATTTCAGTAGTAGTTTGTCTTTAGAAAGGTGATCTTAGATGGGGACACATTGGAATTTCCCATTGTAAAATACATACGAATCCAGACTTTCTTCTCTTTGCCCAAGATGATGAAAAATCTCAGTGCCCCAGCCTGCAGACGAATCATTATAAGTAACCTCTCAGGTAAATTGGCAGAGGACTATATGGGGACATTCACGGTCAGCCTAGTATCCTATGTCAAGAATACTATTGTGTTTTTAAAGATCCACAATGGAGTCACAATAAACCCAAGTTCTTTGCTTGTAGCAATAGATGTCAAGGCACTATATTATAGTATACCTCATATTAAGGTCCTTTAAATGGATGTTCCTTTTTTAGAATAAAGTGGTCAAACAAGCTGAGCATATGGTAACTTCATCTTGAATCTCCCTAAGTGCATTTTGACCAATTTTGTTGGGGGGGGGGGGGATATCCCATTACCTCCATGTACATGGCACGGCAGTGGTAATGTGTTGTGTCCCACTATAAAACATCTGTACATGGTGGTAAGAGTGTATGGTCTTTTCTGATGGGAGAATTAGTATACCTGTGTCAAAGGCATAGGAATATAGATGATATGTTTTGCTGTATGCACAGGCTCAATAGATGAATTGAAAGCATTTGTATATATCCTTAGAAAGAATGCCCTCAATTACATTTTTTTCTATGAAACGTGACAAACCAAAAATCTCATTCATGGATATAATGATTTGTATTACCCAAGATGGCTCTATGGCTGCCTGCCTATACTAGAAACTGTCTGCTGGTAATACAATATGGCATGCCCCCAGTGCCTTTCCCACTCCACTTATACACAACATTCATTATAGTCAATATTTCAAAATTCAAAGAAATAGTATTAAAGCATTTGCTACCCCAACACTTCATATTCCTGATATGTGTCTGCTGTACCATGGACGTGTATGAAAAACAAGTATCCTGCTCTCTTTGTGTTGCTTCCTTTGTGTGGAATCCCTGGTGTTCCTGCCAGTCACTCTGCTTTCCTATTAACAACTGACCACACCAAACAGGAGGACACACCGTGGTAAGTTCTCTAGCTATGCTGGGAACTCAGCCTGTTCTCCAACTATCAGACTTCTCCTGACATGCCCCCACTGCACAGCCAATTACTGGGAGGCTCAGTGTGCTGCTGCTCCCACGCCCCTAGCTCTTATTTAGCTGAGAACAGAAAGAATGTGATCACTTAAAAGGGAACAATGGTATTTATAATGTTTTTTTTTACAAAAATGATTTTGCCTTTCATTTCTATTTTAAACTGAATGAGTTGTTTTACAAGGTGAGAGTTTACATACACTTTAATGACCAAGATTTTGAACTTCAACTTAAAGCCCTTAGGAACAGGTTCAGATATAGTGGCTATAGTAAGAACTGCCTTAAAAAAGATTTACCAGTTGGCCTCCAGACAAACTGGGGATACACTGATATACCAACTAGAAAAATGTAATGACTGAAACGACTAGGATTAAAGCCAATTACATAAAAGGGTTGATTTACAAAACCCGTAGAGTTCAAAATCTTCTGCAGCTCTTCATAAAAAACAATCAGTTTCCATTTGTTTTTGTCAAAGCTTAATTTAACAAGCTGAAGTTAGAAGCTGATTGGTTACTATGCACAGCTGAATTCTCAAATTTAGTAAATCAACCCCAAAGCATTATAGAAGAAATGGCACTTACTAACTGGTGTATATATATATACATATACTATATGTACTAATTAGCAACTGCACTGTCCCCTTGAGCAAACTGACTCTGATTGATACCCAGAGGGGTACATAAAAGTGGTAACTGCAATCACTGCTCATGGATTGCCAAATAATCCAGCTTCAGACTGACAACTGGAAATATTCTAAATCCCAAACATCCTGTTTCATGTTTTACTAAAGTTGTTGTATACTTAAAGGAGAAGTATAGCCAAAGCTATTTTGGCTATACTTACCCTATGGATCACAGGAGTGTAGTTCGTTCTGCACTTCTGTGATCCATTTTCAGCCGACAGTGGGCTGAACCCTGCAGTCGGCTGACATCACAGAGCTGATCCCGGCTCTGAAAAGATCTTGACCAAATGGTCGGGATCCACCCAGAAGCCTGGACCGACAGCCGGCTCAGCATCTTTTAATGTAGTGTTGCTGCAGAACCTACAATGTAGGTAAAGAAAAAGAGAATCCTGCTTATGAGTGGCTATTATATATACGTCATTGGAAATGGGAAAATTAACACCCTTTTAAGCATACATATTGGGCTAAAACATTTACCATAATTTATACTGAATTTGTAGCCCTATACCTCATTATGGAAATGACAATTGAGATGGAGCAATTCTAAATTGTGAAAGCAGATAGATTTCCACATTAAAATCCACTGGACATCAATAACCTAATGACGTCCTAAGTTTCAGGCTTTTTCTCTGGAATCTATAAACTATATATAAACCTTTCACATGTATAACACTGTGTGAGAAGTGGAATTGGTCCCCAAGCAATTGTTTTGGTTTACCTTCCTGATACAGCAATGACCTTAACAACTCTCCACTTGAAATATTAACTGCTATTTCAATATTATTTTGAATACCGCTTTAGATTGTGTTTATAATATGTACTGTATTTATTGTGCAAATTGTGTGCATATTGTATACATATATGTATACACTATAATCGCTATGCAATACTATTAGACAAATTTATTTTTGAGTAGCAGCTTTACAGCTGCCCCCAGTCAAACATGAGTAAGTCATTACTGAGTGGGTGGGGGAGCTGATCCTGTTGCCCTAATTTGGAAATTATGATGCACTTGCACCTAGAAAGTAGATCCCTGTTTGTCGTCATGACCAAGTCTCTGGGGGACAAATATTACCTTTGTCCCTTCCCCCCCCCCCCTTTTTATTCCCCTGTATGCAGTTCCTTATTATCTTTTTTTTTTTAACTATTTCCTTTCTATCCTATTTTGCTTTTTTTGAGTCCTTCAAGGTCAGATTGACAATACACGGCACGGGATGATAAAGACCTCATCAGGTCATAACATTCCTCTTCCAGATGTATTTGGCATAGGTCACCGTCAAGGTCCAGCCTTCATAGTAGAAGCTATGAATCCTCCTTTACGCATCCACCGCTATGTCATCCGCTCCAAGGAGGGAGTCTGCTAGGGAATGCGGGGCTCCGGTCCCAGAGAGCAAGTCTCTGTGGGAGCTATGCTAAGAACAAGCTGTTGGAAAGGGGGATGGTGAATTCCAGCAAATGGAATCTATTTGGAGGCAGGTGGTGCAGGAATCCCTTAAAGAGTGGATACAAGCCACACGCAGAGTTCAACAGCCATTAAGGAGTTTTCTCCCACTAGGATGACCAGGAAGTACTGGAACTGTACAACCACCAAGCCATCCATCTATGAAAACCTTAGACAGCGAGGCAGATGGAGATGATTCTCTTTACCCTTGTAACGCCTTTTTGTCTAAGACAATGATGAGTGCATTTGCGTGAATAGAACCTGCAGAGTCTCCTGCAAAGCAAGAGGAAAGCCCGCAAACACCTTGGGCTCGATTTTCATTGCCATGCGACTTTGGACACATAGGGTCACAAGAAGAATCTTAGCCCATTAATTTCAATGGCACAATTCCAATTTATGCAAATTAAAGTTGCAGCGACTCTGAAAATGTTACTGTTCTACTTTGGTGTGACTTTTGATGCAGCTTTGATTTAGAGACTGTAAAGTTGGTCCAGGGCTGCACTCAGAATCGTAATTGTGCGACTTTGGGGACACAATGGTGGAGACATAGCTTTGGAGAGTGTTCTATTCTAACAGAACTAGGGGACATCATTTTTGATGATTGGAGCAAGGTCGTGAGATATACCTCCCTTCTGAGCAAGCATGTCGCTTTTCCTTGGAAGATGCAGTGAATAGACCGAAAGTCAGCCTGGGCTCTTGTGGCCATGTTGAAAAGGATGAAAATGTGGATGGAGAATATAGACGCAGAATTCAAGAGCGTTTTCAGAAACTCTGTAGTTCAGGAGCCGAAGCTGCTGTCGGTTTCCATAGTGAGGCTCCAATTGACATCATCCGCACAGTGGTGTGGGTTATGCTCTTGTCATTTATGGTAAGTGAGTGCTATGGCTGGGGCCCAGGCTTGCTGATCCCACTTCTAACAGGTGTAATATAGCATTCCTTTTGAAGAAGCTTCATCTTTTGGCAATCTGGATAGCACCGTTCCCCGGGCCACGGTTGGCAAGTTGGGGTCCTGCCTCAGGACCAGCGC